>JABFDZ020000097.1:2754499-2765533 GCA_019775955.2 Pollimyrus isidori | reverse complement strand
ATTCTGCAGAAGATGGCTACCCTTGCAAGTAAAAAGCGTGTGTCTCATCCTTTGTGGGTCAGCAGTTTGGGGAAAGCCGATCAACTTTCTCCAACAACATCACTGAGATGGGGGGCCTGCTCTATTCCAGGGGCCCGACTTCCATCCTCTGCTTCCTGCTTTAGCGTCGCGGGGGCGATGGTCTAGCCAGGGTGGCCGGATTGCTGTCCCCCAGCAGATGGTCAGAGACCTCACTCATCTCCCCGCGCGTGCCCACCTACCCATGCACGTCCCCCTCCTCGCCGCGCCCCGTCTGGTCGGCGTGGCAGCCGAGGCGAGATTGAGCTGGCGGAGCAGCTGCTGGGCCAGTCGGGAGACTCGCCAGATGGCTGCTGGTTCAAATCCCATCAGAGGGGAGAGGGAGACACCCCCCCCCAAATGAGATTCCTCCCCCAGTCTGCTCCAGAGAAGGCGCAGCTGAGACAGACTGAGCCAGCACTGTCACATTACAATGGTGTGAAGTATGCCCCCCCCCGGTCTCCTGTGTAAATCAAAGGAGTCGTGGTGACGGGAGCCAAAGGCAGCAATGGGCTGCACTGGCATCCCAGCTCTCCAGGCAGGAGTCAGCCTCGCTCTGGGAAATCACGTTGTATGATGCATTTCTGGGGAAGAAAACAGGAAAATCTGCATTTCCATTTTTAATTCTTTAATATCTTCACAGCAGTACTGCTGTCTAATTGTGTTATTTTACTTGATGAATTCACTTTGATTTTAAACAAACTCACAAACAGACAGGTAGAGAGATAGACAGACAGACAGACAGTTCGGTGTTCTATGTTATTGCAGAAGTGCTACTAATTAAAAAACCTCAGATGAAACCGCTTGACAATGAACATTTTCACTCAGAGCAGTTCTTTTCGAACTACAATTTGGGATTCAGTTTATGACTAATTGAAATGAATGTTTACTTAACACCACTGATTGTTTTTAATGTGATACATTTCTTTGTAAACAAGAAAAAATAATGTGATGATTTTGTTATAAAACCAATAAATTTGCAATATCCCTGCTGAATGCAGCATCCCAAGGCCTCCTGTGTGCGCTATAGATGCTTTGTAAGGATAAAAAGGCTGCTAATGCAGCCACACTGCAGCAAAACATGAAGCCCCCCCCCCCCCACACACACACACACACCTCCTCCTGCCTGAACACCAGATGTGCGATTGATTTACAAGCCGCTCTGACCACAAATCACCACGCGGGGAGGAGCTGGCCTGCCTGGAAGACACATCTCTGTATCTGCAGGATTTAGCTCCTTCAGCCATAGTGTAGGAGCTGATAGTGCAGCTTCATCTTCTCAGCCAGAAGGTCCTTCCTGAAGCCTGGGGCCCCCAACACCCAATGAGTGTTAGTGGGATCTTGGGAGGCCAAGCCACCAACACCCAATGAGTGTCAAGGGGATGTCTCCCCCACAGCTGTGGCTTAGGGTTAGGGTTTATGGTTAGGACAGGAGGGGGCTCCAGATATGCCAAATAGGCTGTCAAACCGGCAGGGGACAGGGATGTGGGCAGCAAAGTTCTGTTTCTAAACTAACAACTTCATCAGGCAAGATGGCTAATTGCCCCCGATGTTCATTAGCTGACAGAGAGGCGCCCAGGCCCAAACTCCATTAATGTAATCATTTGCCACGCTTGTAATTGCATCCTCATCCTCCACTCAGATCGAGACGCTACATTAACCCGGAAGATTGTTCCCGAATGCATGGGGAAAAAATAGCTTCCCAGATAAGTTTGTCCAGCTTGACCACCTCCTTGGACCACGCTGATGTCTCTCTTTGTTGTCCGGCTAGTCGAGTGCTGGTCTGCCAGTGTTTATCTAGAACCGGGATTAAATCAGCAAACACCAGCAAGCTGCCCGGCGCCCGGAGGGAGCTCCCGTGATGGGCAGCGGCAAATGTGGGTCACGGCTGCTACTGCGGACGGAGGCGTGCGGCATCTCCTGCTTGGGAAGATGACAGGCTGCCCAGTTAATGGGGTGGGGTGACTGGCATGGGGTGACTGGCATGCTGCGTTTCATTTCGCAGGACCCGGCATGCAATTTGAGGTGACGTCACCGATCTCACAGGCGTGATGTGTTTTGGGTACGTAAATGCCCGCAATGTCCTTGAGGGTGGGGGGACTATCACAAACCAGACGTTATGCTCTGGTGTTGGGATTAAAGGGATTATGAAGTGTGTGTGTATTTCAGTGTCTGGGTGAGTGTGGGAACCTAGGTAGAGCTAAGGGAGGAAACACGTGAGCTTTACACCTGTGTGTGTGGAAGCTCCGTGTGGAAGGGCTTCGTGTGGAAGGGCTCCGTGCGGAAGGGCTCCGTGCGGAACGGCTCAGTGTGGAAGGGCTCCGTGTGGAAGGACTCCATGCGGAAGGGCTCAGTGTGGAACTGCTCAGTGTGGAAGGGCTCCGTGTGGAAGGGCTCAGTGTGGAAGGGCTTCGTGTGGAAGGGCTCCGTGCGGAACGGCTCAGTGTGGAACTGCTCAGTGTGGAACTGCTCAGTGTGGAACTGCTCAGTGTGGAAGGGCTCCGTGTGGAAGGGCTCCGTGTGGAAGGGCTCAGTGTGGAAGGGCTCCGTGCGGAAGGGCTCCGTGCGGAACGGCTCCGCGCGGAAGGGCTCCGCGTGGAAGGGCTCCGTGTGGAAGGGCTCCGCGTGAAAGGGCTCCGCATGGAACGGCTCCGTGCGGAAGGGCTCCGTGCGGAACGGCTCCGTGTGGAAGGGCTCCGTGTGGAACGGCTCAGTGTGGAACGGCTCCGTGTGGAAGGGCTCCGTGTGGAACGGTTCAGTGTGGAACGGCTCCGCGTGGAAGGGCTCCGTGTGGAAGGGCTCCGTGTGGAAGGAGTCAGTGTGGAAGGGTTCCGTGTGGAAGGGCTCAGTGTGGAAGGGCTCTATGGCCCCAGCACAGGGCATGCGAGGTTAATGACTCTCAGGCATGATCCGAAATGTAATGAAAGACAGCAAGAAAGATGCCGAGTCCAAATAAGGAGCAGAGAAGAGGGTCAGAAAACAGACAGACAGTATTCAGACATACAGTATACAGACAGCAGTGATCCAGATGCACAGCCACTCTGAGGTACAGCATGGAAGGGGTCTAACTTCTTCATCCCCCCTCAAAAGAAAATGATGGGATGATGGGTGGGGGGGTTCTGGCTGGGCATCGCTCCAGGTACTGCTGGTGAAAAACAGAGAAGTCTGGGAAAGAAAGAGAGTGAAAGAGAGAGTGGTAAGAGGGAAAAAGAGAAAGGATTATGGAGAGAAAGAGAGAGAGAGCGGGGGACAGAGATGAGGAGTGAGAGTGGGAGAAAAAGGGAGGAAGAGGAAGACAGAGTATGGGAGAGAGAAAGAGGGAGTAAGAGAGAGGGAAAAAGAGTGGGAGAAAGAGACAAAATAAGGGAAAGGGACGAGATAGTGGGAGAGATGGAGGAAGGAGAAGAAAGAGGAAGAGATAGTGAGAGAGCAGGAGGAAGAGGCAGAGAGGAAAAAGAAAGAAATGGACAGGGAAAAGGGAGAGAGAAACAAGGAGAGAAAGGAGGGGAGAGAGTCTGATTGCTGCCTCACAGAGTCTGGTTACAGTGCGGAGTCAGTGGGCTCAGGCACACTAGTAGGAATGGAATTTTGGTGACTGGGAGATGTAGGGGGCGGCAGACAGCTGAGGTGTGTCTTCTGGGCATCAGCGTCGGCGGCTTGGTCAGCCCTTGGAAGGCCATCGGGGCCCCCAGTCACAGGCCCGACTACGGCGGCTTGGTCAGCTCTATGAAAGCCAATGGGGCCCCCAGTCACAGGCCCGACTACGGCGGCTTGGTCAGCTCTATGAAGGCCATTGGGGCCCCCAGTCACAGGCCCAACTACGGCGGCTTGGTCAGCTCTATGAAGGCCATCGGGGCCCCCAGTCACAGGCCCGACTACGGCGGCTTGGTCAGCTCTATGAAGGCCATCGGGGTCCCCAGTCACAGGCCCGACTACGGCGGCTTGGTCAGCTCTATTAAGGCCATCGGGGCCCCCAGTCACAGGCCTGACTATGGCGGCTTGGTCAGCTCTATGAAGGCCATCGAGGCCCCCAGTCACAGGCCAACTACGGCGTCAGCTCTATGAAGGCCATAGGGGCCCTCAGTCACAGGCCAACTACGGCGTCAGCTCTATGAAGGCCATCGAGGCCCCCAGTCACAGGCCAACTACGGCGTCAGCTCTATGAAGGCCATAGGGGCCCTCAGTCACAGGCCAACTACGGCGTCAGCTCTATGAAGGCCATTGGGGCCCTAGTCACAGGCCCAACGACGGAGGAGGCTGAGCGATTCACTGCTACTGCGTCAGCTACTTGCTGTATTTTTCCCACGTCCAGGTTTTTTTTCCCTAGCAGATATAAATCTCTCCCTGACTCGCCAGTTTGTGGACAGTGCAATGAGGAGGGACATTGTTAACCTGGGAAGGTCTCACCTTTACAGCTATTCTCCATTGGGTTGGAATGACGGGAGCCGCGTGTATCTCATAAGTGCGGGCGGGAGCTTGCATGCGATAAGTAACAATAGTGCCGCCATCTCTGTTACCACCCCCAGTGCAGCGGGCGAGCTGGACAGCGCCCAGTGCTGAAAGTAGGCCGGGTTTCCCAGGGAGCTGAAAAGACTCACCCCTCCCCGAAGAAACCCGAAGAGGATCGATGGCCCAGTGACGTTCCTGCCTTCTGCTGCAAAGCTCAAAAACATCAGATTTCATCTGCACCTGAGGGAAAAGGCATCTGTGCCTCAAAACAGGAAACAGGAAACGGAATGATGGATGCAAGAGACATCGACCGGCACAACTTCCAACCAAAGGTCAGTGTTATTATATTTTATTATTAAAATGATTGTTTATCAAGGAAAACTAGACAAACGCAGAGGTTTGCACCCTAATTGAACTGCACTGAGACAGAGAAGTGGTCAGGTTGTGGTCACCACCTACGGCTTGGCAGGTTGTGTAATGAGAGGAGCCAATGGCAGGAGGACTCAATCTCCACCTTGATCTACATGTGGACATGCTACGCGCATCATCTTGCTTCTGAGAGGATAGCACTTGCGTGAAGGGTCTGCCCTGTTCCTGGTTATGCAGACCGCATCATGTCCCACACGTTTAAGGTGCCACAGAGGGTCAGGCACGGTGTCTGACTACAGAGCAGCTCCCTGCAATGCCCTTCCGCGGCTCCCAAGGGCCACAGAGTCCCCCACACCTTGGACAGGGCCACTTGCGTTCCCAGATGATGCCTTTAAGCTGAGCCCATGTGACACAGACTGGCCACATGGGCAGAACTGTGCGGTTCCCTTAACCACAGCATGAAAAAAACATTTTTGAAAGTAGTACAGCTTCAAAGGTCACTAGGGCTCCACATTTTTTAGATTTTTATATAGTTACTCTGTTGCCACTTTAATACAAAGAACCTGGCATTTTGTACAGAATGTCTTTCTCCAGAACTTAGAGCAGTGAGAAAGGGCCAGTGGCAGGACACCTCCTGAAGGTCACATGGTCCAAACATCCTTTAGGTTACCTGGTCTGAACATCCTTTAGGTCACATGGTCTGAACGCCCTTTAGGTCACATGGTCTGAACGCCCTTTAGGTCACGTGATCTGAACGCCCTTTAGGTCACGTGATCTGCCTGCTTGCTGTTTTACAGCTCGGTGTGTAATGGGGATAATTATTATTGGTTCTTCAGGGTATTTGCAGACAGTTCTTTTCGTACTTTAAGGTAAGGATAAGGCCACCTCGGGGAGGAACAAACTCAGGTGACCAGCCTGTTCAGTGTCACTCAGCCAAGAATAATCACCAAGATTATAAAAAGCCATCTGTTGTTTCTCCTCAGACAGCGCACTTAAATGCCAGTCACTTTGATTTAATTGTTACTGTAGATGCTTACATCTACAGCAGCCTGGAGTATTTACAGGAAAGCAGGGTCTGGAAATCCATAGCTAAATTGGGGATTAAGGGCCTTGCCACCCCTGAGTCCCCCCCACCCCATGGTATAGGGTTTGCTGTTACTGTCTTGATCACAAAGTTTAGCTGAAAAAGCATCAGATGAGAGAAATGGAACAGCTGCATACATGCTATTGAGCTTCTTTGGACTGGAAGGTCTTCGGGACATAATGGAAGAATGAAGACTACTGCCTCGGTCGTCTATGAAAAGGTGGCCGTGACAGAGCCTCCAATGGGGCAGTTCAAAGCCCCATCGGAGTCCATGGCTTCCACGTCGCATCCGTGTCACAGCGTGGTGGCGGAACGAGCCCTTTAGTGCAGAGACGCTAAACGAAGTTTGTTCACAGAAGGTAAGTGAGCCACTTAACAGCCTAATGAACATACGCCTTCTCAAGGTCAGCAAGCAGCACAGCGGCGGAGGCTGAGGGGGAGATCGACTGCATCGACGTTCCCATCACAACCCATCCACATTATCTTGGCCCAGCAGGCGACATGGAGTCAGGCACACAGGGCCGCCCACCGGGACATGGTTTGTTTGGAAGACAGAACAGTAAATGCGGCGAATCGCCCCGGATAAGATTTTAATCGCCGCCTTTGCTGACAGCTGGACTTTTATCCCTTTATCTCAGACAGAGGTGTTTTTTTCTGATTTTTGGACCCCCAATGAATTGCTAATGCAGAGTTTGCTGGCTCGCTGACATTTATGTAAATCGACTGGCACGTTTGACCAATCGGGTGGGCCACGTGTTCTGGTGACATCACGGCTCATTGGCATTTTTTTTGTGATTATAGCCGTTCAGTTGTGCACTTCTGCAAATCGAGTGACTGGTGACGTCACAATGCAAAGGAGTTTTTTTTTGTGACTAAAACTGCCATTACTTATTTGGTCATCTTGCAGCTGATACATTGAACATGGGATGGATACGCAGGGGGCTTGGATGGAAGAGGAGGGAGAAATGGCAGGTGAGGATGGGAAGCATGATGGTCACTGTCATTGGAGGGTGACATCAACGTAATGCAAACCTGCGTCTATATCTCAGATCAGGAGCATAAAAGGCAGGAGGGCTTGTGATCTGATTGGACAAGAAGTGGGGGGGGCGGAGTCTGTTGACAAAGTTGCAGGTACAAACT
This sequence comes from Pollimyrus isidori, assembly GCA_019775955.2. NCBI lineage: Eukaryota > Metazoa > Chordata > Actinopteri > Osteoglossiformes > Mormyridae > Pollimyrus > Pollimyrus isidori. The sequence goes on along the minus strand of JABFDZ020000097.1, from coordinate 2,758,434 downwards.
GGTGTGCATGTGGTTCCAGGTGATGAGAGGCCTGAGGGGGTGGGGGGGGTCAAAAATGGGCTACTGATTTGGGAAGGAGTGTCTTTCTCGTGCCTGGTTCTGGAGCGACTCTCCAGATGGATGAGTATGAAACAAATAATCAGGGGCAGAATCTCGATGCATAGAGGCGGCCATCCGCTATTCCTATAAAACGCTCCTCATAAAAGTGGAGCCCAAAGAGCTTCATTATATATCCCAAGGCCAAGTTGCACGGGCTTTATTCTGGCAGCCAATCAGCTTTCAGGATTCAGCCACTCGCCAAGTGATGGTGCGCTGACTCAGAAACGGCTCTTGTTGAAATAATAATAAAAAAAACTCAGGACTGCAGCAGTGCCACACAGCCTAGTTACGCCCACGATACATTTTCCTCACGCACCGGTCGGACGTGCTTTAGCATGATCATGCTAAATCTTTGCGAAAACTCCTTTAATTCGCCCAACTAAATTTCCAGGTGGTTCCGCTTATGGTGCCTGTACATCGACGGATGAGGAATATGATGGATCATTGAATGTGACGTTGACTGATGGCACACGGAGTCAGGATGTCAGGAAAGGGCCGTTCTGCTCCTGCTGTCGGGGTCACGGGGCAGAGACCCCAACCAGGAGCGAGATTAACCAGCCGCCGAAGGTGGCAGCGTGCATATCAGGCCTGTTCAAAAACATCTCTATCGCCTGGTCTACAGAGAAAAATCCCCCGGATCATGTAAACCAGATTGACATTTGCTGGGGAGACATTTTAAAATAATTTGCAGAACTTCTAGGAAAAATTAGCAGCAGCAACATTCCCCGGGGAAGAGAGTGTGGAGTGCTGGATTACAAAGAAGCAAGAGATGTCTTTGTTAAAATGAATAGATAAACAGAGCATAGCAGTGCTGTTGCCTGCAATGTGATTTGGTTTTAAAAACACCTGAGTTTTTGTTTTCAGTTTGCCAGCAATTGCCTGCCCAGCCCTCCAGGGGGCTTCGATCTTCTAGCCCAACCTGTGAGAGTCCCCTGAATTCTCCGAGAAGGTACCATCTCATCAGGCGCTCCTGCTCCTCATGTTATGAGCTGCCAGATCCTTGTTGACATGGTGATCCCCCACCCGACCTCCGCGTCTGTCACGTCCCCCTCCCACAGTTACGGACCCCCGGCTTGGTGACATAAAATCTCTGCTGCTGTTCTCCATCCTCGGTCTCTATCAGACCTGTCACCTGTCACCTTTCAAGAACTTCTCCTTTTTTAAAAGGGCCCAATTATGCTCATTGACATTGTCCTTCATTTTATTTTTGGGGTCTTCCAGAGTAGATTTGAATGTTTCAATGTTTTTCTTATGCAGTACATCTTCAATCTGTCTACAGCTCTGTTGAAATGCTCTGCAACAGCTTTAAGCCCCACCCCTGGAGAGCCAAGTGTGTTCTGATTGGTCAACTTGGGCAGCTTACCCTACATATTCCGCCTGCATTATGGAGACGGATCATGGCAGGTAGGCAGCCAATAAGGATTGTGTTACAAGGTGACCTCACCATGTCACAGAAGTAAGGGCTGAAGCAAGAAAGAACTGGACAAGAAAGAACTGGACAGACTCTGGGTCTACGGGGGTGTGAGGCTGAATGCACCAGGCAGAAAGAGGTTTCTGGAATTTCATGAATATCATAAATGAAAGAATGATCAACTGATCTTCCCCCAATATATCTACACCCCCACCCTTATTAAGCAGACACATTTCTCTGAGCCAACATGCATTTTCAGTGAAAGCAGGGTAAGACAGTCCCTAGAGCAACTCAAATTAAGCACCTCACTGAAGGATCTAAGCTCGGCTGGCATTCGGACTTGAACCAGTATCCACCTGATAATCTTATCCCACCGAGCCACACTCCATACCCGGTCATACTCCCCATTCTCACTCTGAGTCAGCATGAAGTTTCTGTAGATCAGGGCCGTCCAATCCTGCTCCTGGGTGATGGCTCCCACCCTGCAGAGCTTAGATTCAGCCCTAATTTAACACACCTGATACAGATAATCAGGCCCTTCAGTTCAACCTCAGTATGAGAACCATCTTAACTTCAACACAGCTGCCTCTAATACTGAGGCGGTAGCTCTCCAAGAGCAGGATTGGGCAGCCCTGCTGTAGAACGTAGAAATGGCATGAAATTGCAGAACTATCATGGAATCTTCTGGATGAGGGCACCTGAAAGCCTCTTTGCTGTAAACACTCAGCTTAATTATACTCAGCCCCGACCTATGAGTCACCCTTAATAACGGCGTTCCTTCAGTTAATTGATATAAATTGCAGTGCAGCTTTAAGAAATCTGTCTTCTTAGCAGCGTGGCTGAAGGAAGCCTTGCTGAGGGAAATGTGCAGTGTAGCCCACAGGAACGTAAGGCTGGATCTTTGTGGGTTTGAGTCCTACAAGGCATATTGCTCTTGGACCTTAGACATAGGTACTCTTAGAAGGAACGGCAAATCTTATGGTGTCAGACTGTGGAGCATAACCATATAGCACACACCAGACACACTTGATTCCCCCACATCTCCCATCATGCAGATGAAACTCTAATCATGCCGCCCACTTAACTGAGGTGCATATCCTGATGGGATCGGTGATGGATTGAAGCAGAGGGCTGTGTTTCTTGGACTAGGATGCAGCCGATGCCTGAGTGCTGTGGGGGCACCAACCAGAACCAAGGACACCCTCGCCCGGTGCCTTACTGCTTGCTCCTGTACCCCCTCACCCCTTCCTTATCACCTATACCATTGGTGAAACAGTACTAGTCATTAGTGAAGCAGTACCTTTCATTAGTGAAGCAGTACTAGTCATTAGTGAAGCAGTGCTATTCTGCTAATTCATCCTGCTAATTCTGAGCTAGCTGCTCTTGCCCCACAGCTTCCACTTCCGACATCCTGAAACAGTTCAGCTTGGCTATTTCTATAATTTTAAGGTTTTTTTTTTAAACAAAGATGCTTGTTTTAATGCAGTCACATGGTTTTTGGGATAACGGCTTGTTGGGAATGTCTTGTCTAAGCCAGTATTGAGTAACCCAAGATAATCAGTTTTGGACGTCTCATGCAGGGTGCACCCTGGACGCATAGGTGGAGGGATACTGAGCCAAAACAAGTGTTATGGCCGGGGCGGGGTGGGGGTGATCACATAGGATGAATATGTATTTTATGGGAAGTGCAGAAAAACAAAGGTCAGCATAAGGGGAAATTGAACAGGCCTTACGCACCGTCCAAGTGCAGGCTTGACCTTCAGTAAATAAGGGCTATCCGGTGGCATGAAATCTGAGCGGCGCTGAGTGAAGGGACACCATGTGGGACCTATAAATCAAAGTTTATACGCCCTGCACACAATGGCAATGTGTAGAGGCAGACCTCAGGGGCCCCAGAGGCTGCAAGGAGAGGCCTGAGGGGCCCCAGAGGCTGTAGAGAGAGACCTGAGGGGCCCCTGAGGCTGCAAGGAGAGGCCTGAGGGGCCCCTGAGGCTGTAGAGAAAGACCTGAGGGGCCCCAGAGGCTGCAAGGAGAGGCCTGAGGGGCCCCTGAGGCTGTAGAGAAAGACCTGAGGGGCCCCAGAGGCAGCAAGGAGAGACCTGATGGACTATGCCCTCCTGTCCTACTGATAGAGCCACACCCATAACGAATTTGGCGTCGCGGGGGACAAGGAGAGAGAGAGGAGCAGGAAGAGGGAGTTTGTAGTGATTTTTTATTCCTGTGCGAATCGGCCTGATTTTCCTTCCGCCATGGATTTTATTACACAAAATCCTTCTAAGTAACACAGACTAATCCCTCAATCCAAGCCTGGTAAAATATGTGATAGATTTGTAAATGCTGCCCTTTACAAATCTGCCTGAACCTGTAGTGGCTCTCTCCCCCCCCCCCCCCCCTCTCCCCCTCTCTCTCCCTCTCTGTCTCTCCC
>JABFDZ020000097.1:2580628-2594039 GCA_019775955.2 Pollimyrus isidori | reverse complement strand
GGACAAATGAGGTCCGTTTACCGAAAGCGTAAATTCTCTATGGTACTGACCCCCCGACCCCCCAAAAGGCACCACCACCGGTGGCAGGTGTGTGTCAGCCCCCCCCCCCCCCCCCCGGGCCCCCCCGGGTGGGGTGGGGGGGGTGTGGGCGTGTGTGGGCCATTCGTTTTTTCCCCCCCGCGCCCCTTTTTAGGGGGGGGGGGGGGGGGGGGTGCCAGGCTTTTCTATGGAAGCCCAGTTTCCCAACTAAAGCAAATGAAAATAGAGGTGGAGGCAGGATGGGGGGGCGTTGGTAACTTTTTAAAAGAAGTGGTGATGCACAGCTGGGGGGGGGCTGGCCGCTCCACTGTAGCGTCTCGCTGTTCTTGACAGGTCAAAATGAGTTTTTGGCGTGGTGTGTGAGTGTTTTTTTTTCTTTTGCTGCTCTGCTAGCAAATGAGGAGAAAGAAGAGGGAGGGGCATCTGGAAAGATGCCACGTGATTGGTCACGGCTCCAAGAAAGAGATGCTGTTATTAGTCATTACTTCAGCACGAGGATGGAGGCCAGGGATTCTTCCTGTGCTAAACATTTACACTGAACTGACTAGCTTGACAAATAGCTGCAGGATTTTCCTCTCACGATGGACCCTCTTCTCTGGAATCAGATCAGCATCGAAGACCATTAATACAGGGGCGAAGGGGTGAGTGGTCCTGGGAGACCGGGTCACCTCCGCAAGATGGAATGCCAGTATGTTCAGGGGGTGGTCTGTCATTAGCAGTCCGTGTGGAGAATGAGACAGAATGACTTGGGCTCGCTGTGTGCTGGGAAACCTGCAGGTGCTGATACCAGCAGTCAGAGGAATCCGTGCCCCCCCCCCATCCCCCCCAGCTCACCCTGGCCAGCAGATCGCAGTTGGTGGGGAATCATGAGCTGTGTAAGATGATGGAGGGAGTAGACGAGCAAAGCTGTGAGTGGATGGTCTAGATCAGAGTCAGAATCTGGTTTTTGGCACACAGGCGGTTGCCTGTCCCTCACCCTTATCCTAATGGGGGGGGGTTAGAAAATGCAGATTTGTATGTATCCCAGGTGTGATTTGGCTCCATGCCCCATCCCGTCCCGCAGTCTGCTCTACCGAAACATCTGAAGACCTGTCAAGTTGGCAGGATTTAATTTCAGAGTGACTTGCAGGACTATCTGTCATCCAGTGACGTAAAGCCAAGAGGAGGCTGATGAATGTCTTTGTCCATCTAGTAGAAATATCTCTTCCCTCCCCAGCAGTGTACTTACCCACATAATGTCACGTGCTCCACCATGAATTCAGTATTTATTTACATACAGCCTAATAATTTGATCAGTTTTTTGTGATTTTCCCATTTACTTGGCCAAGGATTTTATCAATACACTCAGGTTCAGCGTGACTTTCATTTTGCAAACATTCCCCCCCCCCCCCCCCCCCAAGGCTCAGACCACAGCTGTCAAATCCATATCCTGGAAATCAGTGCCCAGGGGATGCAGCAGGGAAAAGCACAGCCTTGAGATCTTATATTGGGGTCAGGGGCAGACGGGGACAGGGGTAGGGGGCAGACAGGGACAGGGGTAGGGGGCAGGGACAGGGGTAGAGGGCAGACAGGGACAGGGGTAGGGGGCAGGCAGGGACAGGGGTAGGGGGCAGACAGGGACAGGGGTAGGGGCATTGGGGACCCGGATCATCATTTTGGGCGGCTGTTTTGCCAGTTTGAAACAGCGCTCCACTGTCCCAAGGCCTCTGTGCTGGTCCTCTGTGGGAATATGTAAATCTGATCCCTCTCTCCTCTCCGGCTGGCAGAGGCCTTTCATCTGACCCCCTCCCCCACCAAAGTTGCCCTCTGTCGCTGCAAAGGCTCACTATGATGCCGTCTCCACAAGCCGCAAGGTTACTTTGTGCAAATGAGTGGTGGAGATAATATTTTTCTGAAAGAGAAAATCGCTTAATTGAATTTGAACCATGCCGCTGGCACCACTGCAAAGGATTCTGGGAGCTGGAAACAAAGACAATAACCTTCACAAAGGCCACCCCCAATGCCATACTTAAGAGGTAAAAACTCTAAAGGCCAAGAATCTCAAAATTTAAATCTTAAAATCTAATATTGACGTGGAGATTCCATCCTTAAACAGCTAAGACCAAACTTTGAGATATAAGAAACCCAACTCTGAAAGTGTGATCAGTTCTTTGTAGCCTTTTATCCACAACCAGTGTTCCATTAGATAAGAGGCCCTCCTCAGTGTTGGGGACACAGTGCTGGAATGATCCAAGGATCTTGCCCTGCCTATGTTCAACCTCGGCAATATGCTCCTGTGTTTTAACTTCATTTTAAAGCATTCGGTCAGAAATGGGGTATTGGCCTTTTCGTTTAGCTTGGTGTGAGCAGAGGCAGGGCAGACCTGGTGTTTTATTCAGCATCTGCTGGGTACACAAATTAACCTCTGCCCATCGGGTTACAGTCTTTCTCACTCTTGTTCTACTAACTGGTTTTTGTCCCGGCTGTGGATATTTTTCACCGGGAACCAGGGTCTTCTTGTGCTATGCTTATTCACGGAGTTGCTTCGTCAGATCCGCAGGGAAAGGGGGAGTGCAAGAAAATTCACAGGCTCCCACAGTGAGAAAAATCCTCTCTTGTTCTGCTGGATAATCTCACTGGGAGATGCTGGTTTTTGTCAGGGAGCCAAACATTATAGAACAGGCCTCGATTTGGTTGACGGAGAAGGCGGCAGGCTGGATTTCCCTTTGGTCGGTAAAGGAATGAAGAATCCTTGATTGTTTATGGATTTTTTTGCACATTGGTTAATGAAAATGAGGTAGTAGAGATATCACATCATGTTGTCCTTCTCCAGCTGAAGAAACATCTCATGCAAGTACAATCATGGTGTCCTTACATAGTTGAAACAAGGAGAGCATGAAATCTTTGCTGATTCAAAAGGAGCCCATAGAATTATACTTGGTTTTGATAAACTGGTCAAAGGTGATATTGAAGATAAAGATGAAGTGATGATAATGATAGACATAAAGAAATGACCTTGACCTTGTGGATATGTTTTGGGGATTAAAAAAGCAAAAACATATGGATGAGATAAAGAAATGAATTGACTGCCCAGTATCTGTTATGCTTGAATGATGCTGGTCTCCTGTTCAGCCTTCCTCCTTGTGAAGTGAACTCCCTTGTGTCCTTTCTCTCTTGCCCTCTTTGCTGGACCCCATTCTGGACTCTTTTCTGTGCTTGGAGCTGGGTTCAGATAAGTCACTTGCATAACCACCTCTTACAGAGGCTTCGCCTCTTGGCCAGACACTTGTCTAATTCTTATCTATCTCCGTGATCTGGACAAGAATCAATGAGTATGAAAAGCAGTGTCTCCTTTATAGGGCTCGTCGCCTAGCACTGTGATATTACTTCTGGTTTGCAGTCAAGGCTGTGTAGCCCCTCCTATGTGCCACACTGGATCATTTTAAAAGGCCTTTTGCAGTCACACAGATCTGAGGTCTCTGGGGTCAAAGTTCAGATTGCAGCAGCTTAACTGCCAGTAACAAAGCAGGCCCAGCCTGACTTGCACAGAGAGCAACAGTTCATTCACTGGTGAAGGAGTCCCTAGCTCATCGGAGTCCTGGGCTTTTTCTGAAGCCATGACTCCATTTTGCAAAAAAATAAGAATCTGTGTGCATGTAAACCTGCAATTATTGTTCGTCTTAGTATGAATGTTTACCTGAATGAAAAGCATTTTCATCGTTTGGCCATTACATATATTTTTTCCCATTTTTCTGTATTTTAAATGGCTGAAATATCACCTTTTACTCTTATTGCACAGATATCCAACTCTAGGTGGCCTCTCAAAAACAAAGAGCCGATTCAGCCTCTTGTTCCGCCAGATCCAGAGAACTCCAGAAGGCACGGCCTTCTCCAACAACCTTTTAAGGAATCGGGAAAGGTGCATGCTGAAGTTCGAGACGTTATTTACCTCTCTTCTGACACAAGGGCATACTCTTGGTGTAATTGCCTCCACCTTCTTTTATTGAAAATGATCAGTTAGCGTGCTGGCTGCAAACCCACTGCATTATGGATTATCTATTACTGAGAAAAGGCGCTCCAGATTACTAGGCCATTTGCTATTTGCCGTCTACCCTTTGGGCTGAACGGTGCTCCTTTGTGCAGCCATTGTTGTTTGGATCCAGGGTGAGCATGAAGAACGTGTCGGCCTCAGTCCGTGGTTCCCAGTCTACCACTGAGTTGGTTTTACACCCTTTCTCACACACTGCTGGGGCTAATGGAACAGCAAACAAGTTATTGGCCAAGATCCCAAGAGAAGAAGCTGGTGGATCTTTCTGCCTTTAATAACCCAACTTGGCCTCTGGCTCTACTTCATTTCAGCAGAGTGCCCCATGTTAGATTGGGCTAACAGAGGGGGGCGAAATTGATTCCCTAGGTCAGGCTTGTGTGGACGTTTATTCCACATCCCGCCTGCATGCCACTTGCCACTTGTGACACCCGCCCTCCTGACCAGGGGGACACAGTGTGTATATGAGGGGGGCATCTGTGAAAAGCCCATTAGTTGGAGGGTAATAGAGGTCCGCTAGATGAGAGAAAAGTGTTCTTCCTAGAAGGAACAAAACCCCAAGGCAAGAATTCCCACCATCAATTCAGTCCTCGGAAATGACCTATCCCTCATTTCATGTCAACACAAAGCCATGTAACTATTTAACTGTCCTCACAAACACACATGCATACACTCTGGTATGGGGAACAGCCCCTAAATATCCTGACCAAAATTACTTGCTCATTCACCCCCAACTCTGCACCACCTTCCCGACCCCTTGATAAAATAAACAGGCACAAAGCATAATTACAAATGGAGATGCTGTCTTCCCATGCTCAGCAGTCTCAGCGACTTCTCACAAAGTAAATTTCATTGCTACGTTCCTGTGCCTTGAAAAACAACAGAGGCAAAACACAGAAGCCGGCATTTCATTTTAATTTGCGGTGAAAAATGCATGAGCGGGTCGCCGTGTGGCACTGCCCAGATGTCCTGGACTGTGGGCTGTCACGAGTGGCCAACCACAAGCACGGCCCACCTTCCCCAGGCAAGCTTCCCGCTTCATGGTTTCCAGGTCGCCAGCTCCGTGACCAGACACATCTCGGGCAGAAACAGAAACGCGTTAAAAAGCCATTGGTGGTTTCTGCCGGCAATCTGACGATTGTGATGGAGGTGAAGGAGAAAAGGAGAGAAGGAAAATGAATGGACAAGGAGGGCATACATCAAACCACGCCTGGCAGCGCCCATCAACAGCGTGCCTGGCAGCGCCCATAAACAGCCGCCGGCCTCCCTCTTCATCCATCTTTAAACTCTACCTTTCTTGACCCCTCCTCCAGCCCGACCTCCATCTATTTCAATTCCCGCCAGTGTTCTTGGACTCCTGTTCAGCTCCATGTTGTGCTCCTCTTACACCATCACCTAGCACCCCAGCCCACATTCTCACACCCCCACCAGGGCTCCTCCCACACCCCTACTCCACGCCTACACATTGACCCTACATCAGTTCGCCTAAAAACAAATTGCTCAAATTCCCCACCACATTCTCATCCGACCCAGAAGCCTTGCATCCTTTTTGCCCTCTGCAAAAATCAGCAGATCCTATGGGACAGTTTTTCCAATTTATTTTTTTCTGTATAACGGCCACATGATTTAATGCGCTCTGATCCTGGAAGCCATTGATTTCAGGAGTGTGGGCGATGTGCAGGACGTCCGCAGTAAATGTTTAAAAAGGTCTCCTTCAGAATCGATAGCTGGGTGGAGTGAGAACCGTCAGCAGGGAAGCAAATTGAATAAAGTTGACAAAAAGCCTTCCCCGTTCTTCCAGCGTGTGAATAATTAACTACATAGCACACAGTAACCAGCCACTGGCATGTGAATGCAGGAGTGTGTGTCTGTGTATGAATGTGTGTGTGTGTGTTTATCTGTGATGGGTGTCTAACAGAATATGTAAACGTTAACACCTCTGTGGCGTTTGTGCAGGTCTTTGTGTTTCTGTGTGTGACATTATATATGTCTGCTTGCGTTCAGGAATTTATCCGTGGATATCTGTCCATGTGTATCCTTGTGGTTCTGGCAGTGTTCCCCTGTGACCCGGTCCATCCCCTGTGACCTAGTCCATCTCCTGCACGGCTTCATTAGTGGCCTGGGTGGCCAGTCAGCCAATTAAGGAAGGAGGTCCTTTGAGTCACCTGGCATCAACTCACTTGCTGTGGACAGAGGAAGAAGCCATTATTCATCTGACACCTCCAACTTGTCATATTTGTAGAGTGGTGATATTAAATATTTACTGTTGGATCATCAAGATGGCCTCTTCAAATCCCCCCCCCCCCATGCTAAAAACGCAGCAAGAATCCAAAATGATGATCCCCGTCGAAGACTTTTGATAAAAGGCTTTTGGTGATCTGTGACATTTGTTCAGCAAGTGGACTGAGCTGATCTCAAAAAAACCTTGATGATATCGCTCTGCTAGCATGCGGAAACTCTGGGGGAGTAATTGCTGTTTAAATAGAGTCTCTACAGAGGCACGCTCTCTGTGTCAGACACTTAAATTCTCATCTTTTCTTTCCAGTAGCATTCCGCTTCCAGTCGGAGAGAGCTTGTAATTATCTGGAAAAATGGCCGCATGTTAATTTGCAACCGGAAAGGACAGCGCCGTGCGATCACGCTTGTTTCCTGGAGCCGGAAATTTGACCCCATTTTGGATGAGTTGAGCCACTGAGATAGTTGGGGATAACATCGGCCACTGAAGGAGGAATAAAGGGCTACAGGCTTTTAAATCTCGCCGATGAAAGTGTATTTTTCTTGTCGCTAATTATCCGACCACCATCATTATCGGGCCACCATCGTTAGTGTGCACTTTGTAGTGTATGCTGCTAACGGCGCCTTTGTAGGTTTCGGGTAAAACTGCCGACAGGCTAGTATGTCACGTGTGCTTATCGCAGCTGACATGATTGGCCTGGATCTTGGTGCATCCTCAGTACATCAGACATGAGGATAAGCAGCAGACCCCTTATTGCCCCTAGATACCCAGCAGCTAAGACCAGCACATCTGGGTGATCCTGTGGGTGACTGACAGCTGCATTCTCCCCCTCCAGTGCCATCACCCTGGACAACACCCTGGTGATCCTGTCCACCGTGGCCCCAGATGCTGGTCACTACTACGTGCAAGCGGTCAACGACAAGAATGGGGAGAACAAAACGAGCCAGCCGATCACGCTCTTTGTCGACAGTGAGTGCCGACAGAGTGCACACACACACACACACACACACACGCACACACACACACGCACACACACACACACACACACGCGCACACACACACACACACACACACACACACACGCACACACACACACACACACACACACAGCAAAGCAGTCACATAGTCCAGGCGTTTATACTCACCCACAAGCTCCTGACATCTCCAGCTTGTGTATTGGGACTCCAGATGGAAGGTTCCAGAATGAGATAACTGTCCACACACCAGCACTGTCGAGCCCCTCCCGAGGGGCAGGACCTGGTTACTCGTGGGTTCAGCAACCTGTCCTTCTCTCCACGCCTTTCAAAGCTCATCTGGAGATCTGACACCTTGTCTCTAAGAACACTAATTCTTAAATACAGGCAAAAAGCCCACAGCACCTAGCAACATAGCTAAGCTTCCTTCTCCGGTGCATGGAGCCCACCTGGGGCAGACCGACCATGAAAGAGATCCAGAATGGGATAGAGAGAAAGTGAGGTCCCGGCACGGGTGCTTGGCGGGGCCTGTGGTGCCAGCCCTACTTCCACGTTAGCTTGAAGGGTCAAGGTCTCCAAAGCTTCCGTGAGAACCAAACACTCCAACTCCAAAACTTGCCCTGGGAGGAGAATAACCTTCCTCGGGCTCGAGTCTCCTCCCTCATGTTCCCGCTGCAGCCGGAGGGGCATGTGGGTATGTCAGCATAGCCCCCGATAAATGGCAGTAAAAAACACGGCCTGATGGAGAAATCTCACATGGAGGTTCAGGCTAAACGTCTCCCTCTTTATCATGTTTCATCAGCTTTTGTTGGTGCAGTTTTTGGAATTTGAAGGGTAAATTCTTGGCAGAACGCACATGGTTCGACAATGAAAGTGTTTTAAATGAATCTGACAAGAAACAGACGCATTCTTGCACGCACATATATGCACACGCGCACAGACTTGCGATGAATGCATTTGTGAGGCAGGGATTGAGGAGAGCGAGGGCAGAGAGTCTGCTTCCCAGCTAAATAAATGGCCGTTTAATGTAGTGCACCCTCTCAAGGTGAGAGCTGCACCTGGAGAGGGCGGCACAGGGGGGACAGGTGGAGAAGGGAGGCAGCAAAGAGGAGAGGCAGAGCGAGCGGGATCGGGCGATGGGGAACTCATTAGGCTGCTGTGCCTCACGTCGACTCGCACATAATTGAATTGCTTGTTATTTTACCACCAGGAAGCTATTTGTTCAGGCTCATGTCCTCGGCATGGACAGCAGAAGAAAAATGTGCATGCAGTCTGTAAATTCAGAGGTACTTATAGCGCACCCCCTCAGCTCGGCCCGGGTCCAGCGTGGTGAGGCTGGCAGAGGACTCTGGCCCAGCTTCCAGCTCCCCCGAGAGCAGGAGTTACTCCTCAGGACTCACTTGATCCTGAGTCATGGATCAGCAGTTCCGGGTGCCTCGGGGCTCCAGGAAAAGGTGGGCCCTGGTGCTGGCAAGCTGACGGGCCTCTTGTTACCTTGTGCTTTGGTGAGAACCGCGGTCCCTCAGAAGATAGACAGGAAGATGTGAGGAGTCGTGGGAGATACCTTCGCTCTCTCTTTCTCACGCTTGAGGCTCCCCCTTTCTTTTCCTCTCTTCTCCTCTTCATCTCTCCATCCTTCTCTTAGTAGCGCGAGGCGCGCAGCCCAAAGTGCAGGAATCTGTCGTGAGGAATCGCACGGGCTGTGGTATTCATGACAAGCCACGAGGCCCTTTCTCACGTAGATGCCAGTGAGCGGACATCATTCACAGCGCATCGATAGCCTGCCCTGGCCCTGACAGTTTGCAGGGCAAAATAATGGGTGATAGAAAACGCTGAATAATGAAGGCGTTAGTAAAGCAGTTAAGGTTCATGAGGAGAAGGTCCGCTGCATTCCAGGTGATCGATGATGATCACGTGATCCCAGACCTCAGAACATTCTCTGAATGGGTTCAGATAGTTTGTGCGGACATCCGGAAGACGGTCCAGTTGGTGAAAGTCCCATGGGGATTTATGTAGGCTGGTTATAGATGTTAAGAATCGTCCTGGCGAGTCAAACTGTGTCACGCTCCAAAGGATGAGTCATAGTACTATGCAGTGTGGAACGAGCAGGTTCCCAGCAGGTGCCCGTGAAGTTGAAGCCTGGGTATTTGTGTGGATGAGACCCTACTCTTAGTTGTCCGCCCTACTGAATATTGTCCTCCCACAGTGCTGTGTGTCTGCATTGAGCTGTCTGTCACATGCACATTGTCATGCTGAGGGTGCACAATGCCCGGGTATGAAGCCAGCCGAGACGGGCACTTCAGAAATCATCTCGCTGCTTTCGAGAGCTCAGCAAAAGAGTAACAGAAATCATTCTGGTCTTTAGGGGCCGGAATATAAGGGAAGTTTAGAAGTTTGAATTCATCTTTATTCTGAAGCACAGGGAACAACGGTGAGCTGTAGGTCAACAGCTTCAGCCACTTCAGTGTGAGAACCGATTCCAAAACAAAAAACAAATGCTAACTAGTTGGCAAGGGGCAGAGGGCATCTTTAGAATATGCTATCGCCCTTTAATTAAAATCTGCGCAGGTATATGTTTGCCGGCATATAAACTGGAGGTTGCTTCCAATCAAGTCAATCTAAATTACCTCATTTTGTTATTAAAGCTTCCAGAGTTTCTAGAGGATTTGGAGTGCAGATTCTGGACCCCGCTGGACGGTGGGACCAGCACTCTTCCCAAAAAGCTGATGCACCGAGTGCCTCATGCTTGTCCTTGCAGTCGGTTACATGTCTGCAGTACGTGCGACTCGAAACCTAAAAAGCCTTTGAAAGACCACTATTCCCACGTTAGAGATTGGCATCACCTGGCCAGGCCACCTTGGCGTCCAGATGGGTATACTTGTTTACACGAGTGAGATAAATCCTCACTTTCCTTCTGGGTTTTCCTCTGCCGAGGCTGTTAGAGAATGGCTAACTGCGGCTGCACGGCGATTTCTCGACATGACGGCATGCAGCTTGCTGTGGAAATGAGGTCAGGTGAGACCCATGCCGGGGCTCGGCCCGGTCTCCCAATGGCTGTTTTGGCGGTGTGGCTGCCAAGGAACCACTTGCTCTACTCCTTCGTGTGATGAAGGCCGTGCATACAGCACACAGCCGATGGATTTACAGGGCAAACACGTAGAATAGTTTGGAGCAGGAGTTTACTAGGTATTTCCAGGGACTGGTTTCAACAATATAAATATCAACTAATTTAGCAAACTTGTTTTTCTGGGGGTGGGATTATGACTCATTAATTGCTTTAATAAACATTAAAATAAGAGTCAAAGAGTAGGAAACTTCATATGATTGCCGTTTGTTTGCTATGTAAGTAGTGCTTCCTGTTTATTCAAATACATTTTTACATTGGTATCCTCCGTTTTGTCTGCGAAACAAAGATGTTTTGGCTCCATCAGGGAGGACACATAGCACCAAGTATATACCAAGTATATACCAAGTATGTACCGAGTATATACCAAGTATGTACCAAGTATATACCAAGTATATACCAAGTATGTACCAAGTATATACCAAGTATATACCACTGGGCAGTCACTTTAATGTAAGCAGAGGCGGGTCAGGTGTACAAGTGGGAAGGCGGTGACTTGGTATGAAAACATTGTGTTTGAGATAGTCCTGCTCATCGATCTTCAGCTCACTGCAACCCCACAGGAAAACTTTTCATCACCCGAGAAGCCACTGTCCTTCCTGAGCATGTGAATCATGACCCCCCCCAGTACTCCAGCCTGACTCAGAAAACAGCCTAGTAATGGTTGGCATGCCGTCCAATGGCCACTAGCTGACCTTGCACCTGAGCCTGAATACGCAGTCATCTCATCTCCTGGGTGTGTGGGGGCAACGGCAGTGGGTGGCAGATGGAAAGGGGGGCACATGGGGATAGCTGGTGGGGGCACCGAGTTGTGAATTAACACAGTACATTTCTCTGAGACCAAGTTGGACAACCTAACAGGGCCCACGGTCAGCCTGTCACTCTGCACCATCTTGCCTGAAGCCGTGACCAAGCTCCTGGCCATGCGGCGTCTTGCTCAGGCCTGCTACCATTTAACTGGTTGCCCACTAGCCTAGTTGCCCACTAGCCTGGTTGCCCACTAGCCCAGGCCCTCCGCCCCCATCACCCTGACAGCTAAAGCCTGTCACTTACACACACATCTGTTGACTCAGGAGACTGCAGCGCTAGGGAATATTATCCCACAGTGAGACACAGATGTGAAAAGCATACAAATAGGACAGTTTCAGCACACACTCACACACGCGCGCACACACACACACACATACACACACGCGCACACACACACATACACACACACACACACACACACACACACACACATACATACACACACACATACATACACACACACACTCACACACGCGCGCGCACACACACACACACACACACGCGCGCACACACACACACATACATATACACGCTTTATATTAAATTTAGGTTATCCTTGGAGGGTTCAAGAAAATGTTACAGAAAGTTACAAGTTTTTTGTGGAGAAATCAGGTCCTCACAAAGTAATAATTACAAACGCACACAAACATACACACACACACCCAAACATACAGGTCTTCACACTTTCTTCCCTTGTTCCCTTGAAGATGTGGGGGGGCCCGCAGATCCCATCGCCCCCACCATCATCATCCCTCCCAGGAACACCAGCGTGGTGTCGGGGACATCGGAGGTGACCATGGAGTGCGTCGCCAACGCCAGGTGGGTTCTGGCCTCCATCTCCATTACGGGGCGCAGATGCACTCGCTGGAGCCGGTTCTGCCTCCTAATGACTCCTGAAAGCCACCTTCTGGAATCACCGTGAAGAGCAGCCATGTATGACACGCAGAGCGACCCGGCACCAATTAGCGTAGCGCCGACGACCGGCCGGTTTTGTCAGTGTGACGGAGACGGAGCTGACAGCCCCGGGCCCAGAGGAGGCCCAGAGGAGGCCCAGACGGTGTGGTGAGGGGGGAGTCAGAAAGCGGTTCTGCCGCGTGAATGCTGAGCGTTGTGGTGGAGGAGCTGCGATGGCCACTTGGTGCGTGAGGTCGAGCAGACAGCACGAGGCCTAACTTAGGGTAGGTAGGCCAAGGAAACTGCTTCAGAGCAACAACTCCTGCATAACCCCTTCCCGTTCCCCTTCCCCTTCCCCTTCCCGTTCCCGTTCCCATTCCCCTTCCCGTTCCCCTTCCCGTTCCCCTTCCCGTTCCCGTTCCCCTTCCCCACTCTCTAGGCCGCTCATTAAGCTCAGCATCACCTGGAAGAAGGACGGCACACTGGTCAGCAGCGGTCTGAGTGACTTCAACCGCAGGCTGACCATCATCGCCCCCGTGCTCAGCGACTCCGGCTTCTACGAGTGCGTGGCAGTCCTGCGCAGCAGCAGCGTGCCGTCGGTGGGCGCCGGGGCCTACCTCCACGTGCATGGTACCCACCCGCCACCCGCTGTTAGGGCACGGAACTGCAGGCCACTCAATGTGCCGAATATATTGTTTCCCTTGTAATATTTATGCAGGTAGATATACGAACGAGATATCAGAGGCTCATTTTCACAAAGAGGCTCATGGACTTGTTTGGCATAACAATTAAGAAAGTTTTTAAGAGCTTCGGATGCCGTAAATGAATTTAAGCTTGTAATGAGTTTTCGGGTTGAATAGCCAGTTACTGTTTTCCCTGATTGATATGCGGAGGGAATATAAGAAGGGAAATTTTACACTTTGCAGCCTAATTCTGTTTTATAAAATAAGCATTTAGGATGCGTGAGGGATTGGGGGCGTGTCTGAAGGAGGGGGGGTCTCATGTGAGACTGATGGCAGGCGGGTGTGTGACCCGGTACAGAGCCACCACAGTTCATGAAGGAGCCAGAAAGGCACATCACCGCGGAGATGGAGAAGGTAGTGGACATTCCGTGCCAGGCGCGAGGTGAGTGTGTGTGCATGTGTGTGTGTGTGTGCGTGCGTGTGTGTGTATGTGTGTGTGTATGTTTCTGCGTGTGTGTGTGTGTGTGCGTGCGTGTGTGTGTGTGTGTATGTTTCTGTGTGTGTGTGTGTGCGTGAGTGTGTGTGTGTGTATGTTTCTGAGTGTGTGTGTGTGTGTGTGAGTGAGTG
>JABFDZ020000097.1:2510109-2521230 GCA_019775955.2 Pollimyrus isidori | reverse complement strand
TACTGGGTGCTGTGAGCTTTGAACCCTTTGTCTCCAGTGGGGGGGGGGGGGGATGAGAGGTGTCAGACGGGCGACGGCATTCACAGCTGGGGGCGACATCAGCCACTCAGTCCCTGTGAATTAGTTTGTGATCTCAGTGTGATTGAGTGAGCTGGTTGGGGCGGGGTGGGGTGGAGGGGCGTCTCGCTGAGGAATGGCACTGGTGGGGTACCCCCTGCTGGGGTGACATTGTGCTGTAATTTGACCATCTCCCTGCCCCCCCCCCCCCCATGGGCCAACATGCTAATGGAGCCATGGGCTATTTGCTGGATAACTAGCCTTTTGTCTGTCTGTGTCAGGGTTCCTCCCAGATTAGCATGCTGCTTCGGACGGCCATGCTAACGGCCTTAGCCGTGGGGAGGAGGGGCCAAGGCTTGTATCAGCAAGGATGCAGCTTAGTGCCTCTGGCTGTAACGACGCATTAAGTAATAATAAAGCCATATGTGAAATCTCGCCCGACACGACATGCATGTTCGTCATATGCCGCGTTTTTCCACACTGTGCGATGAAAAATGTTATTTCGTGTTATTACATCATTAGAGGCGCGTTAGACGCTGGCTTTCCACCAGTCAACCAACAGTAACTTGATATTCCAGGCAGGAGAATTTAGCAGCTAATCCTTCCACATTTTTGTTTAGCAGATGCCATTTATGGATACAGGTCGGTCCCGTTCCCAAAGGCAGCACTCGCAGCCCAGATCGCATGTCGGTGGGTGTTTGGGGGGGTGGGCTGCTGCATGCATGATGTCTTTCATAGGAAGAATTGTTTGTTTGTTTTAAGTGAACTTTTAGCTGGAATTTCATCTGAAACGAAACCGGCTCAATTCGGCGTGAATGAGGCTGTTTATCAGATTTGGTCATTTTAGGATCCATCATCAAAGGACACATGTTCTTCCATCATAGCTGATTATGTGCCATTGCTCTCCTGGCCCTGTGGCCCTTGACCGTGTGGCCCTTACAGGGTCTTCTGGGAAGGGGCGTGGTGTTTGAAACTCTCGTCCTCTTGGTTCCTCCTCTCGTCTGAAGCCGGTTTCTTTTTTGCCTCCTCTGTTGCTTTTAATGTTTCCTTGTATTCGTCAGTTGTGCTCTTTGAGTAGTATGGGGTCACTTCTATGATTACAGCTGTGTTTCAATAATTTGCTAACCTTTTTAAAGCTTTTTGGGTTCTTTTACAGTATGAACTGGGTGCACACGCACGTGTCGTGTCTGCGCATGCAGGCATGCATGCATGCATGCATGCACCCGGTCACTGTTCTGACATCTGTCCAGAACATCTGTCCGTGCTCTCCTCAGGGGCAATGCCCTGATCTTCCTGGTGCCACTGTCTCAAAGGCATGTAAATGATACCTGCTGGGCTGTCTAACACCTCAACGAGCCGCTCTTGGTGCCAGTAGGGTCCTGGGAGGGACCCTGCTGTTGTCGCGCCGTGTGAACTGTGGGCCTGTGCTCCCACGCCTCGTAAGTTGTTTGTCTTTCGTCTCCATGCTGTGCCGGGACTCGTCTGTCCCCCTGACACTAACGGAGCCCCTTGTCTGTTAGTGTCCCCCTGCTCTTCAGTTTTTTTTTTGTCCCAGGTGAATCTCCTGGGCATTTTACTCGATTGAAGAGGGTGGCAGTCAAGGCCCATTGCGGAGGAAACCCTAACCCGAAACTCGTGTTGACTTGGCCTTCTGCACATCCGGCTGTGTTGCGCTCTCGTGGGTAATTAGCCACGTGGACATATTCCCTTAAACTCATCCCCTGTAAAAGGGGAAGTCCCCCCCCCCCTCCTCTCTGTGGACTTTGGGCTGATGTGACGTGGACGTCCGGTGGAATCTGAGCAAACTAGATATGCTTCCTGTTTCACGGCGACACACGAGTGAAACATCTGACCTGGCAGCAGCTGCTTGGGTTCTTATGATTTGCTAGTGGTTGAAGAATTTCCATGATTCATCCAGTTTTGCCAAGTTGAATTAGACATTTTGTTCTTGATATGAGCCACGTGTTATTGATGTGGTAATTTAAAATGAGAATAGGCATTAAATCATGGTTCTGTACTGTAAGGTGCCCTGTACTGTTGTGATTGGATTTCTACATGTATTACAGAGTGTATTGATCCATGTTGCACACCATTTTATAGATGGGCAAAGCTTTCTGATTTCCACAGTTGGCTTTTAGCTGTGCAAATGGGCTAGTTAGCACTCATTAGCACTGGGAGGGAGTAGAGCCGGGGTTCACCTAAGCTGTTTCAGAATTTGCTGACCTGCTGAGGCTGGCTCGCATACATTTGTTTGGGTGGCTAATCCCTTATCTTCATGTAAATCTCTAGCTTCAGCACTGTAGTGCCATCTGCTGACAGGGAGGTTGGGTGGGTAGAGATCAGTGTGTCTGGATAGAAAATGTAACGATGAGCAGGATTTGTTGTTTAGCTACATATTTAATATCCAAAAAACCCGTTCCTTTGATTGTGGGAGACTGAGATGTAGTGATGTAGTTTGTAAAGCTTCGAATGAGCATTACTGCTGCGGCTGTGACGTAGTCTGTACAGCGATTCATCAATTCGCGGTGTTTCTACTTTGTGACGTCTTTCTTTATAAAGGGGGGGGGGGGAGGTTCATTCTCTGGCTGCATATTCACATGCAGATTGCTGGGCGAGTTACTGTGCCGCAGACCAGAGGATCGAATTCCTCACAGGGAACAGGCAGTTCTCTGAAATGGGCTCGGTCTGTCATCCATCAAGTGCCCCTCTGTTCTTCCCACAACGGCTGCTTTTTCAATGGAGCGGACGGGGATGTAGACGCTCGCGGGTGACGTCAGCAGGGCCGGCTGAGTAGACGGGGCTTGTGGGTGGAAATCACCCGGATTCCTCCAGTGTGACCGAGCACCTAATTTCCCGGAACCGCTTTCGGATCATGGATGTCGACATTCCATGACCAATTAAAGTTCCTGTAAAGGATTGATTGGGAGGGTTCCTGTAACACACAGGGCACCTATGTCTGAACTGCTGGGAAGCAGAGGGGCTGCCAGCACTTTGCAGATGACTCTGCTCCAGGCACCGCCTTGATGTATCTCTCCGGGTGGAATATAGATTCTTAGGGATCGTCACAGATTTGGTTGATAGGACAGAGGGGTGTCACCTGAATCCTGGACCGAGAAGGGCTCCCGAGGGAACCATTCTGGCTCTGGTTAAGAGAATAAGGAAGGACTCCCAATTCCCAAGATGTTCTAAAGAAGCCTAGTAGGTCCTCCAGCCTTTATGACTTGACGATGAGCATTGGGTTCTCTCTGAGAACAATGCCAGCAACATAAATCCCACTTGGTCACCTGAACCACTGGGATACTTTCATAAATCTTCACAGCTGTTCCTACAAATTCAAGTTGTGAGTTTCTACACACTGGGAGTGATGGGGGGGGGGGGGGTCAGATTGCAGTGAGGACTGGTGACCGTCTTGTTAGTATAGCCGGCCTTCCACAAATTAGGTACTTGCTGAAGAGGGAGGCCTGTATGTGTCTCTGGCCCTGGCTTGATGCCTTCCTTTCCAAAGGATCTGTGTCTGGAAAATGTAAAATCGCCCCCGATCCTAACCTTACTGCTTGGGAGGAATGTCTGGTTTTCTGGAATCTGGAGAACTGTTTGCCTGCTTTGTCTGTCCTGGTACTGAAATGAGTCATTTTTAATGTGTGTTGTTGCCCTCTTCCTCCTAGGTGGTGCCGCACGTGTCTGAGCAAAGGTGGATGCTGTTTTCTGCAAAGGCCTGCAATGGCTTTGATGTCAGGCCTCCTGGACACGCGTGCCCTTTGACCTGAGCTCGACTCCCCTCACTCTGAACCTTTGGCAGACACTCATCTGCCACTTGCTCTCCACTCCAACCCCCATTGTCAGTTCTTCTGGGGTTTTCTCCAAAGCCACCAAGATGCCCATCTTGAAGCAGCTGGTTTCTGGGTCTTCCCAGTCCAAGCGGCGTTCACGGGCGGACCTGACGGCGGAGATGATCAGCGCCCCGCTGGGTGATTTCCGCCACACCATGCACGTGGGGCGTGGTGGCGACGCCTTCGGGGACACCTCCTTCCTCAGCACACGGACCGGGGAGCCCCCCCAGAACGGCCGGGCCCAGCCCAGCTCCCCCGGGTCTAAGCCGGGCCTGCTGTCCCGCACCTTCCGCAACAGCAAGCGCTCGCAGTCCGTCAACCGGGCCGACAAGCAGGAGCTGGCGCCAGCATCCCCGGACGACCGCTTGGTGAAAAATGCGGTATCTTTGCCGTATCTCTGCGACGAGGGTGCGGACGGCAGAATCCAGGTGCCCAAGAGCTTCTCCTCCACCCCATTGAAGAACCTACCGGAGGTCGACAGCAGGCCTCTGAATGGGGCGGTGGCCTCCAAGACCGCAGATCTGGAGCTGGACGAGCGGCGCTTTGGCGAGCTGACGGACCTGCCGCCGTCCGCCGGCTTCGGCCGTGGGGGCATGAAGCACGCCGAGTCCATCATGTCCTTCCACGTCGACCTTGGCCCTTCCATGCTCGGCGACATCCTCAGCGTGATGGAGAAGAAAGGCTGGGACGACGACGACCTCGGCTACGAGGAAGGGAAGAGCAGCGAGGGGCACGCGTCGCCGTCCCCGCTTGGCCTTCAGGCGGACGCCGAAGAAGATGGCGAAGGGGAGGAGCTTCCGGAGCCTCCGCTCCGCCCGCCCCGTGCCGTGGATGTGGATGTGGAGAACCATGACGCGGCCCCCTACACGCCCGAGCGGCGGCCCAAGTGCCACCAGCACCTGGACAGCTGCTCCGTCTCCAGCTCGGGCTCCGCCGCCCTGGAGGAGAAGCCACTGCGCCTCTCGCACGGGGGAGACACGGACAGCGCCAAGTTTAGCTCGCCGCGGGGGGAGGATGAGAAGGACTTCTCTTTCATGGATGAGGACGATGATGAGATCCGTGTTTAAAGGGAGGAGACTAAAGTGCCACTATTGGATTTTTTTTTTCTTCTTAAAATGACAGACCTTAGAAGCATTTAAGGCATGCTGGCAAAGTATGAAGCTTAGAATTCCCAAAGCAGACCATTCCAAACTCCAGCCCCGGTCTCTCTTCATCTGGAGAATTCTCCTGCTCTAGGAAAGCAAACCCTTATCACACCATCTGCCTTGTTTTTTCCTCTGACGGCTGCAGCTGCTAGTTATTGAACTGTGTGTGGGGGGGGGGGGGGGGACCAGTCCAACAACCCTCTGACTTTAACATGCATTTGTATTTTCCGCGTTTTAGACAGTGAATGTTCTACTTTGGGGTTGTACATTTTTCATGCTTTTTTCCATCGAAGATGCTGATAGCTCTGCGTCCTTGGTTTCGTGAAGACTTGCACGATGGTGATGTTCTAAGGACCGACCTTCTGCAACTGGATGTTTCAACCTAATGACAGACCACGTCATTTGGCCAGTCCCAGAGCCGTCATGTCAGAGGAAGACGTTAGTCACGGGCTGACTGGCAGTTTCCCACAATCCCAGGGAAAGGATTGTGTGTTTTTTTTTTTTTCTTCTCCAAAATGAATGCTACTTTAAAAGAAACTGTCGGACACTTCTGGATTGGTGGATGCATTCATCTGCAGAACATTTATTATTGTTTTACGCAGTTATTCTGCTTGACTATCCTGTGGGGAGGAGTGGTGTGGATGTGTTGCATTATGGGAATTTGAGTCTTTGGTCATGTGTAGCTGGGGTGTCATTCAGCAACCAGTTACCGCTTCTAATGGTAGAGAGTTCTGCACCCCCCTCCCCATGTCATTTAGATTTTACTTTTTTGTCAGCTGTGGTACTCGAATGGTGTCTTCAGCTCCATCCTTTTATGGCCTTGGTGCTGCAAGCTGGATCTGAGGTTATTTCCTGTACCTGTGGCTGTTCTGGGTCTGCCCACTGCACCACCCGCTCTTGGGTCAGACCCTGGCAGCTGCTGTCGATCTAATACTGACCTGTAGCTGGAGAGGACGCTGAGACACTAATTCTCTTTTCTACAAATTCTATGTGTAGTTGAATGTATCATTTCATGTTTCTCAGTTTTGCTTTCCCCATATAAATGGACGTAATAGAGCGAGTGTTAAATGTGTGTTGGTTTTTTTTTTTTTTTTTTTTAAATGACGGATATTTATAACCTATGTATCCCTGACTGGTTGTAATGGGAGTGCCTGGAATGCTATATAAGCATCTCTGCGTTGGGCTTGTGTTGGAGCGTTGACCTGCCAGTTGAGGGCCCAACCTTGTCCCCGCAGGGCAGGAGAAGGATTTGCAGGTTTGTAGGAGGATAGAGTCACGTTGGATGGAGAGACGTCTCTGTAGATGCCACTGTAAAGGAACTTGGAGCTCTTCTCTTGCCACCGCTCGGCAAGCTTTGAGGCTTGAAGGGTGATGGCTTGTCCTTTTCTAACCACACGGCGGGGGGAGGCTGGGGGTGTTTTTGTAAGCATTCTTTTCTAATGGATAATTAGCCAATGAGGTCATCAACTTGCAGTGATTTAACGGGAGTTTCTTGGAACGTGAAAGGTGGGTGTCAGAGGCTACTTGACCCTTATGTGTCGGGGCCCAAAACTTAACATCACTTAGACTCTCTCAGTTTGTAGTAAGACGGTGGCAGAATGAGTCTCGTCTTTTTTTATTGCCAAGAGCGGGGGCAGATCTAAATACTAATGTGCCAAATTTTCAGTCTTCTACTTCGGGGTTGTTAATGTGAGTTGGTTTGTAATTATGGCATTGATCATGCGTATTGTAGGTTCTCAGTGTTAGTTTAGCTAACACTGTTTTGGGAGCCTTGGGTCGGCCAGCACAAACTGCTCCATAAACTACTCTGTTTCACTCCAATTAAACCCTAGTGTGTTATTTTAAAGCTGTGGTCTACAACTCCTGGAGAGCTGCCATCCAGTAGGTTTTCTATCCTACTTGGCTTCAGATGAGCCACACCTGGCCCTGGTATGTACCTGAGAACAGGTTTGGCTCATCAGAAGCCGGGTAGGATTGAAAGCTGACTGGATAGTAGCTCTCCGGGACCGGAGTTGGAGACCCCTGTCTTGAAGATCACCCATGTCAGGTTCGGAGGTGTGTGAGATGCAGGCCCAGCCTCTTCTCTTTCTCCACGCGACGGACACACACTTCCTGCATCTTGGGGGGTGGGCCGTGCCTTTGCTCGCTAAGGAGTCGTCTGCTGCTTTTGGCACAGGGATGCTGGGTGGCCTGGGAATGAGGAGCCCATGGTTAAAGCCCGTGGGATGTAGATGTAGATGGTTAAGCAGAACATAAAGAAAAGTAGATGTCAGACTTGGGGTTTTTCATGGTGGCAATTCTTCTGCCTGTGCTCTGTTCTGATGTTCTTGTTTCTTCACACTAAAATGTAAAGATTTATATTCACCTTTCACTTTTGAATAACCGCTGTATTTTCCAATAAAAGATGAGCCTGGTGATCTTGCCTGAAGCTGTCGCGTGGTGGTTTCCCCCCCTTACTGTGTTGTGTTGGTGGATCGTGGCGACAGCCCTGGGTGCAGCTGAGGCCTGTATGCCCATGGCCCGCTTCTTCGTTTCGGTTATCGGCCCTGATGCCCAGGGGCAGTCTTTCAGTCTGGGTTCGCCGCCCGGAAGCGTCGACAGACGGGTCTAACGGGAAGACGTTACGTGTTGCACTGATCTGTGCCTTAAATGAAAGGGCAGGTGTGCAGTGGGAGGAGTGCCAGTGGGGAATGCCCACTGCACAGAGCGCCTGGCGTCGCCCTCCACCTTCCTGTAAAGGCAGCGGTGGGTGGTGCCCACTGCACAGAGCGCCTGGCGTCGCCCTCCACCTTCCTGTAAAGGCAACGGTGGGTGGTGCCCGTGGCACAGAACGCCTGGCGTCGCCCTCCACCTTCCTGTAAAGGCAGCGGTGGGTGATGCCCGCGGCACAGAGGGCCTGGCGTCGCCCTCCACCTTCCTGTAAAGGCAGCGGTGGGTGATGCCCGCGGCACGGAGCGCCTGCGGTCGCCCTCCACCTTCCTGTAAAGGCAGTGGTGGGTGATGCCCACGGCAGAGGGTAGAGGGTGGAGCTTCTTGCCCATGGGGTGGAGTGCCTACCCTAATGGGGGCAGGTGTTCTGCGGTCAAACAGAAAGCATCATGATTGCCAGGTGTTTCATGATGAAGGTAAGCTCAGCAAACACCCCCCTCCCCCCAACCGATTTAATTAAACCGTAGGAAATGATACCCCCTCCCCTCCCTGGGCAGAGCTCAACTCCCATGTGTGAGAAGGGCAAGAGGCAGACTGGAGGCTGGGCTGGTACTGCAGACGGCGAGGGGGGGGGTGTCAGATTCACACATGATGACGGAGTCTGGCTGGATTTGCTTAACCGCTTTGGACAGCATGATACAGGGGCGAACTGTCCCAGTCCTGCCAGTTTCATCTTACATTTCCATGGCGTGGTCCTTCCTGGTGGCCAGACTGCTTTCAGTCCCACGCCGAGTTTAAAATATTACAGTGGTGCTATAATGACTATTCACAGAACCGGGGTTGGTGGGGGGAGCAACAGGCTGGAGGGTGTGGGAACGTTCATCTGATCTGTGTGTGTGTGTCTGTCTGTCTGTGTGTGCGTGTCTGTGTGCGTGTGTGTCTATGTGTGTACGTGTGTGTGTGTGTGTGTGTGTGGGGGGGGGGTATTAGATGAAAGCTCCCTCCCCTCATTCCTTCTCCCACAGACTAGCCGGGGGGGGGTCCCGGTTCCCTCACAGATTCCCCCTAGATGCTCCTCTAAGTTTCTGCTCTTCAGAAAGGTGTCGGGACAACAAGCGCCTCCCACTTCTCCCAGTACTGGAGGACGTTCCCGATTCCCGCAAACGGTGAAAGATGTTCAGCCCTCACAGCGAAATGCAGAGCTTCTCCAGCAACCCGCCCCCCCGCGATCCACGGTGCGTGCACCCGCCAATGGGGGTCTGTTTGGGGGGGGACATTTCAGCCGCGAGCAGCCGGCACTCATTTGAGATCCGTGACGCTCCACAGCTGGGCTGCAGATGCCGGGACCCCCCCACCCCCCAAGCGGATTGGCCCACAGGGTTGCACGTACATATTTGAGTTGGATTCTCCCAGCTGGGTTGGAGTCAGGGGGCAGGTGGTTAGCTAGTCCCCCCCCAGCCCCGCATGCAGCCCGTGGGCCCGCTGGGCTCTTCCTCTCGGCCAGCCCCCCCCTTTCCTCAGGGCTCGGTGCTGAGGTGCATTGTGGGTCAGGGCCTAAGGAAAACGCCGCTTGAGTTCCACCGCGTCTCTGCTTCTTCTTCTGTGGTGTCTGACATGCGACGGCCTCCGCTGACACTGCATAGACGCAGCATCATCTCACTGCGCAGCATCGCCTCACTGCGCAACATCGCCCCACTGCGCAACACTGCCTCACTGCACAGCATCGCCCCACTGCGTAACATCGCCTTACTGCGCAACATCATCCAACTGCGCAACATCGCCTCATTGCGCAACATCGCCCCACTGGTGCAGCATCGCCCCACTGCGCAACACTGCCTCACTGCGCAGCACCGCCCCACATCGCCTCACTGCGCAACATCATCCTACTGCGCAGCATCGCCTCACTGCGCAACACTGCCTCACTGCGCAGCACTGCCTCACTGCGCAGCACCGCCCCACTGCGCAACATCGCCTTACTGCGCAACATCATCCCACTGCACAGCATGTCCTCACTGCGCAGCATCGCCCCACCTTGCAGCATCGCCTCACTGCGCAGCACTGCCTCACTGCGCAGCACCACCCCACTGCGCAACATCATCCCACTGCACAGCATGTACTCACTGCGCAGCATCGCCCCACTGCGCAGCATCGCCCCACTGCGCAGCATCGCCTCACTGCGCAGCATCGCCTCACTGCACAGCATCGCCTCACTGCGACGGCGCTCGCAAACCGCCCAGTCACATTTTCAGCTCAGATTCTATTTCACCTCTATTTATTTGCTTGATGATATTACTGGCGTCATACAGATGCTGTTTTTAAAAAAAGTAAATGATGAAATATTAAGACTATGGAGCTGTGGATTAAGGAATATAGCGCCTTATATCAACCGTATGGCAGCTCAGCCTCCAGCAGTCTTATGGCATAGTAACTTTGCTCCTGGTTAGCTGGCCCGTGCTTGCTGTACTCAAGTCTGCCACCTGGTGGTTGCTTGAGGAAATGACTAAATTTGACTGCTTATAACAGGGGGTCCAACTCCAGTCCTGGGGGCCCAGAGCTCTGTACATTTTTGGGTTTCCCCTCGTTTAACACTCCTGATTCAACTCCTCCTGCTAATTACCACACAGCTCTTGAGCTGAATCATTTATGGTAGAACAGGGAAAGAACTAAGCTACACAGGGCTGTGGCCCCCCAGGACTGCAGTTGGGCAGCCCTGGCTTATAACAATGTAGCCAACAGAAACGTCCAGGGGGTGGAGCTGCAGCTGCCTGCGGCTGTAGGGCAGTGCTGGTTTTGATAATTAGAATGTCCCCTAAGACAGGCTAAATAATCAACATGAAGCAGTATCACTGTATTAAGATACATATCATATGGCCTTTGTCTTAGTTTCACTGTAATTTTGGTGGAATTTCTGGTTTTAGTTTTGGCCTGCTAAGCGGTACATCTGGTGGCATAAATTTAAAAGAAACGTATTCAGAGCAGGTAATAACAACCAGTACCAGTACCGGGGTACCGGGACGAGCCACAGGTGTGGGTCTCCTGCAGCAGGGATGTAAAATTACTTCAAAATTATCCAGCCATGGTTTCAAGTTTTTTTTTTTCTTTTTTGTATTCTCACATATGTGGGGAACACTGGGTTAGGGTTACAGTTATGGAATGGGAGATAGAAACAACAGTGCAATATTACAATAAAATATAATAAATAATATAGTATTGTGTATGTGGTTATGTATTTGTATGTGTGTGTGTGTGTGTGTGTGTGTGTGTGTTTGTGTGTGTGTGAGAGAGAGAGACAGTATATACATGGTAAATGGTAAATGTTTACTTGTGTGTAAGTATATTCAACAAACAAAAAAAATATTTTTGGTATAGCGCATTATCACAACATTACATCGTCTCAAAGCGCTTTACAGCATCCCCACCCAAAGCCCCCAGTGAGTAAG
>JABFDZ020000097.1:2381452-2393247 GCA_019775955.2 Pollimyrus isidori | reverse complement strand
AGATGGGCTTCCTGTCACTAGAGACACTTTTCCTTTAGGTAAAAACATACACACACACACACACAGACACACACACACACACACACACACAAACACACACACACACACACACACACAAACACACACACACACAAACACACAGACACACACACACACACAGACACACACACACACACAGACACACACACACACACACACAAACACACACACACACAAACACACACACACACGTTTGCATTCATATCTCAATGGGCACTTCCAAGTATCTTGAAAAAACTAAAGGGTAGTGGGAATTGATAACGGACCATCAGATCTGACTGAGCAAATATTAGTGCATCCCTTGGACTCTGAACCAAACCCCCCCCCCCATACCTACTGACACCAGTACCCTCACCCCATTGTCTACTGCTGGTACCTTATCCAAAAACCTGAATCCCAATGGCCATTACACCATTATACCCCCCAGGACCGAGGCGGCGGAGAGCCTGAAGACGGATGCAGGTTCATGTCCTTCACTGTGGGGTCTTTAACCCGTTTTTCAGTTGTCTTTTTAATGTTCTTTTTGTTTGCCTATTTTATTTCTGTAAATCACACTGAATGAACTCTGCGTATGATCATGTTCGATGAAGATAAACTAGTCTTGCCTTGCCTAAAGCCCTTTATATCTTTCTGTAGTGACTGCCAGGGTTCTGCTAATCTGCTAACTGCCAAGTAGCAAAGCTAACATATGAAACCCATTAGCAAAACAACTAGCTTCCACAAAATTAAATTCCACTGCCTGTAAATCCACTAACATTTTTTCATAGGTAAAATGGATAAAGTTTAATGGTCCAAAATGTTTGTAACCCTAAACTCATACATATTTGTTCCTATCTGTTTTGAGTGTATCTGCAACAGTCTGGCATGCTGTTAGCTGACCATGTGTAAACACAAAGTGTGATTGGTCGACAACTTGACAAATTTAAGGTAGTTTGGGCTAAATGGAAGCCAACAAAGACAAAGCCCATTTAAATCGAGATACCCTGAACTAAACAGAGAACAGGAGCCTGTATCAAAAAGCTTGATTTTTTGTTTAGCGGGATAAAGGTACCCTAGTTTAAATTAACTTTATATTCACACACTTGCATTTATCACAGCCGACCTTAAATCCGGTAAGTTGTCCGACTGAGGAAGAAATCCTGCTTTGTGATCCAACCCCCTGGTAGTGTTTTCCCGGTTCTGATTGACATGCAGAGCTATTGATGATTGTGGTCCCCAAGCGGCCTCACCGAGGGCAAAATGTCAGCAAAGGCCAGTTAATAGGACAAAAACGATCTCGCAAATGGAATATCACAGAAATAAAATTTCATTGCTGATGTTACAGAGACTACAAAATCCATACAAAACTTCAGTGCTAAACAGGTTATATTTGTAGCTCTCTAGGTATGTCTTTTATGGGTTTTTATAGGTTTCTGAGCCACAAAAACAAACCAAACTTAAATTCATATTCATGACGTTTGGCTGACCAAGGCATCTGGGCAGTGGCAGCAGAGCACGAGAGTAAACAGTTTCTCACAAAGTTTCTCTTTAATGTAAAATCCTTGAAAGGTCCATGCAGTAAACAACCATACACAGAAGCAGAGACGGCAGAGAAACACAGAGAAGTCATGCGTTAAACCAGCAGGCTCACACACAGTAGGGTACTTACACAGCACCAGGGCGCATCAAGATCACACATACAATACAAGTAATGGCACATGCAACAATTGGAATTCACACATTAGCTTCCGCTAATATGTTTTTGTGGTTTATAGGATTTGCATTATTGAATTAAACTTTGGAGTTAGCAGAATACTGGTTATGGAAGCTAAGTTTTCAGTCAGCTGGGCTCACATCTGCCTTTCTTGCGGGATGGGAAGTCATTATTAGGCAAGACCAAGTCAAGTGTCAAATGTTTTGCCTTCAAGTCTAATTCTTTTCATCGTTTTTGCTGTCAAGTCACAAGTCATCAAATTCGTGACTTGATTCCAATTCAAATTGTGAGTCATGTAACTTGAGTCAGTTTTTTGTCAGTATTTTTTTTTTACCTTCAGTGGTGAAATCTTGCTGCAGCAAAAACCCACCACAGTACTACATAGGTTACGTTCTTTAAAAGAAATCTCAGAAAATCTTGAATTCAGCCAATTAAAAAATGCAGACAGCACAGAATTAATAAATTGTAAAATTAACATAATGGTATCTAGAGGGACTATAAGCAAGTCATAGGTTCCAAATTGGGTCTAAGTCTCTAGTGTTTGCCCTCAAGTCCAAGTCTTTCCATCAGTATCGCCGAATTGAGTCACAAGACATCAATTTTGTGACTTGAATCTGAGTCGTGAGTCAGTGACTCGAGTCCCCACCTCTACCTTTCTATACCCCTGAGAGCGGGCAGACAGAACTCACCAGCTGCACAAAGAACCAGAGAATCTGCAGGAGAACAAAGATCTCCCCAGTGTCAGCAATCGGGGTCCATCATTCTTTTCCATTCCCATTGTCTTCAATCAGGTCTGGCTTCTATGTCCCCCGGTCCACTGGACTTGAGCTGGGGTTGAGCTTCACAGGTGTCAGAGTGTTGGTTGGAGGTGGCTCTACCCCACACATGTAGCAGGGCTACCCACAGTGCCTCAGCCAAAGGTAACCTAGGTTCGGGAGATGGTGGCGTCGGCACATTCCATAGTGGGTGGGCAAGAAAAAAAAAAATAATCTCCCAAGTGACTCCGCTGGGTTTGCCACCGGCATTGAAGAACTACAGGTCAGGAGGGGCCATTTGAGGCAAAGATGGTGGGGGGCACGCAGGTATATGAAGACGGCCGGGGTCAGGGATGGTCTTCTACATGAGCCTCTGTGAAGCGTATTAAAGGACATACAGGAATTACTAACAGAGCTGGGTGATTGCAGAAGAGGATTGGACCTGATGGAAGTGATGAATATGGATGGTAGGGGTTGGGTTTCAGACCCAAGTGGAGGTCCATTCAGCTCTGGTTCTGTTTTACCCCACGAGCATCAAGCTGGGAAGAAACATGGCATACAGAGTATGACACAGACCCCTTCCCCAGGCACCAGGGCATTTGGGCTCCTGCCTGCGACTTTCCCTGAACCCTGGAAGGATCCTGGGCATCCCAGCTACCAAGGAATCTGCGTCCTGGAGCCGCTAACCATATCTGAAAAGCATGACCCAAAGAGGTTCTGGTTACTGGGTTGGAGACTCTTCAGGTAATTTTTGCAGCATCAAACTGCTGAAATCATTTTTTTGCTTAAATGAATAAGACCATAATACTAGACTTTTTTAGTCTTATTTTTCAGCCAGGTAAAAAGAAGCAAATATACTCATATTCACATAATTACAAATGCAGCTGTAAAGATGTTAGGCTGAGATCAAAAAGATCTAAGCTAAAGAGGCCGGACCATCAGCAGGTCCATATGGGACTTTTCAAAGTAAAAGGAAGTAATTATCCGACATCCGAAGAGGCCAAATAGTCGGTCTCCATACTGTAGCTGCATCAATCACAGAAGATTTGCCGGAAGCTTCTCAGGGCTTAGTGCTGCTGTTGGAAAGCCACTCACGACCTCCGCCAGGGCACAAATATGCACAACCGGGTGTCGGAGCAGAGACCTCGAGGTAGAAAAAAAAGTTATGCAGTCAGATGAGTCACCTTTCACCCTGTTTTTCATCCGGAGAAACTCAAAATATACAGGCAGCCATGTGACCGGGGCGACCAGGCGTGATCAATAGCAGCACTGGGTGGACACTGTAGGATTCTTCGTGATGCCATATGATGCCCTCATCTACGCTGCTGAACAAACCCGACGGCACTCCAGGAACATCATACGATGCCACCTGCCTGCCGCCCTCCCCAGCTACCACATCTAGACGTCTTTGAAGCTCCCTGGGAAGTTCTGGAGTATGGGGAAGATTCCGACTCCTTCAGCCTTTGGGGAAATGAAAGCTTGTCTTTTGGATTAACGGTTCAATATCCCACTCTGCACAGTACAGTACGTGCCAGCCACATTCCGAAAAGGACTGAAGCTGTTTTGATATGTTTTGAAGGTCACGTTCCCCCTTAAAGGGGCCATACTCCTTATTAGACTCCTCTTCTCTTATCAGCATATTGTTTGGTGTTTCCAGGAAACTGTCTACCCTGGCATACTGTCAAGATGTAGCGATGCTGCTTAAAAGTATCTCGCTCTGTAGGTCCTCAGGATTGTATGATGCTTTGAGGCGCTGCAGTTAACCTGGGATGGATTTGGGAAGGCTTTGGCCGAGCAGCACTGGACTAAGGTGTTGTGCCTCAGATGCTGGAGATTCACCTGCCTCTGGCTTGTGGTGCTGGGGGGGGTAGGATGGGACGGGCCTCACGGCATCTTCACAGAGCCGGACGCATGCAGAGCCTCTAGTGAAGCAGAAGCCAGAACTTCAGCCTACATTTGGCTCCTGTGCACAGAGATGCTTTCACTGCTCTCCTGGCTGGAGTGTAGCGCCACCTGTGGGTGGCCTCCTAAGTACTCTGCACCTGCATCTTTGTTTGAGCGCACGCTCGGCTGTGTAAATACCCCGCATCGCATGCAGCAGAGTCTCTCATTCAAACACATGGACAAAAAGAGTAATTGGTGATCGTGGTAATTGGTTAATGGCGGCAGAAGTAGGGCTGGAGGTAATCAGGCAGCATCTGACGGGCAGACGCGGTGATGGCAGGCCTGCATCCACAAAATGCCAGCGATGGTTTACTTGACATTCCCAGCGTTACATGGCATTCCCAGTTTTACATGCCATTCCTGGTTTTACATGACATTCCCAGTTTTACATGGCATTACCAGTTTTAGATAGCATTTCTGGCATTACATGGCATTCCAGTTTTACTTGACATTCCCGATTTTACATGGCATTCCCAGCGTTACATGACATTCCCGGTTTTACATGGAATTCCCAGTTTTAGATGGCATTCCTGGTTTTACATGGCATTCCCAGCGTTACATGGCATTCTCAGTTTTATATGGCATTCTCAGTTTTATATGGCATTCCCAGTTTTACATGGCATTCCCAGTGTTACATGGCATGCATGGTTTACTTGACATTCCCAGCATTACATGGCATTCCCAGTTTTACATGGCATTACCAGTTTTAGATATCATTTCTGGCATTACATGTCATTCCCAGTTTTACTTGACATTCCCAGTTTTACATGGCATTCCCAGTGTTACATGGCATTCCAGTTTTACTTGACATTCCCGATTTTACATGGCATTCCTAGTGTTACATGGCATTCCCAGTGTTGCATGGCATTCCCAGTTTTACATGGCATTCCTGGTTTTATATGGCATCCCTGTTCACACCTGGTTTGATCATCCTTGCATATAACTTAATGAAATTAAGATTTATTTAAAGTAAAAGTACCTTGGAATTAGTTTTTCCCCATCATGCTCTCCTTTCATAAGACAAATGCACTCTCACACTCTCACACACAAGTCTGAAGCTTAAGGCCATTTATCTGGCAGCCCTGGAAGCTTTTTTGGCAGGTTAACAGAGATCTAGCCATTGTGCCCAAACTGGGACTTGAACCAGCAACCTTCTGGTCATAAGCACAGAAGCCTGACTCACTGAGCCACACACCGGCCCCTAAATGACACAGCAACATGAGTGATGCTGATAAGGGGGAACCAAACAGAGACTCCATGGCGGCGGAGGAAACCTGGTGGGGAGTTAGGGACCGTGGATTTGAATCCCAAGAGGGGGATCGCTGATATACTGTAGGGAAAGAAGCGTAAATACCAGAATACAAGTACACAGACAGATCTGTAAACACTCCCCAGTGTGAAATGGTGTGGTTATGAGAACCCAGATCATCGAACTGGCGAATGCCAAGTCCCACTTCTGTCACCAGCATGGGGCACACCCGCACCCATACATGTAATTATGTCACAGCACGTCCCTTGATGCGTGTGCCTGCGCATGGAGAATGCCCCCCACCCCTTTAAAAAGCTTAGATCTTTATTGGAAACATCTGCTGGAAACAGGCTGTTGGTTCAGAAATGGGGAGAGACAGAAAGCGGACGATCCTCTCGTGTTCCACGTCCTTAAGTCCGTCCTCCTCGCAAAGGTCCGCTCCAGTTGATAAAGTGCATGTGTGGCTGAGGGTGTGGCCCTTTAATGCAATAATTACTCCTAATCCGGTGCAGACCTGTGGCAGTTACTCAGACCTGTCAGGACCTCTGCCCACAGCCTGCCACTGGGAGCCGTCTTGGAGGAGGACGGGGTGGAGTGAAGCAGGCCGGAGACTACCTGGTGGGAGGGGTCGGGGGGCAGGGGGGCAGGGGAGGGGCGGCTTGGGCACGTGCCTATAAGCAGCCTTTGGGCAGGGGGCTTCAGCGATGGAAGGATTTCACCCCATCAGTGGGATTAGCTGGTAGCTTTGACATGCCTGAGCGACAGTGATGGGGGAAGGAACAGGGGGCGGGGCTTCCATCTGGCCATTCTGTTGATTGACAGGTGACATTGGTACATTTGATGGCCAATTTTAAGAGATTCATACCTTAAAACACAATCTGCAGTGCAATGCAGCTGATTAGGAGAGGACACCTTAGTCATGGGTAGGAGAACCCTGATGGGGGGGCATCGAGGAGAGCTGGGCCGTATGGAGGCGGCCCCCCCACAGAGCCAGAGTGATGGAGAAAATGCTGACTCATTATTCATTTGGACTCTACAGTGCGACATCTCACGTTACAGCACACGGCTTATGCCTGCTCATGATTATCGTTTAACGCGTGATGTTTATTGTTACTGGGAGACACTTTAGCTGAAGGGCTGCTCCTTAACTATCAATAAATTGCTACATATATAATAAATGAAAAGATTTATTACTGTCAAATTTGGAAATGTATGACAAAGATATGTTACTCCTATCTCACAATGTACAATATACTAAAGAGCTTGTAATGGTTCAATTATAACTAATTTCTGAGTTTTCTCACTAACTTACTCACATTGTTACATATTTGCTAGTTATTTGCAAGCTGATTTGCACTGGCAATATGTTTGTGCATTTTTATGTAAATGAATCTTTATAGCTATGAATGTTCTGTATTCTTGACAACTAAAACTCTGTCTGAGTGTCCAAGCATCTTTGGCAGAGGAGTCTAACATTGGCCACATTATCTAAACGCGCAGAGGGAGATGTGTAGACAGAGACTCGCAGAGGGAGATGTGTAGACAGAGAGTTGCAGAGGGAGATGTGTAGACAGAGACTCGCAGAGGGAGATGTGTAGACAGAGAGTTGCAGAGGGAGATGTGTAGACGGAGACTCGCAGAGGGAATAGCTTGCGTGATATCTGGCGGTTTAATTTACGCAGAGGGCAGGTTTTACGGCACCGAACGTGGCTCCGAGTTGGGTCAGCCTTGGCGCTGA
Source organism: Pollimyrus isidori (assembly GCA_019775955.2). NCBI lineage: Eukaryota > Metazoa > Chordata > Actinopteri > Osteoglossiformes > Mormyridae > Pollimyrus > Pollimyrus isidori. The sequence goes on along the minus strand of JABFDZ020000097.1, from coordinate 2,385,829 downwards.
TGGAAAGCTGGCGGCGAGCGGGACGGCTGGCGGATACCGGGCATTTCGGAGCGGATCGGGACACTCCCCACAAACGAGGAATGGCGTCAACGGAAAGTTTGGTATCGGAGGAGAAGTGAGGCTTTTGTTCACACAATGAGCCCTTTCTGGCCCTGCGGAGTGAGCGGCGGCGGTGGGACCCTACCGGAGAGGGGCTGTTTGTGTTGGCCGAGATTCGGCGTAGAGCAGACAGGGGCTGGGCTGACTGGGGGTGGGGGGGGGGGGGGGCACTTCTGGGTTTGCAATTGAAGCCAGGCAGACAGGATTCGGGCCTTATGGGGGGTACCACAGACATCCTCTTCCACCTGACACTCAGTCATCAGCATGCACATACACACACACAAATGGAGAGACACACATATCTATGCTGCAGCATCTGCTTTGCGTTTTCCACAAGGCTCCAGGAACAAGCTCCCCCCCCCTCCCCACCTCGCCACCATCCTTGGGACAGGGCAGGATGGTTAGGCTGGGTTACTGAGGGGGGTACGGCCCCTCACTGCCATGATTAAGGCCCTATCGGATTGCCCCTAATCGCTGCCATGTTTGCCACAGTGGGCCTACATCTGTCTCCCTGCTTTACCCGCCGGGAAGACCTGGAAGCCCTCCGCACTAGGGGGTGTGTGTGTGTGTCTGTGTGTGTCTGTCTGTGTGTGTGTGTGTGTCTGTCTGTCTGTCTATGTCTGTCTGTGTGTGTGTGTCTGTCTGTGTGTGTGTCTGTCTGTGTCTGTCTGTGCGCATTTTTGTAATTTTTACATTGTGGAGGGAATAAATGTCCCCACAATGAGAAAGAAAGAAAGAAACCTGTTATTTTGACATTGTGGGGACCATTTTTTCAGACCCCAGAAGAGGCGATTCAATTTTATAAAAATCAAAAAACTTAAAATATTGAATACATTGAATACATTGTATTTTGTTTGGTTACCTACCTATTAAGGTCGTCATTAGGGATTATAGTTTTGCCCACAGAAATGAGTGCCCAGAAAGATATAAATACATGGATTGTGTGTGTCTGTGTATGTGTGTCTGTGTGTGTGTGCGTGTCTGTGTGTGTGTGTGTATGTGTGTATGTGTATGTGTATGTGTGTGTGTGTGTGTCTGTCTGTGTATGTATACATGCATTTTGAATGTTGAATTGTGTCTGAAAAGTCCCTTTATAAGTATGGTAAATAAACCAGGTGTGTCAGTCTGCCCATCTGTATGTGTAGCACATGTGAGAAAACAGGAGATTGGCGTGTTAAATTCATGTTGAGGGTCCCAGGAGGGGCCAGGGGGTGGAGGGAGCTTGGCCCAGTCCCAACCCGAACAAGAACGTGATTTATTCTAATGTGTGTTTAAGTGTAATCCCCCTGCCCTTTGAAATCCGATAAAAACCGAGCCGAGTGATGTCGGGTTACAAGCCACCCGGATCCGCTCACCACTCCGGGAGCCGCTCCTTGTTGTGGCTCTGGCTTGCGGGACGGGAAAGTGGGGCTGTGGAGAATGTGAGTGCTGTAGCCTGACCGCCCGCAGCGGGGGGCCGGCGGGCTTTGCGAAAGTCCAATAATACCAATGTGACACCTGGTGTAGGCGAAACCCCTACCGACTGCCTGTGACCTTGGGGGGGGGGGGGGCTGGGGGCGAGTGCAGAATCAGGCAGAGGTTATGGCCTCACACTATGAGCAGGAACAATTAGGCCCCTATTTGTAAATCACATAGCGAAGCTGGCCACCAGTAGTGAATGAGATCTTCCTGTCCTAGGGAGAGCCTTCAGGAACACAGGGGAACTGTGACAGGGAACTCAATGGAAAGTTCGTGTTTGGTGATGATGGAAAGTTCGTGTTTGGTGATGATGGAAAGTTCGTGTTTGGTGATGTTGGAAAGTTTGTGTTTGGTGATGTTGGAAAGTTTGTGTTTGGTGATGCTGGAAAGTTCGTGTTTGGTGATGTTGGAAAGTTTGTGTTTGGTGATGATGGAAAGCTCATGGTTGCCAGTGTTATGCACTTCCTGCTTTGCTGGAGCAGCGGTCAGAATTCATCTGGTCAATGGGCAGCGGAACTATTCCAATAATCTCTCAAACTGCCCGGAAAAGCATCAAAAGTCTGACTGGTACTTTTCCTCTCAGCTTGCGTTAACTGTCATTTTTTATGCGCCTTTGGGGTTTCATGGTGGCCCTCTTTCCCTCCCATTCATCCACTAATATGCTGGGATGGAGCATCCCGATCTGGATTCAGATGCCTGGCCTTGGGCTGCTCTTTAATCTAGATAGAGGAGCTTGGCCTGGATGGCAGCAGTCAGAGATCTGGGGGTGTCTGAGTGTGGAAGAGCTCACACAGCAGATGCACTCCTGCATCTCTGCAAGGTCTCTACACCTACTCCTGCTCTAACTCCTTGACTCCTGTAGTAATATGTGCTGCACTGACCAGTGTACAGACTCCTTTACTTTACTTGGCTTGGAAACTTCCAGAAGGACAATGGCTGACCGGTGTCTGCTAAGCACCCATGCTCCGGCCCTCGCTGCCCAGCCGGGATGTTCTGAGCTGCCTGACACAGTCTCCTGCTGTTCTGTTTGGCTGCTGGCCTTTGATACCAGGCCGGTCCACAATTAGCGGTTGTCATTCTTTGTTTTACCTTCTCTGGCTCCTACAGCATGGCTGTTAGGCTCCACCCCTCAAACGCCACGGGCTTGGATCTCACTCACAGTCAGAGACAGAGGAGCATGTTCAGACAAGAATCCAGACCGACACCCAACACAAGTGCAGAGCTTGGCTACTCTGGTCTGTGCTCTTTCTGTGGTCTCCCGGCTGAGCGTGCTCTTCATCTGCTACTCTCCTACCAGGGGTTGGACAGCAGGGTCACAGCCACCCAAGGGTCCTGAGATTTCATTGCTTCCCCAAAGGTGGCCTGGCCTCTTTGATCCATGAATTTCCGTAATTACCCCCTCCCTCTTTGAGATGCATGCCCCCCCAGGCCAGGACACACACCCTCCAGGAACCTCTACAGGCCTCTACAGGACCGTTGGAGCCGTTACATATGGTCTTCCATTAGAGAATAAGAGGCATCGGGAGCCTTGGGCTGTGTTCGGGGAGCCTGGGCTGATTCAATGGGCTAATCATCTGCAGACAAAACAACCCACCTAAAACACCCCCACCTAAACTTCTCATTCTGGCTATAATTCAGTTCCCAAAACCCCAACTGAACTATCATCATTTGACACAAACCAGCCTCTGGAAGAGGTTATGAAATTTGGTTGTAAAGATGAAGCAAAACTTTGTTACCTTTAAATGTCATGTAAGGTGAAGAATTTCAAATACTCCTGATGAAAACTCAGACTAAGAGAACTTACTATAAATGAGAAGCTGCAGCATCAATCATCTTTGCTTAGATTTATCACACACCCCCAATTTGCCATACATCCTGGCAATGTGGGCGACCAGTCACTAATCTTCCTGTTCAGGAGAGGAGAATATACCTAGTGGGAGATGACAGCACCGGGCCTCTGGAGACGTAAATCTGGTTGGCATCATGGATGAGTGAGATCTTTAGGACTGAAAACAGATAGTTCGTCAGACACACCAGAAGAGGGCCGAGCATGGGAGGATGAGTTTGTATGCGTCTGACAGACAGAGAGAGGGAGAGAATGGCAATTAACTAGAGGGTCAAAGAGAGACCAGTCGAAAATAAAGCTATTCTACATGTTTTAGTCCTCAACAGTTCTACATATCACCATGGTTACAGAAAAAAACACTTTGTAATTAATGCCGTTTAATGGCTGCTTCTGTCAATTCCTGGGCGGACGTTTCGCTTGTACGCCCTGTGTTTTTGATGACCAGGAAAGGTGCCCACACTGCTTTTCCCTTTGAGATAAACCCGCAACAGCCCATGTGGCACCAGGGAGTGTCAGGCTTGCGCATCATCCCTGACTCCCCGGGACGACCGGCCCGCCACCTGGACGCCGTCATTTGGGTAACATCTTCACTGCAAAGCGCTGCTCCATCTCCTGAAGACACAGACACTGCCATGGGGCCCAAATCGCCGCCCCCCCCAGGGGGCCGTAATCAAACGCTGGCCGCTTCTGCCAGGAATTCCACCCATCGCATTTTTCCCCGATTCTGCACCGTCCAGCCGGATCTCTGATTCGCCGGCGTCTAACTGTCGGGGGGAGAGGGGGCAACCTAAACACACTCCCTCACTAGGGATCCCTGTGCCCCCCACCCCACAATTAGATAGGCACCTGCTGAGCTCATCTGATCCGTATCCGCTCAACTGCGGTAACACGAGGCCCGGGGGGGGGGGGGGGGGGGGGGGGGGGGGGGGGGGGCGGGGGGGGGGGGGGGGGGGGGGGGGGGCGGGGGGGGGGGG
>JABFDZ020000097.1:2145858-2159696 GCA_019775955.2 Pollimyrus isidori | reverse complement strand
CCCCCCCCCCCCCCCCCCCCCCCCCCCCCCCCCCCCCGCGCCCCCCGCCCCCCCCGCCCCCCCCCCCCCGCCCCGGGCGGCCCGCCGCGACTGCAAAGGCCGTAAATCCTGGCTGGACTTAAAGTAAGCCAAGTCGCAGATGCACATTCATACTGTTATTCTGGAATATTCCACGGGTGACGGTCAGACGAAGAGCCTCACTTAGGCCCTTAACCACAGAGTCCCAGTGGTCCTTAAATCCCAGCCAATGACTCAGGAAGAAATGGTGAGCGAGTGAGATATCTGGGCAGTACAGCAGGGGGTGCTCTCGCAGGCTGCCTGCAGCCGGCTGCACAGTGTGGCGCCATCAGGACCCATGGATCTCACGGTCATCCAGCTTCCCAGAGACCCACTAGACAGCTGGAGCCCTGGAGAAGCACCAAGGGCATAGGGCACATAGAGGACAGGGCCTACCACGCAGCCATGCAGCCACACAGACACGCATCCACGCAGACACACAGACACACATCCACGCAGAGACGCAGACACACTACCTCGCAGAGACGCAGACACGCATCCACACAGACTCGCGTCCAAGCAGACGTGCAGCCACGCAGCCATGCAGCCACACAGACACGCATCCACGCAGACACACAACCACGCAGAGACGCAGACACACAACCACGCAGAGACGCAGACACGCATCCACGCATCCAAGCAGAAGTGCAGCCACACAGACACGCAGCCACGCAGACACACATCCACGCAGAGACGCAGACACTCATCCACGCGTCCAAGCAGACGTGCAGACACACATCCACGCAGAGACGCAGACACACATCCACGCAGACACACAACCACGCCGAGACGCAGACACGCATCCACGCAGACACGCATCCAAGCAGATGTGCAGCCACACAGACACACAACCACGCAGCCACACAGACACGCATCCACACAGACATGCATCCAAGCAGACGTGCAGCCACACAGACACACAACCACGCAGCCACACAGACACGCAGCCACGTAGACATGCAGAGACGCAGACACACATCCACACAGACACACAACCACACAGAGACACAGAGACGCAGCCACACAGACATGCAGCCACGCAACCATACACCCCAACTGCTCAGACAACACAGTGATGCACAGTAGGCATTCCTCTCCTCCATCAGCAGTGTCCTGGTCGTGAGCCTAGCATAAGCCGGCTTGAAGGCCTACCCCGGGGAGACAGAGCAGAATGCAGGCCGTCACTCTTAACCTGTCTGCTGCTGCCCCCTGCTGGCCACGATCAAATATGAAGTAACAAATATACGTAAATCATATGTGACCCTGTCCAGGGAAAAGAGGCTGGAAGATGTATGGTTGAAGATATGTGAGAATATTCCAATGCATCACAAAAAAGGAGGAAGAAGGGCTTTGAAAAATAAAGGTGGTTTATTTACATGATGCACACACACCTGTTTGAATTCATATTTGTGGGGACATCTATTCATTTCTAGGGAAAAACCCAATTACCAACAATGACACCATAACCCCCACCCAGCCCGAACCTTAACCAGATAACCAAACAAAAGCATTTTGGTATTTTTAGGTTTTTGATTGCAAAAGTTTTTGATTTGATCACAGATTTTTATAAAACTGAGGTTATAGAAAACGTCCCCAAGGTAAAAAGTTACAGGTTTTTGTCATATTGTGGGGAAATCTGGTCCCCACTGCATAATAGTTACAAAAATGCACACAGACACACACACAGACAAACAGACACACACACAGACACACACAGACACATACACACAGACACACACACACACACACACACACAGACACACACACAGACTGTCTCCTCGGCCTTCCCCTCTCAGACACGGGTGACGCGGCCTGGCTCTCTGATATACACTCGGTTCTCCCGCATGCTCTGGATGGACAGTGGGCCCCTTGCCCTCACTGGCCAGGTTCGCCATCACTGTGGGCTGCCCCGCCTCGTCCCAAGGACCTCCTGCTCCCTGGGCGGTTGGGGGGGGTGGAGCGGCATGGCATGCGGCTTGGCGCCGGTGGGGAAGCCCCCACCCCCACCTTCCTTGGGGTGGAGGGTAGCAGAGTAGATGTCCCACTGTGTTTGGGGTTCTGGGTCCGGGAGAGCAGCAGGATTTCGGTCTGGCTCCCTGCAGGGGGCGCTGGTAAGCAGAGTTTCCGTGGCGATGAGGATTTGGCCAAGCCGTGCTTCCTGGGTGGGGATTCCCACACATCCATGTTTCGGGGCCGTGGTTCAGGCCGCTGACCATGCTGGGAGATCTCTGCCGTCTGTAGGACAGCCCTCTTACAACCGGACGGGACACTCCTCACTGGCTGGTGCCACTTCTTTGCTGGGGAGGTGAGGGGAGGCAGACAGACATCCTCACTACAGACTCCCCACTTCACAGAGGAACCATCCCCACTGACTTACCAGATCCAGCACTGTCAGTTTCCCTTGAGAGGCTGCCCCCCGCAGGCTTGCCTGACACCCATCCACCCCATGGCCTCCTGATCAGCAGGGGGGGGCGGGCCCTGGAGCGCAAATAGGCCCGTTGCTCTCTCCTGGCATTACTGGGGGACTCCGTCTGGACCCCAAATATGTCTCCTGCCGATCAAACGATTTTTCAGACTTTTTAGGTACCAAAGACTAAGACTCTCACCTGGTAGCTGAAACACCGCAGAGACTAATGGACCATGCCTGGCAGCTGCCGACCTCTCGCATCGGGTGGCGCCGCCCTTCTGGCCGCAGTCCTTCGGTCACAGGGGAGAATACGGCGCAGGGAGCTCCCCAAGGTGCGTGGATCCTCCTGCACTGTGGGCCTCCCGGATGCCTGCGGGACGTCAGGCAGGTTCTCCGCTGCAGTGTGGTCCCAGTGGACTGCGCTGAACCTCAGCAGCAGCAGGGCGGCGCCGGTGTTCACAACGATTCTGCAGGGGAGACAGGACAGACCTCAAGGCCCATGGGGGGGGGGGGCGCAAGAGGAAAAGACAAGTCATGGAGCAAAGCCAGGGGTGGGGGCTCACTTGTTGAGGTGCGCGTGCAGGGAGCGGACTGGGGTCTGCTGGCTGCCAGCCCTGATTACCCTCAGGCACTCCCCCGACAGGAAGCTAAAGACGCGGATCTTGCCGTCGCCGCAGCCAGTGATCACGCGCAGGAAGAGGAACGCCAGGCTCAGCACCTCCCTGTGGGACAGCCGGCGCCGCAGACAGTCACCCTGACATCCCAGTCAGACAGCGGAGAGCCAATACCCAAGCGGAAGTCACGGCCCCACCCCCCACTCACGCAGGGTGCCGGAAGGTCGTCAGGCTGCCCTCAAACCCGCGGCTTGTGCTCCAGGCCCTCACCAGTCCGTCGCCACCCCCAGAGAGGATGTGCCACGGTTCGCAGAAGAGGCAGCTGACGGGGCCCTCGTGGGCGGCGATGGCCTGGGGGAGGGGGAAATCCGCCAGAGGCGAGAGGAGGCGGGAGGAGGTGAGAGGAGGCAACAGGGAATGGAAGGAGGTGGGAGGAGGTGAGAGGAGGCAACAGGGAATGGAAGGAGGCGGGAGGAGGCAAGAGGGGGTGAGAGGAGGTGGGAGGGGCGGGCGGAGGCAGGAGGAAGTGAGAGGAGGCCGGAGGAGGCGGGAGGAGGTGAGAGGAGGCGGGAGGGGGCACTCACCCGAAGGAGAGTGGCTGTCTCAAGGTCCCCCACCTTCAGCAGACCCTGATCACAGCCACTCAGCACCAGGTTGTTTTGGATCTTCACGCACAGAATGGGCCTGTCATGCTGGAACTTCAATCTTTTGTAGCACTTTCCAGTGTGAAGGTTCCACACTGCCACCAGAATAACAGCACTGTCACACTGCTGACGCCCCCCCCACCCCACTCACACCACTGACGACGCACGTCATGTGACCGTCATACATCAGTAGTACGCTCAAAGTGTCAGCAGGGTGACCTCACCTTTCACCTTGCAGTCCTTGGCTCCGGAAACCAGCAGGTTTTCTTGCAGATCCAGGCAGTTCACGGCACCAGTGTGACCAAAGTACACCTTCATGCACAGCCCAGTCTGCAGGCTCCAGCACCTGGGAGGGGGGTGGGAGCGTGCTAGACAACTGGATCCCACTGGATCTTCATAAAGAGCCGATCTCAGGCAAGACTGTACATTATGTCACATGCCTCGCTGTGACAGGTGGTGGAGGGGACACAAGTGGCACAGATATCCACTGCACTGGGCTCTCTGTCCTCTCACAGGAAGTGAGAACATACACACAGGAAGCAGGTCTCTTAATCATGTCTTTGCTAAACTTTATCTCGCTGAGAACAGAGAGGCATAAGAGCAGCCAGGTTTCCTGCATTTTTATATCATAAAACGACGTGATCCCTTTGCCTGCGGCGCCACAGCAGCCCCCCTACAGGCTTACAGAGGTACTGCACTGACGTGCTGACTGATGTCTCTATTGGCCCTTTTCCACTGGCGTACCGGAACCAGCCGGAACCCGTGCCGTGCCACGAACAGAGAAGAGTTACGGTGCGGTTCCAGCTCGCTTCGGTTTTCCACTGCAGAAGGGCCAGTTCAGTAAAGGCCCTCGCACAGTACGTCATGATTCACTATGTGCAATTATTATTTAATTTTACTGTCTGCTAATGTCTGCTAGCATGTCTGTCAGAATCACCATGTTATGCAAGTATCAAGCGCTAGCAGAATTAGCACTGGCTTGTATACATCTGCATAACAAATCCATTCTGTTCAGTTGTTCTACAGTACTTTTTTTAAGTAGGTTGGAAACTTTCAAGTTCTGAATTAATGGGAATGCGTTAATACACCACATTGTGCAATACTACTACTAATAAATATTATATAGATAATAAATATTATATTTTTTCCAAATAATCCATGCATATCAACACAGATCACTGGTACCACTGTGCATTTTGACCAATCAGATGGTGGTGGAAGGCAGCTTGGTTTGTCACGCTATTGGCTCTGCAGGGCACGTCTGTGCAGATACGGCCTGCATCCCGTTGGAAAGCTGCTATAAGCCGTGCGATACGCTCAGCGATCTGTACGGTGTCTCAGTGACAGGGTCACTCTACAGAGGAGAAGAGATGAATGGTATAAATTGGGCTTTGCTGTTGTACCTTTTAAAAGCCAAAAATGATTCGGAAAATCGGCCAGTCAGCTGATGGGTAAACAACTGTAAGAAACCTCACTATAAAAACCTCGTGCCCTGTGATGGGCTGGCCCCCCATCCAGGGTTGTTCCCTGCCTCGTGCCCGTTGCTTCCAGGATAGGCTCCGGACCCCCACGTGACCCAGTAGGATAAGCGGTTTGGATACTGGATGGATGGATGGATAAAAACCTTGCTGCCGTGTAATTCAGAGTAAGCCGGACCCCTGCGAGAAAGGCTTTTCCGGGGCCGTGAGGAGGGGAGGAGCCGCTCGGACCTGATGGTGAGGTCGCTGCCCGCGCTGAGGACGAGTCCCCGCTCCTCACTCAGCAGCACGGCACGGACACTGCCAGTGTGGCCCAGCAGGGGGTGCATCACTGGCTTCACCGTCCTCACGTCCAACAGCCGCACCGCCTTGTCCCTCGAACCCGTGGCCACCAGGTTCCCTCCACAGGAATGCACCACCCGCAGCGGGTCGTCCCTGAGCCCAAGCACAGAGTGGGGATTCACAGCAGCCCGGTCCGCCTCAAGCACCCGACAGACGACAGCACCCGCCCCTCGTGGTTCTGAACCCCACCCGTACCGTTCGGCCAGCGCGGTGACACTGAACACGCCACAGTAGACGTTCCTCTCCTCCATCTGCAGTGCCCTGGTCGCAACCCCAGCATAGACCGACTCAAAGGCTGTACCCTGGGGAGAGAAAGGAGGTCACGCAGGCTGAGGCGAAGCAGGCCACCATCTTCATGGTGAACCTCTGCCCCTTCAGAAACAGAGCTGAGGTCTGACAGGAACCTTGGCCACGACCAGGTCCTCCCTACGCTCAAAACTGACCTAAAAACACTTAAACATATCGGGCAATCAAGGTCGGTCATGAAACATGTAGTTTAGCAAGTATCTCGACAAGCTAGCAATATGAAGGTCATGGGTTTGAATCCCAGGGAGCACACCTAGGTTGTAACTGTAGGTTGCTTTAGATATTAGGTCATTAATTCATTACCCACATTTGGTGTTACATTTGTCCCACAATATAACCAAATTAACTACTTGCCCTCCTCTAAATGATCTGCATTGACCCAGTTACATCTGGACATCAATTAAATCTAAATAATATAACTACACTCACTGTCTGTCGCACACTGAACTAAAATGAGTGGTTAAAACAGCACATGGCTGTGAAAATGTGCAGCTTTACCGTCCCGGTGCTGGAAACACACCCTCTGGAATGCAGGTGCTCTTCCTCCTCCCTGATGGGAACCAGTATCTCCCGAATTCTGGCATAGACTGGATTGGGCCCAGAGCAGAAATCGGCCTGAGGAGGCATGAAAATGCCCTGTCACCGGGAGACTATGACCAACACACTCATCCAGCAGGGGGCACCCATCAATACCATCATCCAGCAGGGGGCGCCTATTAATATTATTAATCAGCAAGGGGCGCCCATCAACACGCTCTACCAGCAGGGGGCGCCCATCAATACCATCATCCAGCAGGGGGCGCCCATCAACACGCTCTACCAGCAGGGGGCGCCCATCAACACGCTCTACCAGCAGGGGGCACCTGTTAACATTATTAATCAGTAGGGGGCGCCCATCGACACACTCATTCTGCAGGGGGCGCCTATTACCATTATTAATCAGTAGGGGGCGCCCATCAACACGTTTGGATGCAGTTCTGGCCGGAGGAGTTTGGCTTGTGGTGTGTGAGTACCTCCATGGTTACCGCCCAATTCTCCATCTTCCACCTGACTGTGAACTCCACCTGCACCTCCTCGGCCAGATAGCGCCAGTGGTGGCACACAAGCAGGCAGCTGCAGAGGGAGGCCTCGTCCAAGAGTGCTGGAACACATACGAGCACAGACAGACACTCGGTGCGAGCACAGACACTTTGCGCAAGCGCTTGTCCTTTCCAGAGAGGTGGGGATGCGCAGCTAGAGGGCAGGAAAGTATGGGGCAAAAACCAAACGGTGGATAAGCACTACTGCAGGGTATCTGCAGATTTAGGCAAGCTACATTTACGGCTTTTTAAGACCTGTTAACGCCGCTTAAAATTAACTTAAAGGCCAGTTTCCAGTTTCACAAAATAAACCTGCAAAATGCGTGCGATGACGTCAGTTACTTTAAGCGGTTGGCTGCATTGTGTTTTCCACATGCAGGGTAACATTCCTCAACTTAGACTCCGATTGTTCTTCTTTGAAGAACTTGATGCCCCGTACGCCACGAGCCTCATATTCAAAGCGTTATTTGGCGTTTCCCTGGTAACGTTTATAAAGTCAGAAAGACAAATAAAAGGACACCTACAATTAAATGAATAGCCTATGATGTTGTAAAAAATTTGGTTTCCTTTTAGCAAAAGAATCCTCAGAAAAGAACTGACTGAAAGCTACTACCTGTTGTTGGTAAACACTAATGTCCGAAGCACCCATTTAGTGGCAGCCTCCAGTGAAAATCTATAGCTGCTGTAGGTCTCCTGCATTCCCATTGCCGCTTTAATAAGACGGAGCTGAAGAAACTAAATTCTGCTGGGTTAATGAGGCCATTTTCCTGTCACAGCAGGTCCTTACAGACACTGAGCTGTAATCATTAAATGCTGTAATCATTAAATGCTGTTCTGCCCTTCTGAGTACTTTCTTACCTAAAATCCTTTTGGCCAGGTGTACCGGCAGCCGACGGATAAAATCCGTGTAGCGATTGACTGCAGACAGCGCCCTGAGGGACGCCGTGAGAGCGGTCTCTTGGGAATACAGAGAGTTCCCATCGCCATCCCGGCTCCCGTCACGCACCCGAACCTCCGAGGTTGACTGGGACGCCTCCGTCAGGGTATCGCTCCCTGCTGAATGAGACGCACGGTGTCTGCATTACAGACATTATAGCAATTACCTTAGGTCCGTTTCCTCGATCATACCAGGATCTGGTGGAAGATCTATTTGCTGCTCCAGGTGCCAGGCATCCTCTAGTGGTCCAAAGTTTGAACTGGCGGTGCTGATGAGTAGGTCAAGCTCTCTTTGTTCATCCGCGTAGAAAGAATATTGTGATTCTGGGATAGAAGTAGCGTGGCCCTCGAGATCATCTACAACTACACGGGATAAAGGAGTCAAAGGACAGGTTGTACATTTCGTGTCTGAAATGTACGTTGCACCTGGACTGTCAAACTGAAAATGATTTGTGGTTTTAGGGACAAGGCAAAGAAAACACAGAGATTTGCGTCGTTCGTCGCCACTTACTTACGTTATGATGGAGAAAAGCTCGACTTTCCCCTGCCAAAAGACCTGCCAAATTTCCCAGAACGTGAAGAAGACTGACATCACAGAGAGGCAAAACTCCCAAAACGTAATTGGCTTTGGTCCAGTTTGAGCTGCAGCTAAACCACTTCCAGGTTTCCGTGATTTCCCCGTTGAGTACTTCGCTTCGGTCCGAATTCCAAGCGTCTAGATCCCCCGGCAGAGGCGGCTTTTGCTGACATCTGGCGTAGGTAAAGTCTTTGACCAGAGTTACCTGTAACAGCTGTTCGACGTTTCGCAGCATGTCCAGGCTCTGACAGCGAAGAAGTAAACCGGTGAGAAAGAGCCTCTTTGGCGCGTCTCCGGCCCCCAGAAACCATTCGGTTGTGCGGGAGAGTCTGGACCCGAGGATGCAGAGCCGACACCGACAGACCCGGACCCCTGGCACGCCGCTTCTGCAGCGCAGCCGGGGAGCCGAACCTATACTGAGCTCGCAGGCTTCCCCTGCTCCAAACAGGTCCATTTCGCTGCGCCTTTCAGTAGCCGTTCGCTGCGCCTTTCAGTCATACAAATTCTACCTAATTTGCATGTCAATTCATTTAAATTTTGACGATTAATTTGGTATAAACATTGAATAAACAATATTAACTTGTGACAACATTTCCTTCGTTTAATTTGAATCAAGTTTTTGCTAATTCTGATACTTGTTTTGATACATTCAACAATACATTGCAGAATTTAGCGTCCTATAAAATACAGACCCGATATTTTGCAGTAAGTAAATGCGTATTAAGATTCCGCAGAAATGCCGGGGTTGTTGCCTTGTTGCTGTGCAACGGGCTTATAAACTTTTGCGCCACCCACCCAGAAAGACGGAAAACAAAGCAAAGACACTGAATGGAAAAAGACTGTTCCGGGTGCGTCTCGGGTGTATATGTAATACACCACGAAATACGAGTACCAAAAAACATAGTGCGCCGCCCGGGAATCGAACCCGGGTCGCAAGAATGGGAATCTTGCATGATACCACTACACCAGCGGCGCTACCTGATATATGCTTGTGACAATTCTGATTTGGTGACCGTATCATCTAGAATAAGACGAGCACGTAACAGGTAACGATCAGTGTCAGAAACTTTGGTCAGGAAGTAAATTCTGTAAAGATATAGCGCACGTTTTATGTCCAGAATGATTTATGTGGTTAAGTTTCCTTAATTTCGGCATTCACTAATTTAAGTCGATTAAGTTGGGGCGCCACTAAATTAAAATGGAACTCCGCCGGGATACAATTACAACATGCCTTTACCGTTTATTTATATATGCCGCATGGTTGTGGAAAAAAATGAAGTAGTTGAAGGCAAAGTCGACTTTAGGCTTTTCTCACAGGAGATGCAAAGTCAGTAACTTTAACAAAGTAACTTTATTATACGTTTAGTGAACTGCATATATTCAAATAGCATTTTCATCTTACCAGTAGTTGTTGCAATTATTCGGAGAACACACGCAAGTTTTCAATTTGGTTTTTATGCAACACGTTTTTGCTTAGAATTCTTTTTCGTCTTTAGTAAGATCTAATCCTGAAAATATGAAACATAAACTAATGTGATTACGTGTATCACTCGATCTTAACCAGAAGACAAATTTTTCAGTGCAGTTTAGCTCAATGTGTTAAGTATGATTCGATCATTTTATCGTTCTATTCAGACGCATCTCTTAATGAGATAACAAGCAGATTTACGTCGTGAGAAATGGTGCGAAAACACCTAAGGTATGAAACCGACTCATTCCCTCCTCATAATAGCACTCAGCCCGAGCTCTCGTCGTTCCCATGTGGAACTCCTTTAATGAGTTCTTGTTACAACAGTCGCCACATCTGAAGTTTAATTTCTTATCTGACTCTCTGGCGTTCGTGAGGACTAAAAGTGCGTGTAATAAAGGAGTCACCACTCAAAAGGTAAACGTGAGAACTGTTATCATCTCTCCCATGTTCACAGCCGGGTTGTTTGCGCCGGCAGCCTGATTTCCCGCGCATAGAGATCGATGCCCTTTGAGCATTCAGCCTGGTCTTTCCATGCATGCTGCCGTCCGTCAAGGTGCGGAATTGTCTGCCTGGAAAAACCTTGCCGGACTTGCGCAGAAAGCTCCGGAAGAGAGTACTTTAAATGCTCAGGGATTATTCAGAGAGGATGGACATCAGAAGTCTTTAAACGTGTATGACTTTTATTCCCAGCCAGAGCCAACCTAATAAACTCTTTTCTGTAAGTATCAGTAATTTTTATATTTACTCCAGTTTATACAAAAGCGTTTCACCCCCCGCTAACCCAGCCTCAGCACGTCTACGGGTCCTTGAGCAAGGCCCTCACACAGGTGGCTGCCCTTCGCGGACAACTTACTCCACAAAGAGCAAGTTGAGGGAGGCGTAAAGATAATTTCCCCACGGGGAACAATAAAGTACCTATTATTATTATTATTATTATTATTATTATTCCTATGCGCCCTATAGCATACATCATGTCAAAGAATCAGCTGGGCATAAATGCAACTCAGCTGAGATTCCAGTATAACCAGAATCGGAGTAGCAGCTATACACAACATTTAACAAAGCAAGAACCTAATGAGACTATTCAGTAACCAAAACTGCAACATGAGAACATTCAGCGAGTGAGACACCGGGCTAATATATCATAATTACCTTCACTGTAAAGTTTTTGCTTTATTTTAAAAAGCATGTCCGGTTTTGTTGCTTCCGGGCAGTGTGGTGTCAAATTAGAAGCTATTAGCGAAAGCTGATGGAACATTAAATGGAGTAAACGGAGAGGGGCGGCGGTGTAGACCTTCAGCTCCACGCAGAAGCGCAGTCCGGGCCAATCTGCCGGGGTGCCAGTTCAGGTCTTCTTATATACACGTCAGTGATGGATGAGTTTATTAGAACACAACAGAGAGAGAGAACTGATAAACAAAACAAACGGAAACATCTAAAATTTAAAATTTTTGATAAGGCCAATTCATCCTCCAGTTTGTCCAGTTATTGTGGTCACTATTCATCGTTGTGGCCGTTTGTCTTGATATTATTAATGTGCGAAAAAAATGATTCCTGCATTAAGTGTTGTTTGTAGTATAAAAAATGAAATGGCAGGTGCCCTCGTTTTTCCATATACTTCTGGTACCCTGTAGTGCATAAACAGTCGAGGAAGATAGATACACTACGGCGAAATTCTCACGATGAGCGGTAAACAGTGCTCTGTCACCACTAGGTTATGCTGTTTCCTTGACAAAATGTGTCCTCCGCATTTAACCCATATATGACATACCAGGCTGCGATGGGCTGGCCCCCCCATCCAGGGTTGTTCCCTCCCCCGTCCCCGTTGCTTCCGGGATAGCCTCCGGACCCCACCGCGACCCAGCAGGATAAGCGGATTGGAAAATGGATGGATGGATGGATGGATGACATACCCGGGCGCAGCTAATTCAGCACCCATGAAGCAGGGCTTGGAGGCGCTACCTTGATGGTCGGGGATTCAAACCTGCTACCTTTCAAGAGTGCGGTTCTCGAACCATTAAGCTACTTTTCGACGTCTGTGGCTTTATGATCATCAGACATATTTTATGAGGTATTGACATAGGCTGCACTGCGATGACGAAACACTTGTTATTACTGAATGTGACACATTCCACCTGTTCTATTTGTGGTTGGTTCAACGTCTTTCCTTCCAAATACTCTTTGAGAGAAACACACAGACTTATATAACACTTGAGAGCGAAGACCACTGGCCATTGATCGGGGGGCTTCATAATGTGAATAAAATATGCTATTTGGGTCTAGAGTGTGGCTCAGTGGGTCAGACCTGTGTGTATGCGTCACTGCGCACTCCGTTTGCATTGTATTACACCGTATTTGTTGTTATTATGAAACAGAAATCCTTTTCCCATTAGAAGTTGAGAAACCTGAAAATTCAGTGTTTGCATTTTGTTTACTCAAGAGAACAATTGTATTCTACCTATAGCCTTTGCGAAAATAGACCTACACCAATCCCAGACTTGGATAGTTATCTTAAGAAATATGGCAACAAAATAAAAGGTAGTATGATATTATCACGAAGATGGAATACAATAAATAGCTGGTATAACGTTTCCACCTGCTCAACATTTTCGCCGTAGCATTATTAGGCTGGTAATTTGTTTATTCCTCAGGCAGTGATTTGATTGCTCACTTAAACTGTCTGCTGAACCGTAACGTGAATACAGCACAGCTGAAAGGAAAATCATACCTGAAAACTAACAAATACTTATAATAATACTGTCATTATGTAGATGGCTATTGTGCAACGTATGTATACATTATACGCTATCCTTTAAAATAAATTATCTCGTTTCAATTAATTAATGTAAACATAGTCCAAAACATGATTATGGAACCACATTTCCCAAAATGCACCAGGACAGTAGCGCCAGCTCGTCGTGAGCTGTCATTCTGCCTAAAGAAGAGAAAATTGCACAGCATCTCTGTGCAGAGGAGTGGGAGATTCGGGCAAGAAATATGCAATGAAACGGTTCATTCGTCGCTATCGACTGTGTGTTTTCTAGTGAAATGGAGGAGAGGGATTGTCGCAGGGCGGATTTACTGTGCGATCGCCGCGGAACTCTCCTGCCCCTTCGTGAATGAGAAATGCCGACTCCTTTCAGCTATTGGTGTTAACGCAGAGAAAAACACAAAATGAAGAAGCAATTCAATCGGATGCGACAGCTCGCCAACCAAACCGTTGGCAGGTAGGCACAGAAAAACATGCAACCTTGATTATATTTTGTTGTGACACTATTTTTCACCGTCATTTGCGGAGACGGGGTGTTTGAATGAGGAAAGATTTGCATAGATATGCTGATGAAGTAGCCGCTGTGTTCAAATCCCAGTCGAGTAAAAAGTGGTTAAGCAAGAACGTTTTAATATTTTAATTTTCATTGCACCGTTTTGTGTCGCTCTCGGTCATTAACGTCCAAAATAGTGGCCTCGGCATTCTCTACATTTAATTAATTATCGCCGCTGCGCCCGTATATAAGATATTAATTACTTTAATTGGTTTTAAGAATACCGCAGAGGAACCGTGGGGGCGTGATACCGAAAGAAGGTGCGAATGGGACGCCTTCCGTACGTCGTTTTTTAATTATGATTATTTTCGAGAAGGTTACGTGGGATCTTGGAGCTGTAGGATGCGCAGTGATCCCTGATTAAACCCAGACGCAAAGTGTTAATCATATTGATAACAATCGTACATGTAGTCTGCGTCGCTAGCTGGAAAAAATAAAAAATGTGATGTTTATGTAATCCGTTTATTTAGTCGGGGGGGGGGGGGGGCAAAAGGAACCCAAACATTAAAGGGGGTTTTATTACTTTTCTAGTGGGGATTATTAATTAAAATAAATAAATTTAATGTGACCCATTGGTTTTAAAACAACCCCAGCCCAAAATAGC
>JABFDZ020000097.1:2107416-2119152 GCA_019775955.2 Pollimyrus isidori | reverse complement strand
TAGCTGGCTCGCTAATCACTCAGGAGAAGTTCAGCTGTTACATCGTGCTAAATGCTAAGTGCTAAATGCTAAGTGCTTTCTTCTGGCTAGAAAAAGCTGCCGCTGACCACATTGGCCCAGTGCCTGGTGGATGGTGCCATGGTGCTCGGAGACGACTCCCTCCTGGGGTGAGTCTTTCTTGCAGGCGCACACAGACGCACACAAAATACAAAGCAGAGGATATTCACAGGCCGCTGGTTTGGACACATTTTACCATCGTCTATGTTCGATCTTACGGGGTCGGCGAGGGATTGTTAGCCGTGTCACAGTGAGACACCCCAGAAAATGTCTGTGTGTGAGTGTGCGTGTGCATATGTGTGTACGTGAGTGTGTGTGTAAGTGTGTATATGTGTGTGCACGACAGCGTGAGGATGTGTATAGGTGTATATGTGTGTGTGTTTTTTTAAAAATTGTCCCCGTAATATAAGCAAAAAGTGAACAGAAACACACGTTTCTAGTCAACACGCACAAATACGTTTGTATCCATGTCTTTGTGGGGACTCTCCATTCATTTCTATGGGGAAAACCCCAATCCCATCATGATGCCCTTAACCCCCACCCAGCCCTAACCTTAACCATAAGTAACCTTAACCATAAGTAACCTTAACCATAAGTAACCGCACACACAGACACACACACAGACATACATGCACATTCCTGCCATCCCACACATCTGGCTTGTAAGCACACACCACCATGCTCAGTCACGCACCCCCCCCACCCCCCAGAAAGCCATCATGTTCTGTTCCCCATTCTCTGCGCGCTTGCGTAAGATCGCCAGCTGACGTTCCTCTTCATCTCCTGCCTCCATGTCTCCTTTATATTTGTAAGGGTTACGAGCATTAAAACTCGGCATAAACACTCTGCGATTTGCATTCCTCATGCTGGTATTTGGATCATTTGTGTCCTGGTTGGCTACTAATGTTCTACTGAATTATGATGCGGCGGACTGGAACATTCCCATGGGCTCTTCTGATTTGCCGTTGCCTGGTCGTGCTCTGATGTGATTGGATGTGTTCCTGCCCCTCCCCCACTCTCCGTCCCCCGTTACAGGAAGATGTTGAAGCTGTGTGGGGAGACGGAGGACAGGCTGGCCCAGGAGCTCATTCTGTTCGAATTCCAGATGGAGCGAGACGTCATCGAGCCCCTCTATGTTCTCGCCGAGGTGGGGTGTCCCAGGGACTTGGACAGGGGCCCTTAGTAACATAATAAGACACATTGTCAGCCACGGGGGGTGGACAAGAGACACACTGTTGAATTGTGGGTGATTTTTTTTTTTTGTATTGCCATGGTGATTGATTACCCAAGTATTCAAACACCTCATGGAAATGAAAGCCAGCTGACCCTGATTGCACTAACTGGCTTTCTGAGGTTACACAGGGCCATCTGGGTGGATGTGGGCTTAACTGGGAGGGTAGAGCTCCCTCTAAGGGTGGGAAGTGGCACTGTTTCCTGGCGGGGTTCAGGGCCCTTCGATACGTTTTCTGTCACCTCTCCCACAGGTGGAAATCCCCAACATCCAGAAGCAGCGGAAGCATCTAGCGAAGCTGGTGTTAGATATGGACTCGGCCCGTACGCGGTACGCCCCTTCGACGCGCTCTCCCCTTTCCCACAGCCAAAACAGTCCGAAAGCAGTCGATGCAAATCGGCAAGGGAATGTGACCCCAGGACGACAAATACCTCCTATAAAATCCCCCCCCCCACACCTTCCCCACATTTCCGACCATCTACAAGGTTCTGTTGCACTTGAGTTTATCCAGAGACGGCAGAGGGAGTGACAAATAACATGCTGGACCCGAGCCCAAGCTGAAATGGCAGGACAGACGCAGAGTTACTGTCCCCACGAGCAGGAGACACCGAGCAGGGGTAGCGGCAGCAAGCTGTCCAGATGTCTGCTGAGTGTGTTGCCAAGGACACAAGCTGTCCCAAACGCGTGTTGAGGTTTGGTGTAAAATGGAGACAAGATGGTGATTCACAAATTATGCTGACCTGATGAATCCTTTGTAATGAGGATTCACTCCAGCCTGGACCCCCATTAGGTGTTCGGGACAAAACAATTATATTTATGATTATTATTAAAAAGTGTATGCCACACTCTTCAGGGGAAGTTTTTACCCAATCCCTAACTCCAGCAAATTAGATTATAAATGAACCCCATCCCTAATTGGTCATTGGCTCCCTCCGCCAACCCTATGGCATTCTCGTGGTCTCAGCAACCCCCCACCTCCCTCATTAGATTTGCGTCTCTTCTAAAAAATGTCACCAGTCTGTTAGCTGTTCTGGCTGATTAATGTTCCTGTCTGGATGTGAGGGTGGGTTCTCCAGCTACATTTTACACTCCCTGTCCCTCCCAACATTACTGGGCCTCTCTGTGTGTAACCCGGGTCTCAGCACATGAACACAGTGCCTGTGAACACAGTCACTGGGAATCCCCAGAGAGGCCACATTTTTGGTCCCTGCCAGCACACCTGTACCCGGTAACTGGTTCTAGTTAAAATGTGGCTTGTCTGGAAGGTCCCAGGCAATTGGGTTGAGAAACATTGCATTAAAGACTACAAACAGAAGAATGCTTGTGATATGGGAGCAAGAGGGAGGGAATGAGAGAAGGAAAATGATGCAGAGGAGCGTGCGATAGCGGGGGTGACCAAGGCAGAATGATGACATTAGGGATATTTTTCTTAGAGCCATGTGTCTGTGCATGCTCACGTGTCTGTGCATGCTCACGTGTCTGTGCATGCTCACGTGTCTGTGCATGCTCACGTGTCTGTGCTTGTCCACGTGTCTGTGCATGCTCACGTGTCTGTGCATTCTCACGTGTCTGTTCATGCTCACGTGTCTGTTCATGCTCACGTGTCTGTGCTTGCCCACGTGTCTGTGCATTCTCACGTGTCTGTTCATGCTCACGTGTCTGTGCATGCTCACGCGTCTGTGCTTGCCCACGCGTCTGTGCATGCTCACGTGTTTGTGCTTGCCCACGTGTCTGTGCATGCCCACGCGTCTGTGCATGCCCACGCGTCTGTGCTTGCCCACGTGTCTGTGCATGCTCACGTGTCTGTTCATGCTCACGTGTTTGTGCTTGCCCACGTGTCTGTGCATGCTCACGCGTCTGTGCATGCTCACGTGTCTGTGCATGTTCACGTGTCTGTGCATGCTCACGTGTTTGTGCTTGCCCACGTGTCTGTGCATGCCCATGTCTCTGCCTGCCCATCTGTCAGTGCATGCTTATTTGCCTGTGCATGCTCGTGTGTCTGTGCATTCTCATTTGCCTGTGCATTCTCAGATGTCTGTGCATGCTCGTTTGTCTGTGTGCCTCAGTATATCACCTGACCTTCCACATCCGCTTTCCAGGTGGCACCAGTCTTCCAAGTCTTCAGGTGTGTCCAGCAACCTGCAGCCGGCGGGGGCCAAAGCTGATGCCCTCAGGGAGGAGATGGAAGAGACTGCCAATCGCATGGAGATCTGCAGGGTCGGCCCCTCTCTTATTAGCTCATTCGCTCCCTCACGCACACACATGCGCGTGTACACGGACACACGCTCCCGATTCCCCCGCTCAAAGCTCCGCATTGCGAAACGGCAGAGGGCAGAGCTGAGATGGTGACGGATCCGCGTGAGGGAGACGGGTCCCCAGGGCCTCGGCGCCTCACCACTTTACTCGGTCTCCTGTCAGCCGTCGCTGCTGATTTTAAAATAAACTTCCCAAAAATATCCCCACAGTCTCTTTTGAAAAGAGCAACTACTGAAAGTGCCTAACATTTTCTGTTTTTTTTCCCTGATTCCCTCTAGGATCAGCTATCAGCAGACATGTACAGCTTTGTGGCCAAAGAAATCGACTATGCAAACTACTTTCAGACTGTAAGTACCTCTCTGGAGACAGCGCCCCCTGGTGTGCTCCCTGCTGAATTGCCATTCCTGTGCTGAAGTCCGGGCCTCTGCTTGCAGCTAATAGAGATCCAGGCTGAATACCACAGGAAGTCGCTGGAGCTGCTTCAGAGCGTCCTGCCGCAGATCAAAGCCCATCAGGGTGAGTCCTTCTCCCCCCCCGCTCGCTGCCCGGGCCTCCTGCCTGGATCCGGTACCCGTGTGCAGGCCCGTCGCGACAAGGCAGGCAAACCAAGCAATTGCTTGGGGCCCCGAGCTGGCCTGGGGCCCCAAGACAACGACTGCTTAAGAATAAAATGCAGCGACAAACTGTGTGAGCGGCCATTTTGCTTGGGGCCCCCAAATTCCTTCAAACGGCCCTGCCCGGGTGCATGCGTATCTGTGTCCGCAGAGGCCTGGGTGGAGAAGCCGTGTTACGGGAAGCCCCTGGAAGAACATCTGACCATCAGTGGACGTGAGATCGCCTTCCCCATCGAGGCCTGCGTCACCATGCTTCTGGAGTGTGGCCTGCAGGAGGAGGTATGGTCACTTGCACCCCCCAAAATACACCCCCCCCCCCAGAATCGCTCTTTGTTTCAGAGTGACTGAACACCCCATGAACAAGCCACACTCCTTTTTAAGTAAAACTAAAGCAAATTACCTGTAAATTATTAATTTGCTCAAAGATTAAGGGTTGGAATGAAATGCAACTGAACTCCGAGTTAAAGAAACTGACTGGAAAATTGCTTCACACTGTGATCGCGGTCGTTTTAAAGGAGGTTATTTAATAATAACCTGGGGTTGTTCTAGAAGCTATATGATTCGTCACTTTCTGTCCAATGGAGGGAGAGGTAGGTCATATGACCTGTCAGAGGGGTCGCACTCACTTCTTGCTTCCTGTGTGGGCAGGGCTTGTTCAGAGTGGCTCCGTCGGCCTCCAAGCTAAAGAAGCTGAAGGCGTCCCTGGACTGTGGGGTGTTAGACGTGCAGGAATACTCCGCTGATCCCCACGCCATTGCAGGTAGGAGGCATGCCCCCCCCCCCACGTCATCGCCGTGGCGATGTGCAGCCCTCGTTCGGCAGGTACTTGTAACAGGAAGACTGTCCGGTTTCTGATAGAGAAACGTCAGATTCATTCTCGCCGTCGGGCTCCTTCCGTTTGAAATGCTGTCAGATCCCTAATCGGGTTCCATACGGGGTCTGTCCTGTGAGCACTGCTAGACACAGAGGGGCAGTAAGGTGCAAAGCAGACAGAAGAGTGGACAGAAACCATGAAGCGGACTATGGCCCGAGCCCCTGAAATCAGACAGCTGCTAAAAGTAAAAAATAATACTACCACAGGAAGGTTGTGGGTCTGTCCTTCACCTGAGGCTGTGCTGATGAAACAACTGCTTTTCTATGTGTAGACGAACCTGGTGCCTGTTTATATATTCAGGATATTCCAGTCCAACGGTTGCGGTGAAGTGTGTCTCCCATGCTAACGGCAATAAAGCTTGTCCTGGGATTGGCATCCCGTGGGGTCATTAGCCGCTATGCTATCCCATTCCCTGCGGGGTCATTAGCCGCTATGCTATCCCATTCCCCGCGGGGTCATTAGCCGCTATGCTATCCCATTCCCCGTGGTGTCATTAGCCGCTATGCTATCCCATTCCCCGCTTTCATGTCCCTTCTGGGGCATTAGAATGTACGTGGCAGTGGACAGCCCACCGGGTGCCCTAGTGCCATGATAAGAGCTGCGATGCCCGTCCTCGTTAGTCGTGTCCCGCTCCTCCCCGCCAACTGGCCTCAAAGAGGCCATTCCAGAATACGGCTGGACCGCAGCAAAATACTTTTACGGTCCCAGTGTGCTCATGGGCCAAAAAATTAATTTTCCACACACTAATTAAAGATGGACCCCTTTGGATTACAGAATCTGTGCTTTAAAGTTGGTGTCTGTTGGCTATGCAGCAATACATTTGCAGTAGCTCATGCATAGGCGTAGACACATATGTTCATGCATATGAAGCCATGCACTTGTGTGCACATGGGCTTCTGCTGTGCCATTAGCCTTTCTCTATTACACTCACAGGAGCGCTGAAGTCCTACCTGCGAGAACTTCCAGAACCACTCATGACCTTTGACCTCTATGAGGAATGGATTCAAGCTTCCAAGTAAGAGGAAAACAAGTGAACAATGGACTGAAAGTCAGTGCAGTGTAATCTATTGTTTCATTCACCAAAGTGTATAGAGGGTTTTGCAAAGAGAGCTTACCTTAACCCCACTGACTGAAGCGGGCAGTTCCAACATTAAATTGTAGCCTAGTTCTCCAAGTGAATAGAGGCACCATCTGTCTCCATAATGAGGAGCCTGGCTTTATTTACCAAGATTGTTTTTCTGCCCAACAGCATTCAAGATCAAGACAAGAGGCTCCAAGCTCTGCTCGCCGCCTGCGAGAAGCTTCCCAAAGCCAACGGCAACAACTTCAGGTAAACTGCCACTCTCTGCATCCCCATTCTTGACTTTCTGCCACAGAAAGTTTGTACGTAGCATCGAGAACTTTGCAATTTGTTGTGACCTCTTTGAAAATGGGACTTCGAAAATGAAACGCTCGGAAATGGTGTCGAGAAAATATTCCAGCATTAGTTGGGAATGGTCTCTGTCCTCAAAAAGACAGCGAAACTGTCCACCTCCGGAGCAGCGGAGGACCCATCGCGGTGAAGGGCTGGACCGTTGTGTTCTTAGTCCTGTCTGTATCAGCATTGCTCCTTCTCGGTCTTGGGTTGGGATCAGGGAAGAAACAAAGGTATCTTATCGACATACCCACCTCAGCTCTGTGACAAGCCAGCTTCCTCCGCAACACGGACCATGTTCCCCAACACCTACATATATTTAGTCCAGGAAAGCCCTGAATTGCACTACATTTGCTCAGAAGGAATGACTGAGTGATTAAACATGAGCCCCACATGACGAGTTTGCTTGGATTTCTTTCTTCTCAGTGGGTAAATCTACTGCTGTAGTCTGCCTGGGTTTTAATTCCTAACCTTAGCCTGCATGTGTGCAGGTATATTCTCCCTCTGTGTGTGCCATTTGCATGCTTTTGCTGTGTTGTGCAGGTTTTCTCCAGGTACTTAGATTTCCTTCCACTGTCTAAAGATGCACAGTTAATAGAATTAGCTCTTTCAAGTAGCCTGAGTGCGTACCATGCATGGTTCGGCATCCTGTTCAGGGTTAACCCTATACTGCATGGGATAGGCTCCAACGCCACCCCCCCACCCTCCCACGACCATGTCTGGTAATAGCACAAGGGCATACATTTGAGTGTGGACAGTACGGCCATATTCCTACCAATATTATGGGAGTTCCATATATGGTTGGGAGGAGCAGGGGGTTTGGGGCTGATTTGCTCCCTGCTAATGCTAAAGTTAAGCCTATCAGAAGCAGTTAGACGACGGCTGAATAGATGGATGGATATTTTCTCCTTAGGAGCTAATGGATTTTGGACCCAATAGCAGTCCTCTCAAAATAGTTCTGCCCACTCTGGCATGGTGCACGTGTCCCAATATTATCTACCATGCTGGTATAAAGTACAGTATGAGCAGGCCTTGGGCTGTGGAGTAGCGGTGGCACAGGCCCAGCACAGAGCTAAGCACAGAGAGCAAGGACACCAGCTACTGACGTCTTCATGGGTCAATTACATGGTCTCTGCTATTTATTCCTATTATCCTGGGAAACTGGCATCTCATGTTTTTTTTTTTTGTCTTGTCACGATAGATACCTGATAAAATTCCTAGCGAAGCTGAATGAGTATCAGGACATGAATAAAATGACAGCAGGGAACATGGCTATCGTGCTGGGACCGAACCTGCTGTGGACGCATGCAGAGGGGTAAGATACAGCAGGGCTTTGCAAAGGCTGGGGGCACTGATAGGCTCCCATTGGTCAAGAGCAGGTCATGTGGTTTCTTCCACATAAAGATGCTCCGCCCATGATTTTTGCATGTTTTCTTTGCACATACCAATCCGATCAGTCAGTTTGATGAGATTTTGGGGAAGGACAGTATATAGCCACTTCTGACCACAAACTGGTATAGAAGCCCATTTACTCTATATTTCACAGGAAATAAACACAGGTAGTTCCTAGTTTGGAAGAAGATTGCTGTTCTTTCAAATAGCATAGTAAACCCTTAAACAGAGCATGCTTGAAATTGGGATTAGGAAATTGTATTATTTCTGGTGTTTAGGCAGGGGGTAATAGTTATAATGACACTGCAGTAACATCTAAATAACATTGCAATAACCCCACAGGAACATCACAGAGATGATGACCACGGTGTCCCTGCAGATCGTCGGCATCATCGAGCCCATCATCCAGCATGCTGATTGGTTCTTCCCCGGAGGTGAGTGAGGCCTAAATCGTGGCCATTTGGAATCGGTTGTCTTGCCACTCGGGCTCAATGCTGCTGCCTTTGGAAAGACATCGACAGAGCATCTCCTGTCACTGTATCAAGATGACAATGAATAGTTTACGCAACTTACTGATGCACCTAGTAAACGTAAAGATAAAAATCATTTTAGCTAGGATAGATATTGTATTCATTCTGTAGATATATTCTTCAGTTCAATACAACTCAATCTCATTGCACTTGAACAGTGACAATAAAGATTTTCATTCATTTATTTAGCTTTGTAGTGGCATTGACGTTATCAATAATTGATGTTGTTTGCCATTTAAAAACAATTTTTGTGGTTCACTCTTCTTCTTCCTCACCCAGAGATTGAGTTCAACGTGACAGGCAATTATGGCAGCCCCATCCATACCAACCACAACGCCAACTACAGCTCCATGCCCTCGCCTGACATGGACCACTCCGATCGCAAGCACGACCAAGGCCGACGCCCGCTCAGCGTTGCCACTGACAACATGATGCTGGAGTTTTATAAGAAAGATGGGTAAGACTCTCATCTTTCACACCAACCCAATCCTCCACCATCCAGTCATCATCCATGTGCCACAAACCAACAGTCAAACATTAACCAGTCTGCTTTTCTGTATGGCTTTAATGCAACCATACCATTAGATTCTTACCATTTTTAATACATAGTTCCTCAAGAAAGCAGTAGTTGTTTTTGATGTGATGCAAGGTGCCATAAATAGAATAAGTTCCTGTTTCTGTCCTACTATGAACTGACTGGTCGTATTTGAGGGTGTATATGTTTTACATAATGTTAGTCTACATCAGAAGATCCACCTTCTTGAGGTGTTTAAGTTGATCGTCTCTGAAATCTTAGAAACAGAATTACCTGCCCTAGGAATCCACCAGGGATGTTTGTGGTGTGGGGAGAGAGGAACACGAAGGACTCCATGAAGACCTTGTTTCATTTTCTTCATTTGATTCTCATAACACGCTGTTTTGGGGTGGAGCAGCCTCGGCACAGACTGCTTGCTTTGCTTGCAAGGATGTGCCAGCCCAGGACAGCAAACAAGTCCTTAGCCCTTCAACCACTGAATACCAAAGACGAGCTCTGCACAGATGCTTTTATGTTGTACAGAGATTATTGGGGGGAAATTGAATACCTGTCGGGTCATGCTTGGCTTCTTTACATCCTTTACCTTTGGTTTACAGTGCATCTCCCATGTTTGCAGTCAAGATAATCGCTATAACATGCTCCTGATGAACTTTTCTGAGGTTTTATCTTTGTAGCCTCATGTTCACTACATGCAGTTCCTAGCCCCTTGTACAACCTATTGCTACGTTCAATGGCAATGCAGCAGAAAAACCATCAGTGGAATTCGACACCAGACAAGCATGTGCAGGTTGTCCTGGCATCTTCAAACTTTTTTTTAGGCTTTTTAGTACAGAGTAGTTGAGTGAAGTGAAGTTAGATCCAAATGACATCCAGCTGTAGGCTGCAGTGTGACGACACAGCCACTATTGTGGTGGCATCTCTCGGTGTAAGAGTCCCACATTTGACAGAGTAAAATAGTCAGAGTACTAACTCGTATTTTTCAAATGGCCATATATGGTTTGCTAGGCTTCATTTTCTCAGATGACAGATGAACTGTGTGCTGCAGGGAGTCAATCCTCCCCGACTGTGGTTTTATTTTAAGGTTTTTTCTTGTCTGTTGGGGAATGTCGTCCTAATTGCTATAATTGGAGCACTAATTGGATTCTGGCAGGGGAAGGTGCAAGAAGCCCCCCCGGGGCGGCATCATGGTTGCTGCCAGGACCTCTGTGCTCTCTCCTTCCAACACAAGTTTCATTTTACACAGCCCCAATCCGCCCCCCCCATCGCTGCTGTCATGCTCCGCCATCTTGGCTCAAAGCCTGTCCTCAAGGCAGCCGCTGCTATTGCTGTGTAGCGTGGGAACATAGAGCAAAGATGTACTTGCAGTCTCGTTGATCTTCACCCTTGATGTTTCTGTCCTACTAATGCAGCATTAGGAAAATACAAAGGTACCGTATGTCTTCTTTATTTTTCCTCCTCTCTGGCTCTCTCTCACCCTCTTCTCTCTGTGTACAGTACTCTTAGTGATGTTCCCCAACCGCGTGTGCAGTGAGACACCTCAACGGGGCAGGAGGGGGCTGTCCCATTCGATGTGCCTCCTCCCCCTCTCTGCAGTGCTGAATCTCAACTTCTGATTCCTTCCATCATCTCCAGTCACCCGAAAAACACCAGGATGGCTATTAAGAATGCAGAACAAATCCCTGCCTGCCCTATGGTGGCCTGGCTGCCTGAGCTCACATGAGTTTGTCATGCAGGAGGTGGTTGTGGAGATGTACCGACACAAAGGCGGCACCCTGCCTTGTCAGTCATAGACCCCTGTCTCCGGTTGTGAGAGCTGGTAAATGCATATCCAGCCTCTGGATGTAGACGACAGACCAGGTTTTCCAGCCGTTTGTGGAGTACTTGCCTGTTTGTCCTTGTTAGTGCTGGCATCAATGCATAAAACCACATTTTAATATGTGGCGCCAATTAAGAAGTTCCAAGTGAAGCTACGCTAATGGAGGTATCCATGAGAAAGAAGCAGTAATGTGAGTGGGGGCTTACACCCTAGTGCTCCGAGCCCACCCCCCTACCCTCCCGTAACCTGACTGGCCCCATGTGTCTCCCTGTCTTGCTGTAGCATGGGCGTCCGGGTGATGGACACGTCTTGGGTGTCACGCAGGGGCTCATCCTCAGCACGCAAGGCATCCTCCACCCCTCCGGGAGCCCAGACTCCTGCTCCGCCCACCGACTCGCTCATCCCTGAGCAGCCGGATGAGCTCTCTGCCACCCCCTTCCCTGCCGCTACCCCCGCTAGCAGCGACCGGGCCAGGTAAGGCTGTGCCGTGGCCTCTTGCAGCAGCCTGCTCTGTCCTCACCCCGATCTACTCCCCCTTCCCATCAAGGTCTACACAGCTTCGCCTTTCCATCGTTACCTGTCTCTGTTTTTGCCCCCATTGCCTGTTTTACTAAATTAAGTCTCTTTTCCTGTTTAGTTGTTGCTGTTGTTGTTGGTCATTGTTAGTGTTGTCACCAGTGTCATTGACGTCGTTGATGATATAATGGAGGTGGTCTGGATGTCTCTCCTGCTTACTCCATTGTCTTCTCAGTGTCCAGCAGGTATATTGTTGGGTCACAGCTGGGGTCAAAAACACAAGGGTGAAGCTAGCGTAGGGCAGGTTAGCATGGATCAAGCTAGCATAAGGCAGGTTAGCATGTATCGAATTAGCATAGGGAAGGTTAGCATGGATCACCTAGCGTAGGGCAGGTTAGCATGGCTCGAGTTAGCGTAGGGCAATTTAGCATGGATCAAGCTAGCATAAGGCAGGTTAGCATGTATCGAATTAGCATAGGGAAGGTTAGCATGGATCACCTA
>JABFDZ020000097.1:2057542-2068921 GCA_019775955.2 Pollimyrus isidori | reverse complement strand
AAAATAACGGACCTGCAAATGTCTCAACTGACCAATCAGAATCAAGCATTCCAGCGAGCCGTGTAATAAATATATATAAAAACCAGGTCAGGTCTGGGCAAACAGATGAATATTTGTGGGTACCCTAACAGAGCTTCTTTTGTGTTGTCTGGCTGTTGTTCCTACTCAGAGGGACCAGTCTGGCTCCGACAGCTGCATACCTGCTGGGGTGATTCCGGCTTTATTCCCCAGCCTTGTGCAAGGTTACAAGAGTAGGGAGCAGTGTGGTTACTTAACCAACATACCACCTGCTTCCTTAGGGTGGACCCACTGCATTCAAGACATTCTTACCCTGCAGATGGTGTGGGTCTGGCTTCTCCCAGCCCATTGCTACCCAGGGCCTCTCCACTTCCTCCCAGTGTGTCACCTCCCAGACCCGCTCCTCTTCCTTCCAGACCACTCCTACATAGACCCACTCCTCTTCCTCCCAGCCTGCTTCTTTTCCTCCCAGTCTGTCACCTCCCAGACCCACTCCTCTTCCTTCCAGACCATTATTACCTAGACCCGCTCCTCTTCCTCCTGGCCTGCTCCTTTTCCTCCCAGTCTGTCACCTCCCAGACCCACTCCTCTTCCTTCCAGACCATTACTACCTAGACCCGCTCCTCTTCCTCCCGGCCTGCTCCTTTTCCTTCTGGACCAGTCCTACCCAGGCCCACTCCCACCTAGGCCCACCGTCACCAAGATCCGGTCTTTCTCCTTCCAGACTTGAGGGTGGGTCCATATTGCTTGTCCAACAAACAAACAGGAGGCCCTTGGATGAGAGCGCAGTTATGACTCATCACGCTGACCTTTGAAGCCACTTTGCTGGCTTGCACCTTGTTTTGCTCTCATTTGTAGATCCTATGCTTTGCAAAAAAAAATCATCTCTTTTCACTGTCCATTCACAGCAGACAAAGGGCGGTGACCAAAAGATATGTGTAGTTTACTCTCTCGTCAAGGTCTCTTCAAACTCATATTACACAACCTGCGAGTTATACTCTGCCAAGACTGGGAGTTAACTGACTTCACTTTTAATTACAAGCACAGTTTGTATACAAAATGTCTTTATGGCTGTTTTTCCCCCAAATGTTTATGCTCATCATTAATCTAATTGTCCCAGACCCAAAAGTTGAAAAAAATGTTCCTAGTTTTTCTAGGTCTCCTTAATTATGCCAAAAGAATATGTGGCACAATTTTATTAAAAACAGAAAAATATATGTGCAAAATCCAGGCCTAAGTGTGAATATTACAACCAGCTGGAGTGAGAGAATTGCGATGTACCACGCGATAGTTTCCAGGTGATTTTCATTTATAAATAAAGGGGAAATCTGCAGCATAATCCATGGACTCTTGAGCAGTGAATGTGATGTCTAACAATAAATGTTACGAGTATTGCTATCCATAGTTATAACATATACAGAATACAGAATGTTAGTTCTGGATTCAGTGGTGTGTTGTGCTAACAGATCTCAGATGATTAAATCCAAGCCCTCATACTGATAGGACTTAACATCCCTAATCCACCGGACCTTGGCCTGCTTCCTCCTATGAAATATCACATTCCTGTAAAGATCAAGTCAGACGACATACTCCAGGATCCCATTTGTATGCTTCTGCCATCTCTGAACGCTGTGCCACTTTTGTGCCTATATTGCTCTTACCCACGAGTGGTTATGCCGTTAGAGTCATAATGGGCACCAGAGTGGTTAAAGACCCTGGTATGGTTACTGGTTTAAGTGCCGGCTGTAGTATCTTTCAGGAGGACAAACACCTTGAATTGCTGAAGTGAAGTATCAAGCCTCTTAAAAGTGTTAAAATTGTGGTTTGGGGCAAAGACATCTTTTTGGTAACTGCATCCCAATTGTTGCTGTTGGAGCAGGGCTCTGCATCAGCATGCAGAGACAACAGCTTTACAAGGCTGTAATATGTCTGTGTTTGTTCCCTACATTAAACTGAACAGAGGGTAACAGCTGCAAAACAGGCACTGGCAGCATCTAGGTCCTCCATGGCACAGCTTTCCCTACTGCCATGAGGCATGGATCTATATATCAAAACAAGTAACCCGACATTATCTTATGGAGGACAGCAGTATATTAGCATTTGAAGCCATGGCAGGACCGTGGGGGCTGGGTATCAGGATGGTGAAGTATCTGATGCACAGCTGAGAAGTGGTAGAGCTCCAGGCTACATTGGCCTGTCCTCCTGCCAGCTCTGCCTCAGGTGACCAACACCGGACATCACCAGGCTTGTACAGAATGTTTTTTTTTTCACAGTTTTTGGGTGGCTGTGTCACAGTGGGATCTGAGTATCTCTGCCTGACCCCTTGTCAACTTGCCGGTCCTCAACCCCTCTCTTCTTTTCACTAAATAGACCTTCTGGCTTGGGAATGGGTTTGTGTGTCCGAGGTCCAGGACAGCACGAATACTGTAGGGACAACCGCAGCATGCCTGAGAATATGTCAGCAGAGCAGCTCCTACTATACACCACAACACCTTGTATATGGAAATGTCAAAGCAGTCCAGGATACAGTGTTGACTGAACCAGACAAACATGTCTTGTTTCGTGGAGAAAATTCTCTTTCCACTGGGTGCGAAAAGAGACGAACACAAGAGACTCAGTGGGCAAAAGGCAGCTGAGCTGTAAAGTGTGGAATCCAAGGGAATGAGAGGTCTGTTCACCTGTAGGACCCAGGAGACACATTCCCATTGAAATGTCAAATTTGTTGAGCAAGCACAAGATTCCGGCTGCCCTGCGAGCTGTGATCACGCCTCACAAACACATCAGTGGCTGCGATGCTTCAGAGGTAAAATCGACCCCTGGTGTTTTCCTTTAACTGGAGCTTTCCCAGCCTCTCCACCATTCTATACATTACCTGTCTGCCTCCTGGCCCTCTGGCTGTTTATGCCAGGACACTACAGCCTGACTGTTTCTTCTGACCTCTACATCAAGCATCTGAGAAACTCCATCCACCCAGAGACATTTTTATCTAAAGCAATGTATAAACTGAAAAAGAATGGTCAGTCAGTCCTTAGAGCAATTTTTGTTAAGGGCATTGCTCAAGGGTCTGAAGGTGACATCATTCTACTCAGCCTGAGATTAGAATCTGGTACCTTCTGATCATAGGCACAGCAACACACTGTGCCCACAGCTCCTGTGCTGGTGGCAGGTGCCACATAGGGCTTTTAGTACATAAATCCATCCATTTTTTTTTACTCAGAAGCAACATCTCCACTGGCCCTCAAGAAGAGGCACCTGCACCTGATTAAACACAAAAAAACCATATACATATAAAAGTTCTCTCTCTCTCTCTCGCCGCAGACATAGGAACGACAAAAATGTCTGCAAGACAGAGCCCAGGGTGCCAGACTCAACACATTAAAGGGAACTTCGTATTGAGGAAATTCCAGAGACTTGTCAAGTTTTAAACATTTTTTTTCCAGGTTGAACTGTTTTTCCACCAGTTAAGGGTACAGGGTGTGTTGCCCAGCACAGAGTATGAAATGGGTCCAATCACCACACCCCACCCCTTTCCGGAAGCAGGATCAACAAGGACGAACATCCTCATTGCAATCTCGTTCTGATGACATCCCACGTAATGGGCCATTTCTCCTGAACTACAGGCTGGTGCAGGTGGAAGAGTCCAGCCTGTGTGGGGTTAACTCTCTGAGACACTCCTGCAGACCTCTCCACGTAATGCGTTGGCTGCTTTTTGCAGTTTTTTTTCCTCCTCAAATAAATGTTATAAATAGTGCGGCGTTCAGTTTAGCGCAGTCCTCCTTTCAAATCCAGCGTGGGCTTTTTTTTTTGCATTCCTCTACTTCTGCTTAGAATCTCACTCTCTCTCTCAGTGCCCACCTCTCAGAGTCCTCCCTCTCACATTCTTTCTTCTTCTGCATCTCCCTCTCTCTCTTCACAGAGCCTCTTGGAACCTGTGTTTAGCTCTACCCGGGGGGGGTTGCTGATACAGAGGGCCCACAGACAGGTGAACAGAAGTAGCAACAGCATGCAGATGGACCGCTTCTTGGTGGTGATGTGTGCATTGGGACTTGGCCCTGCAGCATGGGGGGCACCCAGCCAGTGCCCGAGCCAGTGCCACTGCCACGGAGACCTGCAGCACGTCATCTGTGAGAATGTGGGGCTGACCAAGACCCCGCGTGTGTCAGCGGCCACGCGGCTCCTCAACCTACAGCACAACAGTCTGGGTGTCCTGCCCACTGGCACCTTCTCTGATGCCAAAGGCCTGGTCTCCTTGCACATGCAACACTGCCAGCTGCGAGAGATTGCTGGCCAGGCTTTCAAGGGCCTCAAGAAGCTCATCTACCTCTACTTGTCCAACAATGAGATCAGCATCATCAAACCAGGGGCCTTTGAGGACCTGACAGAACTCACCTACCTCTACCTAGATGGCAACCACATCAGTGACCTATCCAAGGGTATCTTTTCACCCATGATCAACCTCTTTATCCTTCAGCTCAATGATAA
This sequence comes from Pollimyrus isidori, assembly GCA_019775955.2. Taxonomy (NCBI): domain Eukaryota; kingdom Metazoa; phylum Chordata; class Actinopteri; order Osteoglossiformes; family Mormyridae; genus Pollimyrus; species Pollimyrus isidori. The sequence continues at coordinate 2,064,421 of JABFDZ020000097.1, read as the reverse complement.
TCGGGTCCAGGAGTTGCGTGCAGGCACATTCACTGGTGCCAAGGACCTACGCTGGCTGCACCTGAGTGGCAACGGCATGACCTCACTGCAGCCTGGCTCACTGGATGATGTGGAGAACCTAGCCATCTTGCATCTGGACCGCAATAAGCTGGCCACCTATCCAAGTGCCGCCATGAGCAAACTGCGTGTGGTGGAAGAACTTAAGTTCTCAAAGAACCCCATGAAGACTATCCCAGACAATGCTTTCCAGAGCTTTGGTCGCTACATGGAGAAGCTATACTTGGATAACATGGGCTTGGAGAAGGTAAGTTCAAGCCAGACGTAAGGCAATATCTGAAACCAGACTGGTTCTGGAGCAGAAATACAGAACTTCATGCTAAAACCAACAGTATTTAGATCAGGAACAGTCTTTGACCTGTTCATCACCAGAGGTGGAGGATTCTGCGTTGATAGCTCATTTCTTGCATACAACATGGAAAGACCAATAGCACTTAAAAACAAACAATGCAAAGTAAATTCGGTGCCATTCCAACCAAATACGACTAAGAAGAGATTAGTCCCTGGGCCAGCCGCGTGCGCCAGCCACACTGCCATTTGATAGCCATTTATAATGCATGTTCATGAGTCAGGACCTTTGACTGAGCACAGTGAGATGAGCTACCTAATGACAGCAAACAGCGCTGGCATGGGAAGGATGTCTTAAATGAAGCAGCCACATTGTTTGTGCCATCATTAGGGAGCTTCAAAAATATCATGGTGCAAACATGGAATTGGGCGGGGTCTTTATACACGGCAATGTGTTATATCAGGGTCGACGTTCCAAATTCACCTCATCCCACCCAGACGTCAGGTGGAACAAGATGACGTGGACATTTAGAACTCGGAGTAGTGAATTTATGCTTGGGGTGGTGTGTTAGCTCCGAGATCCAAGCTGTTGAGTTTTAGTTCACAAATGACCCGTACTCAAGTGTTGGAGGTGAAGGTAGAGCAGGGGGGTTTCCTTGGAGAATGCACATGGTAGGTTAGAAATGAACTGTCTCCCGATCCCATGAGCTTTCACCTCTGCCGCTCGTCCTTGTCCAAACGTTCTGCAGAAGTAGAGAGCAAGTGGTGTGCCATGAAAGAGCTGACCTTACCCCCTTTAGGTGGAGATGACACATGATCTTCTGATCTCTCCATCAAACTGCAGGCACAGATGTTGCACATCTGCATGGAGACGGAACCTCACATTCCTGTGGTTGAATGATTAGACCGCTGACCCTATCGGTGGATTCCTTTGTAGGGCTGTGTCTGTCCACTGGGCTATCTGCGGCTCATTCAGGCACAGTTCAGGACAATTGTCTAGGCAGCCTGCCCAGAATTACTTATGCTGATGCCAATACACTGAGCTAAGAGCTGAGGTCAATTAATTAGAAGCAGAGATGGGAAGACTGGTATGTAAAGGTTTCCACTGGCACCCCTGTGTTAGACTCCCTATCTAAATTTATCTCGTCTTTTATTGCGCTACCGTTTGTTCTATTCTCCCCTACCCTGCAATTGTGCCATTTCAGGTTTCATGGTCCTCTGAGCATGTGACAACAAAATATGAAGCAAAATATCATAGGAACAGGATAGCTTGGCAGTATATGACATGCCTAAGGACCGTCCCGTGTAAAATTTGTGTATAATAAGTTTCGTGAAAAAATGAGGATCTGTGTTTACCAGGAGACTAGGGAGAAAGGACCATTGCAAGAGATTTCGTGTAAGAAAAAAAACCATATAATGCGAAGGGTGTCCGGAGGTCAGTGTCAGACCAGCACTAGGTCTTTCCTACGCAAGAGTTTTCCACCATAACAGAATTGTACAAGCTGTCATATGCAAGAGCTGTCTACCGCAAGAGAATGGTACAAGCCATCCTATGTAAGAGCATCTCTGTCTGAACTGTGATACCCAGCAATAGGGGTGTGCTGTACCTTACCTAAACCTCTCTGTTACAAAAAGGTGTAGGAAACCTGCAAAATAAATAAAAATGCAAGGAACTTGTGAAAAGCACCGAGCACTAGAAAAGTAGGCCTTGGGAGAAGGAGCCCCTCTCCAGTCAAAAGTGGGTATTTTTAGGCATGTTTGTTTATTTCCAGGTATATCCTGACAAATCATTACACATGCAATATTCTCAGAGCCCCCATCCCATTTCTTACCACACAAACTGTGTGCCCTGTGAGCAGGTCAGGGCTATGAGACAGGTACACAGAGGCATAGTGTTCCAAAGCCCATGAAGAGGAGTATTTTTAGTGTGCCATCGCTCAGGTGAATGGACAATCGGCCCCTTTGCAGTAGCACTGGCAGACAAGGGGATGGATTGGACGACCGAGAAAAACAACCCTTGGATCTGGAAGGCATCCATCTTCCATTGCCTCAAATTACCAGGGCCTCCCTCCTCCTACTTTCTCCACCCGCCCTCACCAGTGGAAATTTCCTAACTGTTGCTTTAGTGCCCTCACATATTTTGGACTTGCACAAGAGGCCGCCCACCTGCCCCCTGTTCCCCTACCTTCCTCTGCTGTTCCTTCCTGCAGACCTGACACCCTGGAGATCAACTGATTCTGCAGTTAGGTGTGAGATTTAACATTTTAACAAAAGTGCATAAAGTTGGGCAAGAGGTCCATCTAAGAATGTAGACTAAGATCTTAAATGGGACTTTAATGTGAGATTAACTGCCCCTAGAAATTATGACCTGTTTTGGGGGCTATTTCCCCTGATGAATATCAATGAAGGGAGGTCTTTTGTAAGGGGTTGAGAAATTCAACAGTCAGTAGACCTGTTTACACTAATTTTTTTCCCACTAGGGAAAACTGAGTTACGGATTAGCATAGACAGAGAGTGTTTTAATGGATGTAGGTCATGGATGAAAAGTCCATTTTTAAGACTTTCTGACCTTGACAATGGAACAACCTGATGAGGTTTGTCATGGTTTACTAGGCTTTTCTCTCCTGCTCAGTTTTCAGAAGGTGCCTTCACAGGGGTGACGGCCCTCAAGTCCCTGCACCTGGAGAACAACAAGCTAAGGACCCTCCCACGGAGCCTGGAGTTCAGCACCATCCAGAACCTCACACTAATCAATAACCCCTGGAGCTGCACTTGCCAGCTGGCTCCACTACGCAAGTGAGAGTCACACACTATGACAGCGTTATTCAAATCACGGTCCTTGAGGTCTGAGCACTGCTGGTTTTTCAGCCTTCCTTTATCAGTCAGTCAGGTGTGAAGCCTCTGATCAATCAGAATCAGTAATCATTAAACTAACTACCTGAGATAACTGAAAACTAGGTCTGGATTTGGAATCAAAGTCCACATTTGAAGAATTCTGCACTAGGAGACACACCTCAGAATACATGACATTCAGTACCAGTCCACGTTCAGACATACCTACCACCAGAAAGTTTTAGTTTTCCACTTTTTCATATAAAGACATCATAACAAAATAATATATATAGAATTATGCACTAACCAAAAAAAACATTAAACAAAAGTAATTTGTTGCCAGTTTAAATCCCGTGGTCGGGCACGTGATCCCACCATTTAGCCCATGAGCCACAGTAGGCCCTTAACCTCAATAGCTCCAGGAACTGGCTGGCCCTACTTTCTCCTCTATGCCAGTTTCATGAGGTGGCCTCCTGGGATGCTTTTCCTGCGATCCTGAAGGAGGTCTCACATATATGCAGAGCATTCATTGGTCACTTTCCTTCACTCTCTGGTAAAACTCCCCCAGAACCATTTCTACTGTATCCAAGTCAGGTGGCCAGGTCATGTGATGCGACACCATCACTGTCCTCTGTAAACAGCTCGTCTCCAGACTTTCGCCTGATACTGTATGAAATATTGCACAACCAAGATGCACTAGTCAAACATTATATAGACATTATAACAACCCCAACTCTGAGGAGCTCATGGCCACTCTCCCTGCCCCCAGGTGGATGGACACCAGCGTACAGCGCCCAGATGCCATATGCATTTCGCCATCCCATCAGAGGGGCAAACAGGTGCGAGACAGCCCCGCCTTCAGCAGCTGCCGGGTGAAGACGAGACAGGCCAAGAAGGGGGTGCGCCACTGAGCAAGTAAGCGAGCAGGACCAAGCGAACACAAGACCACAAATGACAAAAGTCAGTCCTTCAGGGCTGAACCAAGAGAGAACCAGGCAGGTACTACGGCAGAGGTTCTCAAAGTCCAGACTGATCATCACGTTATTCCAGACCCAGCCAGTAATGCACCTCATGAATCAATATGGCTAACATAAGGCTTAATGTGGTTTTAAGTACAGAAATACAATGCAGAACCACCAACCCTAACCCCCCACACACATACATACACCTCGTCATCCCTCCTCCCTCCTAACCCTAACCCTAACCCTAACCCTAACCCTCCATGACAGAGTGTCAAGAACAATCAGCAAGCATTAAAAGTTCCCATTCTTGTGGTGGTTGTTGATGTCTAGTATCAACATTTTGTCCCCTTATTCATTAAAGTCCATGAAATGCTGTTTTGTTATTGAAAATTGTTCCACACCCTCTGACTGATGAAGACCTGTGATCAAAATGTTTGAGAGACCAGTGATAGAGGGACCAGGGGCCTGTACTATGAATCGGGGTTACTGGCTTATTGGATAACCAATCGGTTTTAAAGATTGTCTGGGCAAAATGTAATCGAACAAATATAAAGTCCATTTAAACGGTGGTACTTTAAATCCGACAAATTAACCCCATAAGCCAGTAACCCAACTTCGTAGTGCAAGCCACCGGGCCGAGTTAAAAAAGAAAAAAAGCATACGTGTATGGGTTAACAAACAGAGAAAGTCCAATAGGAAACCAAAAACCAAGAGCAGATCAAAAGTGGTCACCATCACGAAATGAAACATGTTTCAGCAAAATCTCCATCGCCAATGTATGAGAGGAGCAGCTGCTGCAGACAAACCTTCTACATGTCTTCACCCACAGCGCTGCTCCTTCCTACGTTCTCAGTACAAAGATTCTTTTTGTCAGAAGCCTTCCATATTTAGGCGCTGTGAGATGCTGCCCAACAAAACAGACACACATATTATCAGTAAACTCCATCCATCCATTTTCCAAGCCGCTTATCTTAATGGGTCGCGGGGGGTCCGGAGCCTATCCCAGGAAGCAACGGGCACGAGGCAGGGAACAACCCTAGATGGGGGGCCAGCCCACCGCAGGGCACACTCACACACGCACACCTACGGGCAATTTGGCAACGCCAATCAGCCCCAGCATGTTTTTGGACTGTGGGGAAACCGGAGTACCCGGAGGAAACCCCACGACGACACGGGGAGAACATGCAAACTCCACACACAGGAAGCCCAGGCGGAGACTTGAACCCGGGTCCCAGAGGTGTGAGGCAGCAGTGCTAACCACTGCACCACCATGCCGCCCCCCATATTAAATTCTATTTTAGAATGATTCCAGCAGAAACAAGAAATTAGTCATGCACCTTAGCGCGATTTTAGTTGGACGTGAAACAAATAAGGGAGCCGTATCTCTCAAAAACAAATCAGATATGTACCCCACCCCCACATACTGTAGCTGGAACATAGTAATGGGATGTATCCAGTTTGAGTCTGGACCAAGAGACAGTATTTTGGGACTAGAACTATATACTTATATGCAGGAAGAGTATGGGATTGCCTTTGGATGAGGTAGTGAGGTTTGGGGCTAGGACAGCGTCCATTCCAGTTTGGAATGTGAGACAGTACCTCACCTCACAAACAATGGTCCTGGCTGACAGCAGATAACTCTTTGGGTTAAGGCTTTGCTATTGGTGAAGAAAGCAAGGAAGACACGGATTTTCACAATTTCCCACAAAAATATCAGTTTCCATAAAAGAATAGCTAAAAAAACAAAAAAAACAACCATGTTTTGAAAAAAATCGGTATCTGATCCAAGCTCAATGAAACACTAACGGCTGTACACTTTTATAGCCCAAGTACAGTAGTACAGAAAAAAGTGCTCATTTTTAAATACGTGCACACCTAAGTGTACATTTGCCCACATCTGTAAAAAACGTCCCGAACTATGTGAATGGTGAAAGTGGATAAAAAACAAACCGGAAAACCTAATCTTCTAAACTAAAGCATCTAGTAAGAAAATTGTAGGCAGACGGAGACGCGGCATGTTCGGGCTGTAGCCCAGTTACTTTAGCCGTAAGGGGTGTCGCCAAGCAGGTTTACTGGCTTCGCGGGGCTTATTGAAGCTTATTTCCACGTTGGTCCTACGAATTACTAATTTTTAAAAGGGCAATATCATGATATTTTACCATGCACGCCTAACATGTCCTACTCTATCAGGCTCATTCACCCAAGAACCTACCCTATACAAGAGCCGCCTTTTGACTACGGTAGGGGTGGAAGATAGAACTGATTTTCTTTTTGATCCAATACCAAGGTTTTACCCCGATAGCAATATTCGATACGTTTACCGAGGGAAGGAAGAGTATTTACCTACCTATCCAAAGGCGAGCTTAGTTAGCGTCTTTAGCTTGCAATGTAGACACTACTGCTTTTATGTGAGTTACACAGACTAAGAAACCTCTTGTCAACTAATAGTTCATAACCGACGTCGAAGTACCATTTACCGCTGTTTGCGGCAATTAGGGTTAGTTAAGCCGTCTCTTTCGAGTTGTCTCTGGGTATGTAAATTGGCGCCATTAGGGTAATGGGTCACTCCAGAGCTAAAGAGCACTGACAGGCTGAAAGCCTGCGTATAGAAGCCCTGCAGGATCGGCCTCCAAACCTCCCACATACACACACAAACACTCCAAGTGCTTTTCCACCTAGCAGCAGTTCACCGGCAGAGTGATGTGTCCCTGCGATCTGTGTGCTTCCACAGGGGACGCGC
>JABFDZ020000097.1:1897303-1908625 GCA_019775955.2 Pollimyrus isidori | reverse complement strand
CTGCCCTTTGTGCCCGATGGGGGTGGGCTGCCTCTCTGGGATGTTGCCTGCACCCCTCGCTCCTGCCCTTTGTGCCCGATGGGCGTGGGCTGCCTCTCTGGGATGATGCCTGCACCCCTTGCTCCTGCCCTTTGTGCCCGATGGGCGTGGGCTGCCTCTCTGGGATGGTGCCTGCACTTGACTTGAATCCTCCGCTTGTGTTCCTCATTAAGTAGCTTGTGTAAGTGCATGGTCAAAAGCTCGCTGTCATTAAAGTAAGGGCCCCAGTGGCTCCGGAAAGGTGTTTGCGCACATGCTCTCTGGGTGTTACTCTCTGGGCCCCCCCCTGTCTGCTTCACATGTCCTCATTTCCTTTCCCCAGGGAGTTTTTGGTGATGGGGTGACCTTAAGCATCCATGTTTTGTGTGGGTGGGGGTGTTGCTAATGTGGGGCTGTCTGGTGCCGCACACGCTTCAGGGGTCCTGGGCTCCCTCTGCCGTGCCTCCCTGTGGTACAGCAAGAGCGTCGCTGCCTCCGGCGTGTCCCTCGCCTCCCGACTGGCATGGGGAGCAGAGCTGAAGGTGCCTCCGCACGGTGCCATTGCACAGGATGGAGGTATGGGCCCTGCTCTGTGCTGATGTGTGTAGGAGAGAGACGGCTCTTCAGGTGGCGTGTGGCACTGACTTCATAATAAGGTGGCAGACTGCTGCAGGTGGCGTGTAGCACAGACTTCATAAGGTGGCAGACTGCTGCAGGTGGCGTGTGGCACTGACTTCCAAAGACTTCTCACAATCAGCTGTTTTCCCTAACAGGATGTTAAAGGGCTTTTTTATCACCAGCATTTAAAATTTTATTATTATTTTTTTTTTGCTTTTTGATCTGTTCGTTTTTTGACATGCCTGTTTCGCTCATAAACAAATGGCCCTGTTTTGTATGGCTGTTGCCATGGTGACCATGTAAATCCAGGCAATCTGCATGGTGCTTTCCCTGAGACCTGAGGAATGATGGGAGAGGTGCGGGGGGGGCGTTGTCCCAGGCCTGGGACTCTTCATTTTATGTTGCAGCCCACACTAGGTATTGGGGAAGAATGAGTGTGAAAGAGCTGCCAAGTGCTGGACAGCCAAACGGGTACCAGTGTAAGTACTGCGTGTTGGAGGGATGGGCGCCGTCTGCGTGTCCTGTGTAAGTACTGCGTGTTGGAGGGATGGGCGCCGTCTGCGTGTCCTGTGGTCCTTACCATGCTTCCATTCAGCCAGTATGTCGGATCCGGATTCATTTCTGTGTGTCTTGTGAGTTGTGCATGATTTATTTTTGATTAGTACCTTGTGGAAAAATGCTTGTGCAGCCTCTGAAAGATCTGACAGATTTGGGGGGGGGTGTGTCTATTGTAGCCTGAATTTGTCATAAGCTGCACTGGTACCTTCAGGGGCTGTAATGCTGTACACGTGATGAAACCAATGAATGCATTTGATGTGGGTGGCACCTTAATTAACAAGTAGATGTCCAACCCAGAAAACGTGCTTATTTTGGCTGTGAGTTGGTTACGGCTGAAGCTAGTTAGTTATTATCGGTGGTTTGGTAACATTTTGGTTTCCCTATAAATCTCACTTGCATGGGAGTGAGTGAATAAGACTAAAACTCTTTCACTGAATCTTGGTGTGTTGCTGGAAACCCATTCAAGGTGTTTGGCTTATTTGAGAACAACATTCATCCAAGTGGAGCAGAGCAGAAACGGCCCCTGCTAGTGAGTCACCCTGTGGCATCAAAGGCCCTTTATCAGGAAACTCAAACCAGGCTAAAAACAAATTTTATGGCTATGCAGATATGTGGCCATATTGAGTAGTAGAGAACACAGGATTTTATTCATTATAATAAATTACATTATTTCCATAATGTGTTTGCAAGTGTGTGTTTTTTTTTTTTTTTTTTTTTTTTTTTTTTTTTAGGTTTTATTCAGACATGTTGATGAGAGCATTGCCTTTGGTTCACAGCTGGTCTTAACTATATTTGCAGTTTTAATAAGAGTGATTCTGATTTGAGATTCTATCCCCCCCCCCCTCTGAAATTGCCCTGAACCATGAAGCTAAAACCATGGTTTTTACCAAATTGTGTGTCGTGTGCACTCTTACACCCCTCGCACCTTCAGTTTCACCCACTGTGGTGAGTTTGAGGCCCCGGCACATGACCCTCTCCTTAGTGTCATTCGAGCCCTCTGCTGTCCCATTGGGCCCCAGAAGACACCTGCTGAAATGCCCTGCTGTGGCTAGCGGCCATGGCCAGTTTGGGTTCCCGGAACTAATGTGCCAAACTCAGTCGGGCTCTCATGCTGCAGTCACCCTGCGCCTTTCCAAGTCCCATTCTTGGCACCTGCCTATTGCGTCGCAGTAAAGTTTTAAATCCTCGTGGTTTTGGCTACACTCTCCCCCAAACCCACTGTGCCTGCTGCCCAACAGGTGAGGACTGCAAGGGGAAGCGGCACCCAGTGACACCTGTCCCTCTCACGCGGTCCCCTGTGGCGACTCGCCTGGTGGAGGCGCTGTGGTGCATCGCTGTTAACGCAGGTTACCTTCTCGGTCTGCCCGTCTGCTCCGAGTCGGCCCCGGATCCGTGGGCGTGACCTTCTTCACTTTTGCTGTTTGGGTTGAATTCGTTTTATCAACAGAGCTTTGGCAAACCCTTCAGGGTTGTTTTTTTACTTCTTTTGTGCTGTTTGATATCGCTGCTGTGCGGGTAACGTGCGCTCCAGGCTACGTTCTGCTCTGCGTGCTGTGGACGGCGACCTGGGCGGCCCACATTTTGACCCGGTTGGTGTGGTTTGCAGTGCAGTCTCCAGGTCATTAACTTTTGCCTTCACCCTGTGCTGAACCTCCCATCCCAAACTGAGCATGGGGGTAACGGCTTCCCTCTTCCCTGGTGGTAGAGGCTGCAGCACTGAACTCTGGTGCCTTTTGTATCGCATGCTCTCATTCTGTTATGATCCCGCTTAGGGTCTCTCTGCACTGCTAATCCTGCTTCAGCGTGTGTAAATATCTTTCTGCGGCAGGTGTGGACTTACCAGTAGAACTTCTGTATGCTGAATTTCTTTCCCCTATCCTCACTTTCTTGTGTGGGTACAGTGGAATACTGAGTCAAATTTATATACAGCCATGTTTCCTCTAGTGCAGGGGTCTCCAACTCCGGTCCTGGAGAGCCACTATCCGGTAGGTTTTCTATCCTACCAGGCTTCTGATGAGCCACACTAGTTCTCAGGTAAATACCAGGAACAGCTGTGGCTCACCAGAAACCAAGTAGGATAGAAAACCTACTGGATATTGGCTCTCCAGGACCAGGGTTGATGACCCCTGGTCTAGTGTCTCACAGTTCTTCAGGATCAGAAGCCCAGTCCGCTTGCCTAGATGCCAGCTTGTAATTCAGTGGCGTAGTATGTGCCCCCTGTCTCAGCCCCGCATACGTGTACAGGCTGAGTGAAAGGTGATGTTCTTGGGCTTTGTGTGTGCAGGGAGAGCTGCTCCGGGTCTGCTACGGTGGTTGGGGGTTGGCTGGTACCAGCTCGCCGCCCTCATGTCTCTGCTCGACGTCTTTATCCTGACATGGTGAGACCTCAGGCTGCTAACGGCTAATCAGTCTTCGGTTTTTGCCTTGTAATTTAGTTGATAATCTATATCTAGTTAGTAATTTCTGCTCTGTTCATGTGATTTAATATTCCTAGATCTAAGGATAAAGCTTTTGTATATTGAACATCAAAAGAAATTTACCACAGTTTTCATTGGGGTAGTTCTCCAATTTCTGCGTGTGTGTTATCCTATAGTAATTTAAGATGAGTGATGTACGAGTCAGTCATCTGGTCATGGTTGATTTTGGTTGCAATTAAGGCCTTTTTTCCACTGCACTAGGTACTGTTCCTTTAGTCCGGTACTTGCGATACTTTCGCTTGTGTAATGTTGAACTGCTTGCAGAACATCACAAGCTGAAGTTTTTTTTGATACTCAGTGTATATATTCCCAATGTCTGCCCACAATGGAAAATGGCAAATAGACTTTTTTGTTTCCAGTGAAACTGCTTGGGTTTCAGGTGCCTGCCAAAGCTGTACAGACTCATGTTGCTGCTGCTGCCGTTGTTACTGATCCTGGGTAAGTTTGTTTGCGGGGAGTGCGTGTAAGTGTGTTGGCACCTAGACTGACTACTCAAGAGCCCTCTCTGATCTCAGAGCAGTAATGAGTGGCACTCCTGTTATTTTTACGACACTTACCATCATTAGTGTGACTGTCATGACATATCACTTCAGCTTTCCTGAGGGGGCGGTCTGCATGCGGATGTCTTTGTAGGTTTCATTAAACACACACCAAGTATAATGACTGTACATAGGAACATGGTGGACAGGTGCCTATATCTATGGCTGTGACTGTCTGCCATTCCCATCTAGGGTTACTTTTTATACATCCTATCTTTTCCCAGAAAAACTCGGCTACCTTTCACCCGAAATATGCAACTGCTAATGTTAAACCAGGACTGGTCCTCTGGCCTCTGCAATTCAGTGCATGAAAAGCTTGCTGTTCTCAGGGTTATGGCGGCAGGATAGTTACAGCCTGCTGGTACTGGAGACCCCCGCACAGGAGGAGAAGGTCAGCGTGGAAAGGGGCCACCCAGCCATAAGCACCTCCCCGACCTACTCGGTGTCTAAGGTAGCATGTGGAGAAATCAAAAAATTAAACGTCTGAAATGTTGGTTTACTCACTTTAACACACATGCCATCTTCTGAAGAGTCTTTTAAAACAGACTTATCTTGTATCTTTGAAGTGAACGTGAATAATTCATTGTGGACATGTTACAACACAATGTCCACTGCAATGAAATGGCAGTATCTTGCTGGTTGGGGACTCGAACCATTATTTAGCCATTGTTTTAGCCCACAACCCTCATTTTCCTTTTAAATAAATTTTAATTAACTGGTTCCTTTTGCACTACGCCAGCCGCTGGCCAGATTCACATTTCACTGCGCCAGTATAACTACAAATGTGACAAACGTAGTCTGGAATGTTATTGTTGAAGTCCCCCAATGTTTTGTGGTTTGCAATTTCATTGAACTGGTTGTAGTTTGGGCTGCCCCCCCGTCTGGGGTTGTTCCCTGCCTCCTGCCCATTGCTTCCTGGATAGGGTCAGGACCCCCCGCGACCCAGTAGGATAAGCGGGTTGGATGATTGGAGTTTTGTAGGCTCAGAGAACCTGTACTGTGGAATGTTAACCACTGAGTAAGAGCAGTCCTTGCCGCTGCCCCCTACAGGACGGGCAGGCGGATGCAGGACGCCTCGGCCTGCTGGAGAACCGCGTCAGCCAGCTGTGGGGGAGCATGCGCCATGGCGGGTGGCAAAGCAGGCAGCGGCAGGAGAGACTTTGGACTCGGGTTCGGGACCTGGAGCGCCAGCGCAGCCTGCTGGAGCGGCGCACGGACCCAGCAGCCCTGGGTTCCTGGGTCTCTAAGCTGCTGGAGCAGAAGCTGGGATCTCTGAGGGAGGAGCTGCTGAGCAGGGCGCTGGGAGAGCAGCTGCTGACGGTCAGCACAGGCGGCGGCCATCTTTACCTCACTCAAACCTTGCGTTTGCATGGGGCCCATGGCGCCCCCTGTTGGCCATAAGGTGTCACCACTCCTTGCTTATTTACGAGATGCTGAAGCAGCAGGTTTTGCTGCCCAGCTGGCTACAGTATGATCTTCTGAGATTCCCACCTTCTAGCTAGTTATTGAACCATTTGGTTGGGCATTGGGGAGGCACAGAGTGATTCTTTGAGTAGGACCCAGAAACCACAACCCTGTCCCGGAGCGTGGGGTCGATGCTAGACGGCCAAGTGTGTGACCAGCACATTCGCGCTCTGCTGTTTAACAGACTAAATGTAGGCATTATAAACTCTTAAGCTTATTAGGTCATAGGAAAAGTACAGCTAGCAGAGCCTGCTGCTAAATAGCTGCCCCTCTTTCTATTATTCACTGTATATAAAAAGGCTTGGGTTCCCCCCCCCCTCATCCAACCTGGGCTTCCCACTTGGAAAACTCAGCTTAAAATTTGTACTTATAATTGCATGTCTGTATGGAAGCTGTACTAATATGGAAATTTGTAAACTGCTACCTTTTCCAGTCCTGCAGGTAGAACATGGTGGATCAGTTTTACTCCACGTAAAGTTTCACTTATAGAAGAATAGTAGAGGCGTACTGATGCTCTACTGGTCGTTCTCTTTTGTGGGCCTTCAGGGCTCATCGTGTGGGACACCTGCAAACGTTCAACACAGTCAGCCTGGAAACACACTCCGCTCCCAGACTTATCACTTTTTGGGCTTCTCACTTACAAAAACCATTTTTTGCAAGCCATTTTTTTCATGCAGTTCTCCTTGTTGTGCAAAATGCAAAAATAATCTGTTTTGCTTTGAGATTTTTTTGACCGTTGCTCCCTCTTGCTAACAAATGATTTTCATGTTATTTTTGTTCCGTGGATTATCACCAGGGTGATACGTCACGGTGCTTTGCTCCACTCCTGAAGAATGGGGTGAAGTGGTCATTTTGGTGTCCGTGGTCACAGCACACTGGCGACAGCATTTGAAGCGGTCTCACTTAAAGCTGTTTGGGTTAGAGATGTGATGAATGTTATTGCAAACTGTGGGTGAGGCAGGGTGTCAAAGGTAAAGTGCAATTTTTGACACTCATCCATCCTCTAGGAGAGGCCCACCTTGGAACAGCGCAGTACCGCATCTCGCCTGACTGATCTGGAGGCGCTGTTGCGAAGCCTTGAAGCCAAGACGGAGGTTGGCAAACTGATTTTTTTTTAACATATTAGAAATTATGGAAAAAATTGTAGAATATTGCCACAATTTAAAAACCCCGTCTTGTGTTTTAAAGGAAGTATTACAGAGACAGGTGTCCGTGAGCCCTCCTCCTGCCAGGTACGCTGCACTCGCTGAGAACATGCAGTGCCTTCACAAACTGGGCTGCTTAGTGGCTGCTCACGGAATTTTGCCTCCATGTAGTGCGCCTGTCAGCACAGACGGCGAGGCTCCCCACAGCCTCCTGGAGAAGGTGCAGAGGCTGGAGGTGGAGCTGGGCCACCTCCGGCAGGACCTGCAGGGGGCGCTGGAAGCCCAGGAAAGGTGTGAGCAGCTGGAGACTCTGCAAAACGAGGTGTGTGTGTGTGTGTGTGTGTGTGTGTGTGTGTGTGTCAGCGACCACCTCTATCCCTTATTCTGATGCAGCTGCGTTCTCCCTGTAGGTATAACTATGTAGAGGCTGCTTAATCTCATTAGACTGGATTAATGTATGGAATGGCTTCCTTTTTATATGTGTTCTTTACACACAGTAGCGCCATGTGTCAATTAAAATGGAGGGAAAACTTCACAGGCCCAAAGCGCCAAGTGGGGGACAGTAATGCACTGTGTGAGAGCAGCTGCAGGCCACACAGCACAGCCTGCGTGACACAGCCACTCCGTGCCGCTGACCGCGCTGTCGGGACACTCCTGTTTGCTTGCCACTTTGAAACGGTGTGAACTCAGTCAGCTCAGAACACCAGTAGAGCCCTGCAGCGTAAACTAGACGCTGAGCTGAAAGTGGCCTTCCCTCTGGCTGCCTCTGCGGCCCTTCCCCGGATGCCTCTGCAATCTGTTGCGTGTGACTCCCGCTCTTCCCGTCTGCCTGCCCCCGTAGGTGTCTGCGCAGGTAAAGCAGGAGCTGCGAACGCTCTTCTATGGTTCTGAGGAGGAAGTTCGAGCTGACGTGCCCGTGCCCCTCTTGCCGTGGCTGTCTGCGCATTTCACAAGTGGCTCTGATCTGCGGGGGGCGCTGTCCACCCTGGAGCTCGACATCCTGAAGAACGTCAGCCTGTGGTTGGAGAAGAGCAAGCAGCCACCCTGTGTGAAGACAGCGTCCTGTGCTGTGGCCGGCAGGCTGGGCACCACTGGCGTGTCTGAGGAGGTGAACGTCTTGCTGACTTCTGTGTGGTCACATCCCCAGACTGAGGGTTTGTCAGGCGTAACACTGTGAAGGGCTTTAGAGGGATGTACCTGTCAGACTCAACAGGTACTTTCATCATATTCCAAGATGCTGTATAATGTGGGGCAGTGATTCCCGACTTTCTCAGAGGGCTGGATTTTATCGCGCAGAACCAAGGTTCACTGCATCGGGTAAAATCTGCTGACTGGTGGGGGAGGGGAGGCCTATTCCCCTTGTACTCTTAAGTCTCTCCCCAGCAGAGAGATGTGCGTAGGTTTGGCGTGAGACTCTGCATAGTGAGTCTGAGCCTGGGTAGGATGTCTGCTGCCCCTAGTGGCGAGTGTGAAAGTGACCAGCTTCCCCTCCAAACCATGGATCTGTCGCTTCTTGTTCAGCTAAGAGACGATGGGGGTGTCATCTGGCACCAGACTGCCTCCATTTGCCCAGTTTTACGATGCAGGTCTAACAAAACGTGTAAGGAGCCTATGCATTACCCCCCCCCCCCCTCCTGTGCTGTCTTCCTGGTGTGAAACGTGGACAGAGAGTGCAGCTGATTGTGCAGGACGCGCTGAGACGTTACTCTCAGGACCGGACGAGCTTGGCGGACTACGCCCTGGAATCAGGAGGTGGGGACCGCCGCGGTCTGACCTCTGTGTGTAGGGGGCCGCGGACTGGCAGGTCTTCATCTCTGGCCTCACATCGCGCAGGTGGCAGCATCCTGGGCACCCGCTGCTCGGAGACCTACCAGACCAGGTCTGCCCTCATGAGCCTCTTCGGCCTGCCGCTGTGGTACTTCACCCAATCGCCACGCGTCGTCATACAGGTGAGGCCCTCCGGTCCACGCCCAGGCCTCAGCCTCGAAGGCAGGCCGTCTGACGTTCCCCCTCCGCGTCTCCCCACACCAGCCTGACATCCACCCGGGTAACTGCTGGCCCTTCAAGGGCTCCAAGGGCTTTTTGGTGATCCGCCTGTCTCGGAAGATCATCCCCACGGCGTTCTCCCTGGAGCACCTGGCCAAGGCTCTGTCCCCGCTGGGGAACATCAGCAGTGCCCCCCGGCACTTCGAGGTCTATGTGAGTGTGCCGGCCGGGTCCGCGGTAATGGCGACGGCCTTGCTCTGACTGCGGCGTCTCGCAGGGCCTGGAGAACGAGCTTCAGGACGAGGGAACCCTCTTGGGGAGGTACATCTACGAGGAGGACGGGGAGTCGCTGCAGACCTTCCCCACACCGGTAAGCTGCCCGGCCTCCAGACAGAAGCAGGTCAGGCAGCTTCTCATGCAGCCAGTCATTTAACTCCTGGTGACGGATGCTTTCGGTTGATGTTCTGGGAAAAATTTGGCTCTTGGAACAGCGTGTGTGTGGTGTGTTTTTCAGGAGCAGGTCGAGCAGCCCTTCCAGATCATCGAGCTGCAGGTGCTCTCCAACTGGGGTCACCCAGATTACACCTGCCTGTACCGCTTCAGGGTGCATGGGGAGCCCAGCGCCCAGTGAGGAGGCGCAGGGAGGCCCTCACTGCCCTGTCAGACAGCACTGGAAGCTGCTTTAACACGTAACAAGGGAAAGGAGCCCAAACTGAAGGGCAGCTGCGTTAAGACACACACCCTCACTGCACTGCACCCCGGTCCCGCATTTGAGACTTGACTCGCTGTATATTGAAAGTGGCCGTTATGTCTGCTGAAGGCTGCTCTTGTCTGGCCTCTGCCCTGGCTTGCGTTGTGCAGGACTGGCCCTGGAAGCAGTGCTCTGTTCCTTTTCTGACTCGAGCTCCAGCAAGAAGCAGCTATTGTATCTCATCTTGGACATAAGTGCTAAATCCAAAACACACGCCAGCTGTGTGTTAAGTTCTGCATGGACTGGACACCCCCCAATTCCCCCCGAACTCACAATGGCGATAGCTTCCTGTGTACCTCATACCTCAACACGACACACCACAGGGCTTGGCAGGTGAAGCCTGTAACCCCGACGTCTGCGGCCCTGTCTGCTCTTCAGGGCCTCTGCCTGGACACCATGTCTTGAGGTCTGGCTGCTTCACGTTTTGCCTTGCTGTGGGAGTCTGTGTGTTAATAGCCCTATACCTTAACACCGGTACGGTTTTAAGATTCACTGCCATGTCACTGCAGTTGTCACTGCTTAAAGTAAGAATGTTGGAGGTTTTCTGAACTGGGTCTTGAGTTGTATGTTTTTTATAGAATCATATTCAGCCTGAACTATTTATTTTGAGTTCTTTCTACAAAAATGTGGGCTTGATACAATTTACTTTTATAAATGTCTGTCATCTAATTTAACTTTGAAAACACACTTTTATTGTGCATCTCCTTGTTTATTAATGGACACGAATAAAACTGAACTTTTGCATTTTTCTTTCTGGTCTCTGGCTTCCTTCTGCAGTTTAGATTCACGCGGCCTGCATTGTGTGTGGAGGGAGCCCCTAGTGTATGATTAGTGTATGTGCCCGGCTCTGGGAGCTAAAAGCCAGGACCGTGAAGCTTAACAACCACCACCTCCCCTCCCCTGGGGCAGTTTGACCGGTGAACAAAGACTGGATTTCCTGAAATGACTTTTCCCTCTGCATTGCAATCATACCTTGCAGTAATGGAGTTTTGTTTGTTCAAAATACTGCAACCAAAATCTACTATTGCACATTCTTGTATATACAACTCATGCCGATTTGGACAATCATATGACTATTTTTGATTGCATTCGCTAGTGCTGTAGTGATCGAGACCGGTCTCAAGACCAATTTTTTGTGGTCTCCGACATAGCGGTCTCAATTGGATGGGGGGTGGGGGATAGACAAAACAGAACATCCTGACCGAGTTCAAATGCAACCAGTCAGATTTTAAAAACATTACATTGTATACATTTTCTCAATGGACACTGCCGGTGCTTCACAGTCCACACACTTCGCATCATAGCGAAGTCTATAGCATAGTTATAATTCAAATTAGGTATTTTACATTCATTAGGAAACACGGTCTTCGAGATACAAGTTAAGCTAGAGGCTCGTTTTATTTAATTAGCCGTATTAATTGCTTACCCGAGGCCTCTGTCCCTGATATATGAGACTTAATATGAACATCTTTCTGGTACATCCCATCTCTTTCCTTTGACGAGGTCTGATAAAACGGTTATAGGAGAAGATTGCTGAGAATATCATTTTCCATCAGGCCTCGATCGTAACTATGACCAATCTGTGAGATTTTCAATGAGACATATGGGCAATGTAATTTAAAGGATAATTTAAATTTGATTTAACGAGTAATGACACTTTACAGCAATGCCTTTTTTTCTCTACAGTTGATGCAATGCAATGCAATTTATTTATATAGCGCATTATCACAACATTACATTGTCTCAATGCGCTTTACATTTCTGCC
>JABFDZ020000097.1:1634974-1653010 GCA_019775955.2 Pollimyrus isidori | reverse complement strand
CCCTGCAGCGGATGGCATCCCCCCCCCCAAGCCCCCGCCCCTCCCCCTCAATTCAGCCTGTTATATAAAGTTTTGTAAGTGCAGAATTTTTACGGCATTTTTTTGGCGCAGGAAAGTAAACTTTTTTCCCTCCCCTCCGTAGTCTTTCAGCAGTTTTTACAGATGTTGGATTTTGGGGTCTGGGAATGGTGCTGTGAAAATGTTCACTGAGGGAGTGTGTGTGTGTGTGTGTGTGTGTGTGCCTGTGTGCATTATGTTTATGATGCATTGTGGGAACCAAATGTCCCCTATATGTAATACAAACCTTTTATTTTTACATTGTGGGGACCATTTTTTAGGTGTGTGTGTGTGTGTTTGTGTGTGTGCATGTGGGTGGGTGTCTGTGTGTGTGCATTTGTGTGCGTGTGTGTGTGTGTGTGTGTGTGTGTGTTTGCATGTGCGCAGATGGGTGTGCGTGTGTTTGTGTGTGTATGTGCACATTTGTGTGAAAATAGATATTTTCGAAATAATAATATACCAGTAACACCTGACCCCCAAGCAGAGATCAGGACCTATGCCGTCCAAAAAATAAAAAATGAAAGTTGGCACCCATCTTACCCAGCGCTCATAAAGCTGTCATGTGACAGAAGGTTCTGCAAAGGCTTCTGGGAAACCACTACTCACAGTCCAAAGGAATCAGTGATAGGTAACTCCTGGCCAGAGTGGGGATGGCACTCAGGGGAATCCCTGTAATCTGAGATCAGAAAAGGTGTTGAAACTGATGCCTTTTTCACTTCATTTAAAGGTCCAGCACCGGTTTTGGGATTTCTCCGCCTTGGTCTAACTCACGTTCACTGTGCCCTGCTCTGTAGGGAGCGCGGTGTCTGGCTGGGACTGAGCGACATCGGGACCCCTGGCTCGCTGCGCTGGGTCAGTGGTGCCAGCGCCCTGCCGGAAGAGGGCGGAACACGCACCCGTGCCCTGCTGGTTCCTGGCAACGTGTGTGTGTCGCTGAACTCCAGCGGCCAGGTCAGCTCGCACCCCTGCAGCGCCACGAGGGCCTTTGTCTGCGAGTTCAAACCGGAAGGTACAAACCGGAAGGTTTACGGAGCTGCCTTGGCCCCGTCGCTGTCAGGACGCGCTCCCCTTAGCCTCGTCGCTGTCAGGATGCGCTCCCCTTAGCCTCGTCGCTGTCAGGATGCGCTCCCCTTAGCCCCGTCGCTGTCACGACACGCTCCCCTTAGCCTCGTCGCTGTCACGACACGCTCCCCTTAGCCCCATCGCTGTCAGGATGCGCTCCCCTTGGCCCCGTCGCTGTCAGGATGCGCTCCCTTGGCCTTGTCGCTGTGGGGACGCGCTCCCCTTGGCCCAGTCGCTGTCAGGATGCGCTCCCTTAGCCTCGTCGCTGTCAGGATGCGCTCCCTTGGCCCCGTCGCTGTCAGGATGCGCTCCCCTTGGCCCCGTCGCTGTCAGGATGCGTTCCCCTTTGCATGTTATTTTATGGCTCAGGTATTTCTTAGGAGCTGAAGCAGAGCAGTTGCTGGAAACTTCTCAGAGCCGTTGCCCGTGTCGCTGGTTTTCCACTCAGACGACGGGGC
This sequence comes from Pollimyrus isidori, assembly GCA_019775955.2. Taxonomy (NCBI): domain Eukaryota; kingdom Metazoa; phylum Chordata; class Actinopteri; order Osteoglossiformes; family Mormyridae; genus Pollimyrus; species Pollimyrus isidori. The sequence goes on along the minus strand of JABFDZ020000097.1, from coordinate 1,651,433 downwards.
GTGCTTTACGGCGACGCGGCCTTGCGGGTGGGAAAGAGCCAGACTGCTGATAATACAGCCAGGCAGCTTAATTTTATATGCACATTAGTATTGATGCTGGGCTACCAATTGTTTTTTCATTCTGTTTTAATCCTAATGTCGGTGGTTGGGGGAGGTTGAAAGGAGAAAGGTCTTCTTACACATTATTATTGCTGCTGTATGCTTTGGGGTGGGGTAGAGGCTATTTTTCAAGTCCAATTAATCTGTAGCCTGCCAGGGAACCTGTTCAAAAATGTGTTTGTTTGCCTTTGGACTCGTGGTTTGAGGAGATGAACTTGCTCTGAAGGTCTTGGAGGAGAAGCCAGAGTGAACCGGACGGAGTTTAACATTTGAAATGCGTTCTGCCTGTGATCTCTGCTGTAGTCAGTATTTGGTGACCAGGTTGTGTTTTAGCTGCTTCTGATGCTTGAATGCTATGGGATTATCTCTAGTTAGGAGCCCCGTCACAGTGATCCCAGATGCAGAAACCACATTACCTCCAGGAGGAATGTGTGACGCTTCTCTGCGTCTCTGAAAGCTAAACTGAGTCGTCGGAGCTGAGAGGCGGATGCATGACGCTCAGGGAGGCCGGACCTGGCCTCCCGCCACCTCTGTCCCACTATTTATGTGGGATGTGACTCATTTTTTAGATCCAATCCCCTATAAGAGAGATTAGGGAAAGCACTTTATTTTCTGTTTGTTTTGAAACTGCTGTTTGTTTAAAGAGAGTCCTTTTTCTCGCACTGGGGGCTGATGGGGGGGGGGGAGGGGGAACAGTAGTCTCCCAGCCCAGCTTTCTAAAATAATAACGTGGTTTCAAAAGATATTTTGGTGAGTGGAAGAACAGGAGCCCCCAACCCCCCAACCCACCCCTCCCCGAGCATTGAATAAAGCAAGACTGTGAGACTCCCTGAAGTCAGAGGAAGGGATTCTCTGTGATTAGCTAATGGGACGCTGTACGCTTTGGGATCCATTCCTTGCTGGTCTCTGAATGCACATGGACCCCAATCAGTGTAATGGGAAGCACACTCAAATCCTGCAGATTTACCTGCAGTATAATCCTGGCCAGCGTTTCTTGAGCACAGTGTACTCAGCCTGCCAGTGAGTGCCAGGACACAGAACCACAAGGGGGCGCCATTATCATCTCCGGACCATATAGACTTCAGCTGTTCCAGAACTAGAGCTTTAACCTGAACCACCTGTGCTTATTGTCAAAAAAACACACAGATATCAGACATCTAACCATTTTCTCTCCTGCCCACCGCCCCCCCCTGCCAATCAGTGCCTGTGCCGGATGCCAGCATCTTCATCGCCGGTGCCGTGCTGTTCCCCACTCATCGGTCGCTCTCCAGCAAGCTCGTGGCATCCCCTGCGCTGGAGACTCCCACCAGGGGCGTGGAGGTGAGGAGGAGCCCACGCCAAGCTGACCTGCTGACCCCACACCCTCGGCCTTCATGATCTGAAACTATTTCACATAACATCATTTAAGAATTAGCACCACCCAGCCAGATAACCAGGATATTTGGTCTCCCTGCCCTCCCCCACTAGAATTTCAGCCTAAAAGGTTCTGTCTTCGATCCCCCCCCCCTAATCATTCACTGATCAGTGCCAGCCTCTGCCTCAGCCTCTGCCTCTGCCTCTACAGCTGCTGATGTTTCCCGCGATGGCCTTCCTGCAAAACGGCCGCCTGTCCTCGCTGGAGTTTATCACGCGGGATCTCAGCGAGGACACGCAGGTGCGGCTCCAGGTGTACAGGCCAGACTGCCAGGGCCTGCACCTCCTGCAGCCAGGTAAGCTCCGCCCCTCCCCCCCCCCTCATACACAGACTTGCCTTATGCAGAGGTGGCAATTTCAGGTCCAGAAATAAAAATCCAGACCCGGATTTTAATCCCATACTTAATCCCATACAAATCCAGGCTTTAATCCCATACAAATCCAGGTTTTAATCCCATACTCCGAAGTATAGTCATATCTCTTTTGGGCCCTCGACTCAGGAAATGCTCCAGGAGTGAAGGACCCTGATCATACCCCAAGCTTCACTCACCTTGATATGTGTGTGTTTGTCCTTTCAAAGCATTTTTGAGAGCATGATGGGATATGTGAAAAAATACATTCCAGTGTACCTTTTCTCGCACAAATGACAACTGGCTTCATTTCACTTTGGTTATTTACACAGATGCCTGAATATCAAGGTCAACCGCCTCTCTAAGCAAAGATTTCTTACTGTTTTATTCAAATGGAGACCCCCCCCCCCCGAGGTTCAGTTACAGCTCACTCAGAATCTCATGAAATGTATTACCTTACTGTCAGTCGGTCCTAAAAGCTTTGTTTCTTTGCATCGGGAGTCCTGCCTATAAAAATATCAGTGTGCTGGAAATGTGATGTCAGTATATTCTGAAATTCTGGTTATTTACTTACCGATACTGGATTTCACTGGAAAAAAATCCCAGAGATTATGTCAGCCATAGTGGTCAGCGCAGGTGATTTTATGCATGACGCGTGCTTCCCTCTATTCAGGCTGTGCGGAGCTGTGTTCCCCCATCGCTGTGTGCCAGCCCCAGAAGCTGAATGACGTCTTCCCAACGGCCTGCCTACCTTTGCAGCAGTGGTGTGGCTTCAAGAACCACTGTCTGCCCCTCACCAGCCCCTGCACCCCGAGCTCCTGCCCCAACTGCTCTAGTGCCGATGCCCTTCCTCTGGAGGCCACCCTGCCCAAGTACAACCTGGTCCATGACTATACCTTTACTTTGGAGGCTGGAGAAGCCAGACACTTGCTGGTAAGGGCCCAAAAGCAGGGAGCAACTTCTGATTGACCTTCAACTCTTGTTATCATTTGACCCTATGTGTTGATGCTTATAGAGCTCTAGCTAAGGGCAAAGTGGAGGTATACCCAAATCACATAGATGCATAACCTTGTTTCGGGATGATCCTGCTCTTCAGACTGATCTCCTTGCCTTCTCCCAGGTGCAAGAGCAGGTTGCAGACATAGAGGTCTCTTGGGGTGACTTCATTGCCCTACAGCACAACTCTAGTCCCTGGGGTCTTCTTGAGTGCAGCACAAACCACTCGTCCCCGTGGAGACAGAGCATTTTAGCACTCAACCACTCCAACTGGTTCAACGACACCATAAACATCACCGAAGATGCGACCTGGATTCCTGAGGCGTTGTGTCCAATCAGGGTGCTATACACTGGGATGGTGGACTTACCCATCCCAGGCCAGCTCCTCCAGAGAGGTCTGCCTGATCCCGGTGTTTACAGCTTTGAGGTCACATCCGATGACCCAGACTTTCCCAGCCAGGCGTCATGCAACATCAGTGTGGTGCCCCCCATGGCGCTTACCGTGGTCTACCCGCCAAGCCAGAACGGCACCATCTACTTCCCCATCAACCAGACCTTTCTGCTGGCCAAAATACGCTCCTGGCATGAGGCCCTGGCCAGCTGGCAGGGTGGCAACCAGAACTTTTCATTCCATCCTCATTGCCCCCCTGAACTGGAGACTGTCGTGGAGGAATGCCAGTCAAACCCTCATAATGATACGCTGTTTGCCTACATGGAGATACCATTGGGTGACTCTCCCCCCCCAGCGCTGGTTATCATAGCACACAGCAACGTGACCTCCACCAACGTAACAGTTCGTGTGAAGGTGGAAGTGCCCCTCAGAGGCCTGAAGATCGTGCCCCACCCCAACCAAAGGGTGTTAATGAACACTTTAGTAGTAAGTCACCGGACCTTCCCATATTACTCTCTTTCTTCGTATCTTTCTGCATTGCAGTCTTTCACATTTCGATTATCCTACTCTTTCCATGACCTGTCGATTGATTGTTCACGCTGTTGACCCCTGCAGAGTTACATGGCGACAGTGGAAGAAGGATCAGACCCAACCTTCAAGTGGACAGTAGATGACAAGCCTCACTTTACATACTACAACACGGTGCTCAACATCATTTACCAGAACGATGCAGTCTACAAACTATCAGTGAGTATCCGTCACCATTTCTTTTTGGGTCACTAAATCACTAAGTCACTAAGTACCCAAATGGATGTCCCTGTTGACCAATCATATGTCATGTGTTTTCTCATTGGTGATCTCATTGGTGTCATTTCTCATTGGTGATCTGTTATATTTGGAATACCCCCAATAAATTGCATTTTTCTGACACTGTAATAGGATTTCATGTACCTCCTTTCATGTACGTCCAGGTTTAGAAGAAATCTGTCTGGACCAAATAGATGTGGTGACTGGCCCTCATGGTTGTATGTAATATTGGCTTTCCCCCTAGGTGACGGCACAGAACCATGTGAGCAACCTGACAGAGCACTACAACGTGACTGTGGACCAGATGAAGCCCATGGGCGAGTTGACCGTGGAAGGTGTCCCATCCATTGTCACACAGGGTTCGAACCAGATCTTCTCTGTATCCATCACCATGGATATTTCTGTGGAGGCCACAATATGGTACATGAAATTCAATCTCTCCTGGGCAGTATACTGCAAACTCTTCCTTTATCTTATCCTTAGATTTCACAGCCGCATTTCATTCCTGGTTAAAAATTGCTTATTTACTTTAAATTGAAAGTTTTATGTCCGGGTGTTAGTGTTGTTTTCATTGTCAATAAAAACGACGGAGCTAGGAGAGGAAAGCCTGATGGTGACAGAAGAGGCCATGAGCTACTCCTCTCGGTCAGGCGGGTGCCCAGAGCTGAGTAACAGCACATATAGTCTGCAGAATGGTCGCATAGAGACACAGCTGCGTTATAGGCCGGTCCATCGGCTTGTGACCCTGACACCTTTATGAGATTGTAAGGGCGGGTCGGCCAAGCGTAGAAGGCAGATTGCGATCCCAGCTGAGCCTGTGACCTCCTCCCCGTGTCGATGTCTCTGGTACGCGAACTGCTTGATTTACAGTCCGGCCGTTACCAAAGACTGCTGACAGGGATTTTCCCTCCATTGCGCTCAGCTTGCTTCCTAAGTTTCCACTTCTTTGCCTTTAAAATCTCCCTGCAGCTGCCTGATGCTTTTAGATTCCCAAACCCAGGGCCTCCCTCACAATTTTCGGGTTTCTGGGGAGTCGCACCATTTTTTGAGTGAACAGTCTCAGCCCAAGTGCAAACAGCCCTGAGCCATTTGCAGGTTCATCATGGTGAGGGATGTAAAAACATGTTCTTTATGACTGAGTTCAGGACGGAGACCAAAGGCCGGAGGCCCAGATAAGAGGGGAGGTTCACTGCAGCCTTCCCTTTTTACATCCATGGTACACACCTACAACCACATATTTTCTCCTGCTCCAGGTGGACTTTTGGGGATGGAGATTACCAAGTGTACCAGTTCAAACCTCCCTATGAGAATTCTCTTTTATTCCCCGATGACTCCACCAATCTGATCACCTTGAAGAATAATGTCACCTATATTTATTCACAGCCAGGTAAATCAGAATTTTGTTTTTTGGCATTACTGACTTAGTCCAGTCTAGAGGAGAATACTGAATAGATCTGTATTGTCATGGAGAGACAAAGAAAGATTGAGTAATTTGAGTAGCTGATTCTGCCGCCATCTGTTTGTACTTTGCATAAAGGATGGGGAGTCGTGGGCAGTGGAATTATTGCCTTGCTTTACTTTCTGTTTCTCTTATTGCAGGGGAATACACTCTCATCGTGTCCGTCTTCAACCAGTATGAAAACAAGAGCCAAAAGATAGATGTGTTTGTCTACAGTATACTGACTAAAGTGGAGATCATGACTGACTCCAGACCATTGCTAACAGGAAGTCCCATGATTTTTGAGGCTCATCCCCTTCCTTCTGCTTATGGTATCATCTACACCTGGGATTTTGGGGATGGTTCCCCAACTCTGCAAGGGCGAGAGCGGCGCGTCCAGCACACCTTCTCCCACTGGGGTATCTACAACATTTCCGTGTCCATCAACAACACCATCAGCCAGCTGGCAAACTACACAGAGTTGCTGGTGTCAGAGGACATCCAAGGACTTAAGGCCTCCTCATCAGCTCCCACAGAGTTCAACACACCCACAGTGATCAATGCTTGCGTGGAAAGTGGCAACAACATCACCTGGATCTTTGACATGGGTGACGGGGAAGTGATAAGTAGCCAGGAATCACAGGTGGAACACATCTACAAGGAGGACGGCATCTATACAGTAAACATCACGTCCAGCAATGCAGTGAGCATCCAGTCAGTCCTTCTGCAGGTTCAGGTGTATGTCCTACAGGTGAATTCACTGGAGCCCTCAGGTTGCATCCAGGAGGTCACCAGTGTAAGCTTTGAAGCATTTGTGCCTGGAAACAATTCTATCTACACATATGAGTGGAGCTTTGGGGATGGAACACCCAACTCGACTGTCCATGGAAGCCCCAGAATAACACACATGTTCTCTAGGAGCGGTAGCTACTATCTCTCCCTTTTGCTGTCCAGTAGAGTAAATAAGGCTAATTATTTTGCCTGGGTCTGTGTACAGCCTGTGGTCACCAATGTCTCACTTCTTCCCTGTAGCAGCTATACTAGATTAGGTGAAGAAAGCACCTTTGTTGTGAGTGCCTTCCCTGAATTTGAGTACACCTACCTTTGGGACTTTGGTACTAATGAATCGTCAATCCGAGGAGAAAAGGTGATGGCATTCACTTACAAGAACCCAGGTCAGTATCTGGTAATGGTCACTGTGCTCAACAACATATCCTGTAGCAACAACACAGCCTTGATTGAGGTACAGGATGCGGTTGGATTAGTGGTGATACAGCATAATGGTACCAAGTTCAACAACCTAAAACTGCACCAAGCCTATATGTTTATTGCTTCTTCCGGGTCCTCAAAGGTCCATTACACCTGGGACTTTGGCGACGGCAACATCTTGAGCGGAAATAACATCACGCACATATACAACTCTTCTGGCCACTTTAGCATCAGCCTGATAGGGAGTAATGAAGTGAGTGAGAATAACACTGAAATCACTGTGGCAGTGATAACACCTATTCAAGGCCTGACTATTAATGCCAGCCTGACTAACGTACCGCTCAACACCTCTGTTGACTTTGAGGCTCACTTGGAACAAGGAGATGATGTGCGTTACTCCTGGATCCTCTGTGACCGCTGTACACCTATCCTCAGCTCCCATTATCACACCCATTATACCTTCAAGTCCATTGGCACATTTAATGTCATCGTGACAGCTGAAAATAAGATCAGTTCCATGCAAGCCAGCATATTAATTTTTGTGCAGAAGGAACTGGAAGGGCTGCAGATTGTATCTGAGGACCTTGGAGATAGTTGCTGCTTTGCTACCAATAAAGTCCTTCACTTGCAAGCTATGGTCCGAGAGGGAACTAACATATCTTTTATCTGGGACCTCTTGAAAGATCAGGAGGCTCAGCAGAACCTCAGTGGAAAAGCCATTTATGTGAACTTCTCTCGACCAGGACCCTGCAATGTCTTCCTTAATGCCAGAAATCTTCTTAGCCAGATCAGCATTAACAGGACTATTGAGTTCCTGGACATAGTCGGCTCACTGTCCTTATCTGTCAAACCGAATCCTGTGGCATTGAACGCCTCTACCAGTATGACGGTATCTGTGACTAGTGGTTCCAACCTGGGGTACTTGTGGCATGTAGATAACCTCACAGTAAACAGAAGTGTTCCATTCCTTGATCACCGGTTTGATAATCCTGGTCTGAAGCTGGTACAAGTGGAAGTTTCAAATGAAGTTAGCTTGCAGAATGTCTCGGTGTGGATTACAGTGCAGGAACCGCTATCAGGGGTCACATTTTCAGCCACTAATGTAACAGAACACAACTTTGTCATGTCTGGAACAATGGTTTCATTTCAGGGGGTTTGCCAAAGAGGTTCCAACATCTCCTGGACATGGTACTTTCCTGATAGTATAGGAATGGGGCAGAATGCAACCCATAATTTCTCTACCATTGGAGTTTTCAGAGTCACTTTAAATGCAACAAACGATGTCAGCACCGAAGCTGCTAGCAGAGATTTCACTGTGCAGGACAAAATTAAGGGCCTGGAGCTAAAGGCCAACAAGAACATCGTGGCTCCAAGGGAAAGTGTGGAATTCAAAATTTCCATCACTTCTGGGACCTCAGTCAGCTTTGTGTTGAGTATCAGTGGTGACTCCACGGTGGTCCTCACTAACCACACGTATGTCCATCAGTTCACACGAGTGGACGACTACGTAGTCAATCTGACAGCTCATAACCAGATCAGCTCTGAGAGAGTGAGCACCACGGTCAAGGTCATGGAACCCATCACCCGGCTAACTATGGTCAACTGCTGTGAGGCAGCCATCCCGGTGGGCGTCACAAAACATTTCAGTGCAGAGATACAGACAGGAGACCAGGTTACCATCATGTGGACATTTGACCTTCACCATGGGGCTAAGAAAGCTGTATTAGGGTATCACGTGAAATATCTCCCTGAGCAAAGTGGACTCCTAACTGTTTATCTTCGTGCAGTCAATTCTCTGGGGTCCCACAACGTGACCAAAGACATTCAAGTCCAGAATATCCTGACCTCGGTCCGCCTTGAAGCCCAACCCCAAAATACCTTCATAAACAAGTCAGTGTCTTTCCAGGCATTTGTGTCCCCACCGTTCACTCCAGCCACCTTCCAGTGGAATTTCGGCGATGGTACAGCACTGCAGACCTCCAACTCATTCTCCATCACCCATTCATTCTCAACGCCAGGAACCTATGTAGTCCATGTAAACGCCAGCAACCTTTTGAGCCGAGTCATGGGCCAGGTCACTGTAGTTATTCAGGTGCTGATGTGTGAGGAGCCAACAGTGCAGCTTAGCCATGCCCAACGGCTGGTAATCCGCCGCTCACAGCCCAACTTGTTGGAGGCCAGTGTGGATCTGAAGGGCTGCGTCCAGTACCACATGGAGTACCTGTGGGAGATATTCAACAGCCCAGCATGCGTCAGTCCCCCGAAGCATGCCAAGATCCCACTCCCTGCCGAGGTGGACGTTACAAAGCTGCAGCTCTCTATCCCGAAGATGGCGCTGCAGCCGGGCAACTACAGCACTGTTTTTTCCTTGTCGTACCTTGGCATCCCGCTTCGAAAGACCGCCTGCCTCCAGTTGAGCGTGGTGGCTGGAAAGCTTGTACCCATTATAGAAGGAGGCAACTATAGAGTCTGGTCCAAGACCCAGGACTTACAGCTAAGTGCAGAGCAGTCCTATGACCCTAATCTGGAGCCTGAAAACCAGTCCCTTCTGACCTACCTGTGGGAGTGTCTTGAAACCTCCAAGGTAAGACGGCCTGTTCTCGGTTTTGTAAGTGTAAGCAAATATTTGAGTTTCACCAGGGCAAGCGGGGTTTGCACAGCTGAAAGTGAGATATTTGTGCACTGGAACATAACAATAATAAAAATTTATAGTTTATTGATCCCCATAGGGAAATTCTTTTTTCACCTCCTCCGTCTTGCTGTCCATGAGAGCGAGTTCAGTAGCAAAGGGCAGCCACCCTTAGCGGCATGCAGGGGTTAAGGGTCTTGCACAAGGACCAACAGACATGCCGAGGCCAGGCTTGTACTGGCGACCTTCTGATCACAGGCTCACAGCTTTGGCCCACTGAGCCTCACAGTGACCCCTGCATTAAAACCATGATGGCTGCTGCAGTGCTGTTGTGGTTTAATGGGTTAAGATGCTGTACCTGTGATTGGAAGGTCACAAATCCCAGGGCTGCGAGAATGATTTCACTGTTGGGCCCCCGAGCAAGACTCTCTATCTACAGATGCTACAGGGACTTGTCTGATCCTGCTTTCTGAGCTTCATGTCGCTTTGGATAAAGCATCTGCTAAATAACTGTAAATGCAAACATCATCATATTCCTGGGAGGTGACTCCCAAAAATATCCTTCTGTGCTCAAGCCTCCAACTTTAAGACACACTTTTCCATCTGCCCACTCATACTTGGCTGGTGAGCTTGCGTGGGATGGAGTGACTCAGAGGCCTGATCGACTCAGTGTGATTTGGCCAGTATGACAAGACTAAGGTCCTTCTCCCCAAAAATGGCTGGATTGGACCCACTCAAGTGGGTGTGCATTCAGTTCAATTGCATTTAAACCAAGGAGGTGGTGGGTGGGACGGTAATGCAGCCCTGGGCTCAGACCAACCCCACCCCTCCACCCTCCCCTCCGCCCACCCTCGCCGGCCTACGCATCCATAATTAAGAAGTGGTTCGGGTCCAGGCTCCCCTTTTACAGCTACACCATCTCTCTCTCCCTTCCCTACGCGGACGTCTCGCGAAGTAAACATTTTTCCCAGGAAACTGCTGATTAACCCATTGCAAAAATAATAAAACGGGGCATGGAAAATAATAGAATGATTCTCATAAAAAGCAGGGAAACGGACAGCAGACATAACTGAAGCCTGACAGTCCGCCGCCATTAGATGTCTATCAGACCCGATGGAAGACATTATAGGTCCTCTCAGGAGAAGAAAAAGATCAGGCAGTCATTAAGTTAAAGACCTATAATTCCAGCCCCATAAATGTGCGAGGCACAGGAAATGACTTTACTGAGACCTTACCGAAAATGCTGTGTGTTTAAAATCTTCGTGTTTAACCCCTGGTACCGGACTCATATTTAGGAACTTACATCACCAGCCTACTGAAAATCAATGGCCGTCAAAAAGGAGTCACTGCCTTGTCTCACCACAGGGCCCCAGACACTGCTCCAGTCTGAACTTTGGCCTGGGCTCCAACGGGCCGGTTCTGGGCATCCCAGGCAGCGAGCTGGAGGCCAACATCGCCTACACCTTCCGCCTCACCATCAGCAAGGAGGGCATGAATCCTGAATCCACCAATCAGGAGGTAAGGCCAAGGAGACAGTGCCTCACAAACGCGAGACTCGTCCTTTAGCTGCGGAGGTGTATAAACGACGCTTGGCGGTACGGGCTGTTAAGATACAGCGAAAGGAGCAGCATATGTATATACGCATTTTATAGGAAGGCATGAAACCTACCATTTCTGTGGCTTTAAATTTCATTTTCGATCATTTAAGTATCAATCTCTGGTGACGGATTGGGCCATGAAAAAACTGATTTAGTTCTCAGGTACGTCTGGCATCCCCCAGCCCGACGGTGGGTTCGCAAGCTAATGCGATGCAATGTTAGCCTCGCCTCCACTCAGTTTTGCTGCTGTTTTTTTTTAATAAGATCTGGGTTCTGTTTTTTCATGTTTTTAATTGCTTTTGATCTTTACTATCCTGACCGGAATGGATTCCCAGATTTACTCCTGCTGTAAACAACGTTCAGATACTCCCTCCTCGAATGTTGGATTTGTGCATCTCCTGCCCAGTTTTGGTGGAGGTTTGTGTTGCTGCTTTGCTACCCGAACTGCAAGTGTTCCTCAGACAGACCCTGGGGGTGGGGGTGGGGGGGGAGGTGTCCCCCATACCCTGACAGACGCTCTTGTCCCCGCCCTCGTCTTAAAGGGCACTTTGTGCCCTTGGTTTTGTACATCTCTGTTTTCCCTAGACGCAGCTCTGACCCATGTCTTCGTCTGCAGGCCCAACCTAAAAATACTTAATAACTCCAAATTCATGATCCTTCTTTCATCTCTGCATGGGATACAAGTTCCCATCCTGACAGTGACAGTGGCTGGACGTTTTGTGCCCTGTTCCTAATCCTCACCTGCAACCTACATCCAAGTCCTCGATTCCATGTTCCAGCCTGGTCTCACCAAGGTCCTTGTAGCAGTAGCAATGTGCCCAACCGGCTCCAGAACCAAGTCATTCGGGTGATTGGTAGCTAAATCTTTCTGGGAATGCTTAGCAGAGAAGATGATGCAGGATGAGACCCAATTTGCGAAGCAGGTGAGAGCTGATGTGAGGCTTCTGGGGAGTAACCTGTGGGTCCCTGACACCCCTGGAACTTCAGTGGCATCTTCAGACCGGCTTTGCTCCACCGCCCACGGCTCCTTCATTGTAAAGTGCAGAATGGAGGCTGGCACCCTTACAGCGTTCAGCGCTGATGCCGATATGTGTGTGCAGATGTTTGGTCTGGAGAGCGCTGGCTGGTCTCGGGGGGGCTTCCTCCCTTCTCGGAATCAAAATATCTGGAAGTTTCTCGAGCCTCTGTGCATTTCCGACTTTGCCCGCCGGCCCGGAGCGCCAGACCCTTCCAGCAGAGCGATCGCGGTTTTGTTCGCTCTTCTTCAGTCCGGTGTACTTCACCCCCCACTCCATGTGTGCAGCTCAGCAGCACAGCAGAGCAGTTAAATGTAAAGTAAAATAGCCCCCCCACCCCCAACACACACAGAAGTAGCTTATCTTCCAGGCCTTGGCAGAAGCTTCTTACAGAGTGAGTGAATATTTGGCTGGCCCTACGCTGTGCTCATTACTGCCTCATTATCAGGTCCCGCAGATGCCCCTCACTTCTAGGCTGGCACTGAATCATTACAGACCTCTAAAATACTTGCATCCGACCTGCCAGTATTAATGAGCGTGCCAGTGTCGGTCAGCTTGGCATGTAGGTTGACAGTGTGTAGCTCTGTAGACCAAGCCTCTGCCTCTGATCGGAAGCTCATCAGTTCCACTCTCAACAGTCACCTGAGCAGCTGCAACTCTGTCGGGCCCTTGGGCAAAGGCCATTGACCCCCCCCTCAAAAATGCTGGATGGTCAGCTGACCCCGCAGTCTGCCGCAAAGTATGTGGCCAACTAGAGTGGTGTCTGCCGTCTGGCATCTTCAGATGTGTATGTACCGATGTTCCGTCTGACGTTTGTTGGACTGTGGTGAGCAGGTCATGTTCCACAGTGGCGAACGGGTGTTTGTCTGCTCCATGCCCGGCGGGTGGCTTGATCGCCGTCCCTCGCCGCCTCAGGTGCTGGTGCAGAGTGGCCGCGTCCCCATGGTGTCCCTGGACTGCGTCTCCTGCAAGGCCAAGTCGATGTACGAGGTCAGCCAGAGCTCCTACGTCTACCTGGCCGGCAGCTGCAGTAACTGCGAGGCGTCCCACCGTGGGGTAAGCCCAAAGGCCGCCGCCGCCCATCCTCTGTGACGTGCGATGCTGGTGCAGAGGGCAGTGCTGTCGTTTGGCAACCAGAGGGTTGTCGGTTCGAGCCCCGCCTTCTCCTGACCCCATCAAAATGTCCTTAAGCAAGACGCTGAACCCCAAATTGCTCCCGGTGTGCAGGTTGGCTACTTGCATGGCAGCCTTCGCCACTGGTGTATGGATGGGTTAATGTGAGGCATAAAATTGTAAAGCGCTTTGAGTGCTCGGAAGAGTAGAAAAGCACTATATAAATGCAGTCCATTTACCATTTACGTGCGATTCATGGGAGGTCTAGCCCAGACGGTCATTCCATTCAGGCATCTAGGATCTACACAGAGTCACGCCGTTGCCATGAAACGTCGGTAGTGATTTTTTTTCCAGCGATGATGTCGCCAGCATTGAGAGAGACTCTCGGAATGCAGTGGGTGGGATGATGTCACCGGCAATAATATACACCGCAGCCCTGCTGTTGGTTCACACTGACGTCATTTCTGTCCGATGGTAGCCTTGTGCTGAGCTCAGCAATCCCACAGCGGTATATCTGTCTGATAATCCCTCCCCTACCTTCCTATAAGTACTGGACGGTGAAGACCCTGAACAATGAGACCTTGGTCCTGAACACCACCACCACCTCCACGGGCAGCGACGGCATGAACCTGGTGCTTCGCCAGGGCGCCCTGCGCGACGGCCACTCCTACGTGTTCAGCCTGCGGGTCAGCGACGCGGCCATGGACAGCGAGGGCGAGGCCTCCATCGTCCTGCGGCCCAACCTGCCCCCCGCCGGCGGCTCCTGCTCCCTGCGGCCCGGGGGGGCTCCTCTCCGGAGCCTCGTCGATAGGCTGCACTTCGCCTGCACGGGTGAGGAGGCCGCCTTGCTGGACTCGGTGCCAGGGCACCCAGGCCCGTGTGACAAGGCAGGCAAGCCAAGCAATTGCTTGGGGCCCCGAGCTGGCCTGGGGCCCCAAGACAACGACTGGTTAAGAATAAAATGCAGCGACAAACTTTTTGCGCGGCCATTTTGGGGCCCCCAAATTCCTTCAAACAGCCCTGAGGGCACCTCGTCCTCTATCTTCCCACATTAAATCTCGTGGGGGGGGAGATTCAGGCTCCCCGAGTCCGTCACCAAGCCGCTGGGTTAGATCCGCCCAGGGCTGCATTACACCAAGCCAGGCCCGTCGCGACAAGGCAGGCAAACCAAGCAATTGCTCGGGGCCCCGAGCTGGCCTGGGGCCCCAAGACAATGACTGGTTAAGAATAAAATGCAGCGACAAACTGTGCGAGCGCCCCATTTTGCTTGGGGCCCCCAAATTCCTTAAAACGGCCCTGTACCAAGCTGTCACGTATTGTTTACATATATCTGCCCTCCTCAAAGCGCTTTATTATGCCACAGCTAACAGACAGCAATAATAATTAACTACATAATAATAATAATTTGAAAATAAACCAGTTGTGCTGAATTTTTCAGAACATTATTAATCCTATTCGCAGTTTGACCATTAAGCAGTATCGCATACCTCAGTCTATACATTTAAAAACACTTTTGCCAAATGCCTCTTCACCGAACACTTGGAAACTGCACTTTTTACATTGTGATTTTCTCTTTTGATAAAATGATCCTCCGACTTCCCAAAGTTACTCTGTTCACTATTCACACACAGACAAAATGTTAAAAAACGTTAACACTATAAAAATTTAAAACATTATGTCCATTTAAAATATTTTTTTGGTCATAATAATCACTAAAGAATAATTCTGAGTAATGTTTCATTCTGGCTGCCAGGCAAGATATGCCTTCCTGTGTATGTACATGTTTAGCAGAGCACCCGCCTCCCGAATTATGCTGACATTTGGTGTTTTTACCTCCATAGGCGTCCAGCGATCAAAATCTGTCGTCATTTTTAATCCACAAGACAAGCTACATTGGGCAAACATTGCAAAAAGAATGGCCCATTGACACCTCACAGTATAGGGGCGGAGAGTCGGAGTAATAAGAGAATAAAAAGACGTCAATGAGCGACCTTCTTTACTTCAGTGACATTATAGGTAACTCTGACATCATGGGAAACAGCATGTTTAGTCTGAGCTCCATTTACAGACACACCCCTTAAAACGCGCACATGAAAACACAAACACCTTGCTGTGTCTCACTCACTAAAGCAATATATTTCAGCCATAAATTTCACAGTAATGTGTTGCAGATGAAAGGTACACGATATACTCTGGAAAGAATAGGATCGAGGGACTCGCTGCGTGCAGTGTGTAGCCTGACTAAGGGGAGGGGGGGCTCCTAATTCATGTCGGGGGGGGGTCACTTTGAGCTACTTCAGCTAAACATTAAAACTGAAAGGCTCCCATGTTTGGCTAAATTGTTTGGTTCGTCTTGTACTTTTACTGGTTTCTTGTTTTTGATTGGAAGACTTATCCAGCTGTTTCAAATTAACATTAGTGACAAATGCATGGTTACTGGGGACTGACCAATCAGCACGCGGCAAGAGCTGAAGTGAAGTCTGAGTCCTTTTAATAGAAATGGTGGTTTACAAACCCTGTCACAGCTCGTAGTGTCCCTCCTGACGTGGATTAGGTGAACACCCTAACCTGACCAGATGCTGTATACTTACAAGGACTATATTTATAAGAGCACCCTTAAACAAAGTTACCTTAAGAATGAGAACAGACAAGCAATTGTGGTTTGAAAACTGTGGAAAATTATGCCGACGAGAACAACTGCTTATTTGTAAGTAAAAAGTCACACATCGTAACGTTCAGAGTGTTGAGTGGAACTAGTGCACATTAATAATGCTGTCAGAACTAGCTCTGAAGTTACTCAATAATCAACACCCACATGACATCTCTGGACCAATAATAAAATAGTATTTACCTAAGCCATGGTAAGATGGGTATTACATAATCTTTCATAGGATATAATAAGCACTGTCTTTTGGGTCATTTAGGGAAGAGCTGAAGAAGCAGAGTCTGCTGGGTAATTCCCCAGGTTAGGGATGGTTTGGCTTAAAAACTAAGTGTGATTGGCTGATCAGTATATAGTTTATATCGAATCACGTCTGATCGCATTTATGTCTGAGCTCCAGAGAAAAGAATATACACTGATCAAGGGATGCCAGGCACAGCGGTAACAGGGGGAGGGTACCAGAGCTGCCGGCCGTGTGACGATTCGCTGTTCAAAGCTAATATACGATGCGTGTACAGCGAATGCCTATGTGATGAACAACTGCAATAAGATGTGATGCAGATAGAGTACCTGTATTGTGCTGTTTTGCCACATAAATAAATAGCTTATTATTATTAATATTATTAATATTATTATTATTGGGGCAGCATGGTGGTGCAGTGGTTAGCACTGTTGCCTCACACCTCTGGGACCCGGGTTTGAGTCTCTGCCTGGGCTTCCTGTGTGTGGAGTTTGCAT
>JABFDZ020000097.1:1404361-1415489 GCA_019775955.2 Pollimyrus isidori | reverse complement strand
GCCTCCGCTCAGCCCTGCGAGCTCACCACTCCACCACGCATGCCTCAGTCAAGGATCCAGGCCTCCGCTCAGCCCTGCGAGCTCACCACTCCACCACGCATGCCTCAGTCAAGGATCCAGGCCTCCGCTCAGCCCTGTGAGCTCATCACTCCACCATGTATGCCTCAGTCAAGGGTCCAGATGTTTAAACACCAATTAATGGCACTTTCACACCGCACCAGGCATCATATTCATGGTGTCCAAAGCTCCACCCCCAGTGAGCCCACTGTGCACTGATTGGTCAGCTTTCAAGGATATCGCACTACTGTATATAAAACACTAAAGGAGAGGGGGGGAAGCCAGAAAAGCAAGAATGGGTCTCTAAAATTTGCGGGTATAATGTCTGGACAATATGAAAGTATGAAAATTCCTGATCTAAAACCAGCTGACAATCACGGCCCTTATGATGTGAGAATTGCATGTGCAATATTAATGTTATACACATCAGCCAACCCTATAATATACCCTATAATGCTATACACATCAGCCAACCCTATAATATACTACAGTCATTTTTCAAATTCAGTATAAAACACCCCACCTCATGGTGTGATATTGTTCAGTGCCGGTACCAGTTTTTACACCCGGGGAAAACCACACCTTGGAGTACCATACTTTTGGAACCGTTTTGCTGTGTTAGTAGATGTCATGTGGGTGTTGCTCCAGTACTGCTTACATTTATGCTTGGGTATTCATCAAAAACTCATCAACTCCTTGACAGGAAGTTCTTTGTAGTGTGCTGTGGGCGTCACATCTACATCGTTCTGACATACATGATTGTTTTGTCATTTTCAATTCCTGGCCTACAAAGCCGACCAACATTGCTTTGGAGCCATTATAACTAGTGCAGATGTTGTTCAATAGGTGAACTTAACGCACATATAGACTCCAACTGGGGTTTAAAATGCACACCTATACACGGACACTCAACTTACAGTGACGTGTCATGTTGAGAGATGGGAGCACGCCCCCTCAAGAAAACCTTCCAGCGCTATTGGTGGTGTCACAAGCAGTTTATCCAATCAAATTGAAGAACACAGAACCCCAGCGGTGACATGCCTGCTCAGATCTCTATTTACCTAAATTGTCACAGATTTTACTCCAGGTAATTTAAGCAAAATCCCCACAGTATTTAGTCAATGATTAAATTAGGGTGTTTTTTCCTTTATAATGCAGATTGTTATTATTACACATTATAATACCATTATGAACAACATATTTCTGCCCATTTTCACTGTAATATTACTATGCCAGCTGCGTAAAATGGGAAATATATTTCTTGAGGTCATTGTAAAACGACATTCGCCTGTTACTGTCTGCGATAAAGGCGAAACGGTACCGAATGTCCCGTCAGACGGATTATGTGGCTCTCCTGTCCCACGGCTGACCCTGTGTGAGCGGATTCTCCATACCACAGATTCCTCTCTAAAGGTTCCTAAAGCTCAGGTTTTGGTAGGATACGCTGCTTTGCTTCTGCCTGGCCCTCACCCCCAACAATCCGCACGATCAGCCTGGTGAAAGGTCACCCCATGCCGTGATAAGAGCTAAACACACCTGACGCAGTAGGCGCCTCCCAAACAGATGCGGCTGTGGGGCAGTAACACAGCGCGGTGCTGCGCGTCTGTAAATACAGCAGGGCCGGGGCACTGAGACCAGGCGGCGCAGCCTTACCTCCTCTACGGCGGTCCGGAGGAGTCCCCGGGCGGCCAGGCCAGTGCGCAGCTCGTTCACGTCGATCCGCCCGTCCTTGTTCAGGTCCAGCTGCTCGAAGAGCTCGGTCCAGCACCGCTCCCGGTCCGGGTCCGTGTCTGGACGGTCCTGACACCGAGCCCGGCGCAGAGCCATGCTGGCGTGTCGCACCAGCTGCAGCACCGATCCGGGATTTCTAGTGGTACACAAACGGGACCGACTCGGTGCACTGAAAACGATCTTCAGTTAACTTAGGCTACATTCAATATGCAAAAAGGAGTGTCCAGGTGAAACGGGCTGCCCGCGATCAGCTTCCCGAAACCGTGCGCGCCGACAGACTGTGACACTTGATCCGAGTTTACTCTCCATAAGGAGAAAGCGATGCAACGCCTGGATTATCCGGTATTGGCCGGTGTTACCTCCCCAAAGCGCCGCGGGCGGCAGTACGGCCCCGAACCCACACGTGTGTGGCGCTTTAACCCCAGCACGGCACGGCCAGCTCCAAAGCGGCTATATTCGGCAGAAACCGCATTTCCACTGTATGAACCGCCAGGGTGCAGCCCTCCTCCACTGTGCTCCTCCTCCTTCCAGTGCGGCTCGCTTTGGGTTTCAGGAAGGATTAAAACCCCGGAAACTGCTGACCGGGTACGGACCCAAAGGAGCCACCTTTCCCCCTTACGGGACCACATGTGATGTCTGACCTGACACGGATCGTTAGAAAGAAACGAAAGGCCGAAGGGCGTATTGAGCCAAGACTTCCCGTCGGGTTCTGCTCAGACGCGGAAAGCGCCGGTACGGGGATGTTTTCCGCATCGGAATGGTGGGGAGGCAAGAGCAGAAACGGCCTTTTTACGGAAACTGCATAAGCGTATCTGCCATAAATCCTGCGCTGGATTTCAGATTAACCTAATCAGGTGTCTGAATCAGATACCGAACAGTGATTACCATACACCCTTTCTATCTACATTATTTATAAGGTAACCAGCTGCTCGTTGTGTGGCTTTGTAATGAACTGTGCCATTGACTTCCATCGTTACCTGATCTAACCTCAGTAAATCCCGTTTATCATGTACACCGCTTTTATCCAATGAAGCACAAGGAGAGGCGCCCCCTGTCAGGCAGACCCCGACAAAGCAGGTATCTTTGCAAGGTTTGGGTTAACGTGACATTCAAAGCAAATTGTCGCGTTTACTGCAGTTCTTCTCCCGGGAAAGCCCAGAATAATGTAAATTCACTTCTGAAAAGACAGAAGATGTTCAGAGGAAGTTGTGCACGCAATTGCGTGCGATTGGGATGAAACCAGATTAGTAAATAAGTGTTTTTAAAATATCTTTGCGAGCTCTGATTTGGAACAGACGTTTGGAAAACGATTGTCTAGTAATTAGGAGGCGTCATTAGCTCAGTTGCGGTACTGATAGCAGTGATACAAATCCCGAGGGCCAGACAAACCTATAGGCGTCCGCCTAGGGCGCGCCGACTCTTGCGGGGTGCCGACTAGCCAGCTGATTCCACTTGTGCACAGTATTTGCGACCAATTTGCAATAAATATTTTGTAGTCCGTATATTCAATATATATATTAAATTCCGTTAGGCAGAACGATATTTGTTCATACTATTTTCCCATTTGAAGCGTCATGATTATATTTACGCAATTGAAGTTAATGACGTGTCATAACTTAAAAGCACCTGATTTTTAAGATTTCATTATTGTTATTCGCAGTTATCTAATTGTTTACCTGTACCATAATATTACATATGCTTAGTTCAGCAAGATTAAACAATTTACAATCATTATGTCTACGTTTGTACCGTTCGCTCATCAATCTTGGCACTGGCTGTAGCGGCTGGGGGCGGGAAGGCGCCACGTGGGGTAGTGCCTGCCCTGCGTATTACCATAAAGACGTTAATTGATTGTAATAGCCTTTCCCCTAGTGACACAGCGCAGGTTTTCACCCGGGGTCCCGAAATAAATGTCCGGGCTGCGGATTTTTGCGCCGTGACACGGAGCGCAGCCATAAGCAGAAGAATGATCGCCGCTTGTACGGGGCTTCCCTACAAGGGCATGCGCCTGCTGGCCTCGCTCTCCAGAGCATCGAGGTGGCCGATGGGAACCGCGGCGTCTGATTTATATTACAAGTCATATGTTTGGAATAAACTCCCTAGTCACGGAAACATAATCCCATGATTCATTAAATTCACCGTTAAATACAATTCAGATCCGGTTGATTAGCTGATGCTTTTTATCCGACCAAGTAGGGTTTTAAGTGCCTTAGTGAAGCGGCTAAGTGTAATTTGGTCACAGATGTTACGGGCTGGCTGAGATGTGAAGCAGCGGCTCCTTAAACCGTGACTCCACATGTCAAACAGTTATGAAATGTGCAGCTGTAGGAGGTAACTGAGCATCAGTTATCCATCGTCATAACCGCTAATCCAGTGAAGGCTGTCCGAGTAAGTGGGACTCGAGACAAGCCGTGGACGGGGCGCCAGTCCATCACAGACGTCCTCGATAAGACACACGGGGCCGCGGTTTGTCACCCACTGTCGGGTCCAGCAGTCCAGGGCATCATACAACACAATGTCGGTTCAGCATGGTACACAGTTTGTTATTTTTCACTACAATGTGATCCCATAATTCATAGCGTCAAAAAATGTCTCACAAACTAAGCCAAAATCAATAGATAAAGTAAATGAACGTAACATTAATTAGTAATTAGCTATTCAACTAAACTATTCATGGTGAATTATTTATCTTCCGTGAACTGAGACCCTCGGGGCATGACCATACTGTGCTCAGTAAAACATCTAGTCTGTTTCAACATCTGACATTTACAGGTCTGCTCCGGCAGGTCAGGCTACTGGGAAAGCTGGTGAGCAGAGGGAGTTTAAACACAAGGAACATGCGTGAACCGCACACATACACACACACACCCCGACAGAGGGGGTGTCAGGGGACAGCAGCCCTGCTGTGCTGCTGAAATCGATATTAAGCTGCCCGTCAGTCACGGAAGGTGACAGTTCCACGTCCCATCCCCACAGTGACAGGTGACAAGTGTGCGAGCGCCAGAACGAGGCCCCATCCTGTGGCCCCGCGGAGCAGCTGTCCTGCTGTCACCATCCTGCCAATGCTGAATGCTGCTCAGAGGTGAGAGGACACACCTGGCGTGAAAGGCCGCCGTCTGCCATCAGCTCCCGTGTACCGTCCCGTGAATGAAGCCCAGCTGTGCCCGACCCGCTCCGTGGTGCCGCTTTGTCCTGCTCCTCAGAACTGCTCCCTCCCTCCAGGACATGTTGTGACACCTGCCAGGGGCTCATATCTGCCTGATTCACACCCCGATTAGCCAGCTGGACCCCCACCAATCTTATAAAGGTTGTAGTATTGCACTCTGAAGTCATCAGAGAACAGCTCTCCACTGCAGGTTCTCTCCCTGGTCGCAGTTCCAGAAGCAGGTCACTGATGTGTCGAGGATTAGCATCTTTCCCCTCGTCATGCTTGGAAAAGTGAGTGCAGACTTCTGTGTGTCACATGCTCTTCCTCACTATCCCTAACGTGCTCGATGTCTTGCTGATGTCCTCTTAAACACTGATTATTTCTGCACCCAGATGTTCGTGTGTGATGTGCAGCTGTGGGTGGTCTGGTTACATGGTTGCATCTGCGGTGTGTTTCAGAGCAAAGGGGATGCGGGTGAAGATCAGCCACCTGGCCGAGAAGCACGAGTGGAGCCACAGACACAGGTAGCACCACCTGACGTGGATCTGCATGCATGCATGCTGCTGCCGTTCCGTGTAGATCTCAGAAATCTCGATAGTCACACTCCCCTCTCCCCCTGCTCAGAGCGTCGGAGGAGAAGGTCCTTCCAGATCTGGAAACTCTGCTCGGCAACAAGGGTATGCAGAATCGGAGTCAGAATCAACTTTATTTGTCACGTACTGCCTGAGTTTGAGGAATTTGTTTTGGTGTAATCAGTCACATTAAAATGACTTGCAAAATTGCATTAACAATAACCAACCAGAGACACAGAGTATACACAAATAAGCAAGATGACACGCTAGGATATGGGGCGAAAGGACCAACTGCCCAGCAGTACAAAATAAATGGTAAAGATATATAGTGGGTGAATAGTGAGCAGGATACAACAATTGAGTGTGAAACAAATTGTTCATAAAGTGCAACGTCTCAGACAGTGAAAACGGATCAGCCAGAGGTTTCATGCTTGAACACTGTTCACCTTTAGTCAGAAGTGGAGATTTCAGGTGCAGAGTAAAAATCCAGACCAGGATTTTGTTTCAACCAACCAGTTGAGTACTCTGTGACGGTGACTCTTTAGACTCAACTGGTTGGTTGAAACAAAATCCTGGTCTGGATTTGTACTCTCTGGACCTGAAATCTCCACCTCTGCCTTTAGTTTACCTGGTTGGACACATCTTTGATGGTTTGTTTCCTGCCCTCTGGCTTCATATGAGTTATGTCATCGTTGCCTCTGCTGAGTCACAACACTCTGTCCTCAGTGGGCCTACAGGCCTTCCAGTGGTTCTTGCGTTCGGAGTTCAGCGAGGAGAACCTGGAGTTCTGGCTGGCCTGTGAGGACTACAGGAGATCGGAGGTCAGCCAGCTGGAGACCAAGGCCCAGTGCATCTATAGTCAGTTCATCAACTCTGAGGCACTACAAGAGGTGAGCTGGGTGATGGGGCAGCATAGGAAGATGGGGCGGTAGGCTGGGGCTCCTCAGGAAGGTAGGGACTTGTTTGGGTGATGGGCTTCACATTTCTGTAAATGAGGAGGCCTTTCACCATACTATGCATAAATGTGCATGCAGGTAAATTTGGACTCCGAGACCAGGGAGGCCCTGGCGAGGGTGATTGAAGATCCCAGAGCCGACACCTTCGATGACGCCCAACAGAGCATCTACAGTCTCATGGCCAAGGACTCCTTCCCCAGGTTCCTGCGATCGACCCACTGCCAGGAGGTGCTGAAGACTCTGTAAACCACACCACCAAGAGCAGCCATCTACGACGATCTCCCAGCGCAAGTTACTCTACTATTAATAATGATCTTAGCATAGTGTACAAAATACAGAGCAATCATAGCATGGATATTCATACAGGCTGTAGTAAGTTTAATAAAACTATTGAATCATCTATATATGATCAGATTCTTTGCCTGCCAATATTACTGGAGATAGAATTATCTCCTAGAGGTCTATAGCAGTGGTTCTTAACCTGGGTTCGATCGAACCCTAGGGGTTCAGCAGAGCCTCCGCCACAGAGGTCCAGACCCACCCGAGTTATCGTGTAAATTCACGATGACACGCCCCGCTCGGCCATCACTGGCTGCAGACGATCATGTTACACTGCTTGGCCAATCAAGAACCACTGGTCTACAGAGATTAGCGTGTCATGCATGTGTTACACTGTGGAGTGCATCACCCGCTGTCCGGCACACAGCACTACACCGGAGAACGGACGACCTGACAGGTGGGGCACTATAAACTCACTGTCAGCCCTATAAACTGGAGGCTTATTTGCAGTGATCACTCCCTCTGGACCTCAGACGCACGGAACGTCACCATGCACACATCTCTGTGTTTTATTTCAGGACTGTGCCAGAATACCGTGCGCTAATGGTACATCAATCTCACACAGGCGGCTGAGAGGAAAACGCTCATATGATGAGATCATCACTGGGTGGTAGGGGAGTGACGAACTTACACACCTTACTGGTTCTGTAAGGCGACAAACAGATTAAATCACACTGCATATTCACTTCCCAGTCCCTGGTGGGCAGGAGCAGCTCAGCAAAATGATGCATAATTATACAAACTGTGCACAAACTGCAGTAACTCTTAATCTTTTGGATACTTCTGTGATACAACTGTCATGGTGAGAACAACGAGTAAGTGGCACTATCTATGGGGCTCATACTGCCTGTTGAAGGAAACATTTGAATGGAAAAGTCTGAATTTACGCATTGAGGTACCACTTTTACTCCGGAGCTTATTTGCCCCTCATCGTCATACTTTGCTGCCCCCTAGCGGGGGAACCAGCGTTCGGTCTCATTAAAACAAATGCCGCAAGCGCTGCAGTTCGGAAAAGTTATTTGGAGGAGCCAGGCGAAGGGCGCGGGGGTCCGGTGCCCTGTCCGTCGCTCTTTTTCAGGATGCTCAGATTCTTGTGCAAGGAGGTGCTGGCCCTCTGGGTAACTTCATCCTCGATCTTTTTTCTGATCGCCACCTCCAGGCCCTGTAGGTGGAAAATGAACCTTGAAGAGTAACCGTCTGACACGGTGATCAGCATGAGCCGTCAATGCAAAAAAAACAAAAAAAAACAAACACATAAAATGAACAGGATGTTGACTCGTCCGAGAATAACACACATTGGTACCATACCTGTGACCTAAGAATGCTTCCACCTTAGCCGATGCACGTGTTCATTCTTAAAATTAAACTCACATCTCCTTGTACCGGTTTAAAACTCTCGCCGAACACACCTTTTCGGCATTTTACTGATTTAACTGGAAAAACGTATGAATAGTGAATGTCTCACCTTTTTCAGCTTTTGCTGCTGAACCACCTGCGCCTTTTTCGGGGCAATTATCCTCCCTATGAAGACAAAGTAGGATATATGGGAACAACATGCGAGATGGGGCCGGCCAACCTGGCGCGCTCAAAGCACAAACAGGTTTATGTGAAAAAGGTGCAGGGGTAGGGCAGAACGGCGACATGGAAGCCTGCAGTGATATTTCGGGTAGGATTAAAGTTGAAGGGAAATTGTTTGCAAAGGGACATTTAAAAGCGTTTACCTGTCATATAAAGACCAAGAATACAATGTATCAAAATAGCCCTGTAAAACGTTTCTCATTTTGCTGTGCATGCGTGCTATTACGGTACCGCCATTCGGGTGCGAATGTATTTAGAGCCAAAATGGCCACTCAACGCACGTCAGGCTCAGCTTAGTCTACTTAAAAGAAATGACATTCTGATTGGTTTGCTCCTAATTTCTAACTGCGTATCTACCTCCTTTCTTCGGACCCTTCTGTTTGTGCTGTGGCTGCTGTTTCTTGGCTCCCCCGGGCCTTTGCGCCTTGAACTTCTGTTTCCCTTGCGCCATGATTCCGCCTGCAGCATTAACTGATACGCAGAGGATCACGGGGCGCATCACGTGATGTTTGCTGCATCATGGGAAATACGACTACGCGCTTGTGAAATTTGCCGGGATAACAGATAACGCACAATCCTCTTATAGTGAAATATTTTTCTGTAAACTGCGGGGCACCAGATGACAAAACAATTCAATTGACTTGACATGCAAAACAAAATGTGCTATTTCATTATGAAGAAATAAGTATGGATCTGATGAAACCCCTGGAGCTGCTTTCAAGCAGTGCATATTCCTGAATGATTTTATATATTTGGGATTTCAAAACAATAAATCAACTTGAAATTCGTAGTGTTCCCGGCAGGATGCTGTTGCCCTATTTAAGGTGAATGTGGTCAGATCGGACAGTCAGTCCAGGCACCGAAACGCAGATTTCATCCGCACAAAAGGGGTTTAGTCTCGATCCTTTATTTAAGTCGTGGTGAAAGAAACATTTCTTCCTTTAAGTATGTAATATACAGCATATAGTGATATATTTAAAAAGACACCCAGCGGTACCATTTCCACAGGATAAAATAAGCGGACAAAGTCGTGACCGATAACACCTTAAAAGAGAGCCTCTTACATAACACTGACCGCCGCAGGTACCCGTCCGCAATCATCCCGTGGTTACAGCTCGTCTTTTCACTCATATTAATCTTATCGCCATGCAATACATTTTGACTTTCACGTCGTTCATCCGTCTTTGGCGTCTGTCAGGTGGTGGCACCATTGTTAGGGCTAATCAAGGACTCTGAGGGACCGGCTTGGGTTCACTATACAGGATTCACCCAGGGGAGCGCGGAAGGGACCCGCTAGGTTCATTAAAAAGGTTTTTGTTTTGAACTCAGTGTTTTGGCTGGTCAGTATTTTGTGAAAGAGGTCTGTCAGTCCTGGTATTAAATCACAGTTCATCACCAAGAAACACAGGAAGGAAAAAAAAAATCACAATCCTTCATGATACCGAACAAACCTGAAACATCGATCAAACACAGATGGTGATGAAGTTGCTACATTATTCTTGACTCTTACTCCCCCCTCCCCCCCTCAAAATGAAAATGTCCTGACATGACCTCCCCCTGTTTGAGATCTCGTAGGCAACCGCAGCTTGACTGGGCACCCATATTTTCCAGTTTCCAATTAATTTAAAAAATAGGCCTGGAAGTCACACAGTGTTCTAAGCTGAGGATGGACAGACACCCTGATCCCAAGGGACTCCTCAAATAGGTGTGGGCTATGCAGAATGGGCTATTTAAACCAGCTGGGCTGGCTGTGAGAGGTGATAGGTTATGCAGAATAGGCTATTTAAACCAGCAGGGCTGGCTGTGAAAGAGATGATGGGGTTGGACGATGCAGAATGGGCTATTTAATCCAGCAGGGCTGCCTGTGAGAGGTGATGGGGTGGGCTATGCAGAACGGGCTATTTACTGTAAATCAGCTGGACTGGTTGTGAAAGAGGTGATGGAGAATGGGCTATTTAATCCAGCAGGGCTGCCTGTGAGAGGTGATGGGGTGGGCTATGCAGAACGGGCTATTTACTGTAAATCAGCTGGACTAGTTGTGAAAGAGGTGATGGAGAATGGGCTATTTAATTCAGCTGGGTTGCTTGTGAGAGGGGTAGCAGTGGGCTTTGCAGAATGGAGTATTTATTTATGATATACAATATAAGCACTAATTACTATACATTTCCTTTTAGACCCGCCTTGTGATGCTCAATCCCACCCCCCAACTCTCCATCAGGCCCATTTTGGACTGTACCAACACCTTCATGCACCAGTCTTTGAATTTCTGATATCTGAGCCTAAGGCAAGTGAGGAGAGGTGACCCACCCAACATGGGATGGGTGGGTGACATTCAGTGCAGGTGCTGTACAGCGTGGGGGGGGGGGGGCACATGGTACGAGGGAATGGATTAAAAATTGGGACCCCACAGTCTTCTGATGGTACTTCAGCATTTAAAATGATCTTGATAGAAGGCCTGAACTTTTGTGGACGAACCAAGCCTGCCTCTTAAGTGTATAAAATTTTTAAAAACAGAAATACAAAAAAGACAAAGATTTAATAAGATTTGGTATAATTCCAAATATGTAAAATTTTGCACTATATATGTTAGTAATCTGCTTAAGGACAGTAATTTGGAATGTAACCCCGTTGGAGCACATCGCTTATCTGGATCAGGCTGATATGCATTTACATACAGGCCAAAGCGCCGAGGAGGCGGATCAGCCGCTCAGTACCGCTGTCATACAGGCCAAAGCGCCGAGGAGGCG
>JABFDZ020000097.1:1342448-1353890 GCA_019775955.2 Pollimyrus isidori | reverse complement strand
GTTTGGGGCATCCAGCAAAAAAAGATCTGGAGAAGAAAAGGTGATCGCTGCCATCAGTCCTGTGTCATGCCCACAGTAAAGCATCCTGAGACCGTTCATGTGTGGGGATGCTTCTCAGCTAAGAACATAGCCATGAATAAAGAATAATATTAAAACATACTCTGAAAATAACATCTCCCAACCATTGAAGAACAGTTTGGTGATGAACAATGCCTTTTCCGGCATGATGGAGCACCGTGCCATAACTAAGTGACTCAGGGACAAAACATCAACATTTTAGCTCCATGGCCAAAAAACTCCCCAGACCTTAATCCCGTTGAGAGCTTGCAGTCAATCCTCTAGAGGCAGGTGGACAAACAAAAACCCACAAATTCTGACAAACTCCAAGCATTGATTATGCAAGAATGGGCTGCCAGCAGTCAGGACTTGGTCCAGAAGTTGATTGAAGTTGAGCACCGGACCCCATAGTAAGTTACGGTAACATCCTGCTGATGAGCCCCGCAGCGTCATATTATGTCAGCCAATCGTGGACAGCGGGCGGGACCATGGCAACAGAGCACAGGGGGGCAGGAGAGAAAAATAAAGCCAAGGAGTAACACAGACATAAATGATTTGGAAATTGTAGATGGATGCAATTTTTTAACAGCCTTAATATTCTACTTTCTAAACATTTCGAAAGGTCACAAAGATCCACTCAATTGATATTTATGAATATAACATTTGGCAAAAGTAAAAAAACAAAATTAATGTTAAGATATCTGACATATCCCTTCTTCCTGTAATTAAATATAAAATGTCTTTAAAGAATATTTGAAAAAATAATTAAAGAACAACTGCAAAAAAACAAGAACATATGACCAGAATTGTTCAGTGGTTCAGTATGGATACACATCCAGAACAAATTCAATGCAATTTGGCAGATCTTAGCATTTTGGGCTTCTTGGACTGTGGGGGGAAACCCCACAATGACATGGGGAGAACATGCGCACTTCACACACAGGGAACCCCGGCAGAGATTCAAAGCCTGGTCCTAGAGGTGAGGCAACAGAACTAACCACTGCACCACCATGCCACCCACACCTGCTATCTCGTTCATCTTCATGAAAATCCAGAAAGAAAATAAACTTGTCTGAACCAGTCAAAATGCTTCAACAAATCTAAAACAATTCTAATATTATTCAATATTATGATTCGCTTTGTGTTGATTTTCATGAATCCGCAGACTATGATTCGTCATCTTTGACTCCTTTAGCCAACGACAGGAAGGTGACGTCATATTGCCAAAAAGACGTCAATTCCGTTTTCTCCAGACCCAAGCGCTCATGATTTGACTGCTATACATTTCTTTTACCAGTAGATGTCGTAAGTGAATGGTGTCATTGGTGTGTTGAATGAGGTTTCAAGTAAAGAGCCTTCTGGAAATCAGTGGATAGGAAAGCCTCTGTACTTTATGATGCCTCATTTGGCATCAAAAACCATAGTGGGGCAGAGACGTCGTGACGTTTGTCTTGCCTGAAACGATTTTTGAGTATTTTAAAAAGAAAATGTAATACAATACATAAATCATATTTTAAAACACATTTCAAAAAAGTTAATTCGAAGTTTCTGTGCCTTTTGTAAACATTATCCCATGCTATGTGTACCCAAAATTTGTCAATTTACCTGGGCGCTCCAAGGAACACACGTGTCCTTCAGCTTTATTGCTATTCGAAACGCGAATTGCTAACGTCAGCCAGCGATTAAGACGCCAGAGGAATCGGAAGCTGCGTATCACGAAACTGAAGGGTCGTCAAACAAGTAAGCAAGCATGTTAATATTTGAACCGAATAAATATAACCACGAACAAAAAAAAAACTGAAAACAATATATCCGCATATAATAATACTGCATGAAATTCATATATTGTATTAGATACGGAGTAAAATAATACCGTGTTTTTCACACGTGGAGTTATTAGATTTTTGTTGGTGCATTTAATGCAGGCGGTATTATTTATAGAGGAAATACAAGCAGGTGCTGGCCTCTGGTTTTGGAGGTGTGAATTTCCGCAGTAAGTCTGATCGCTACGCCCCGCATTTAGAACTTCACCTTATACGCGCTGCGTACAAGCGAAATTCGCAGTAAAGAATTATGAATACTTCTGCATGAAAATATTAATCTAAATCGGGCGCTTCGAATGATGTAATCCATGGGAATTTTGGCTACGCAGTTACTGCACCACCACGTCTGTGCCGATGTTATTGCGTTTAGAAAAACTTTTTGGCGGTCCCAAGGAAAAATACACAGCCAGTAACATGTATACAAATACAGGTGCAATGTACTATCATGCCTTCCCACCATATCTTTCTTTGTGATTAATTCACCTCCCCCACTGTAGAGTTTGAGGAAACTTCAGAGGATCTGTTTAATGCCGCCAGTGTCAGCACAAACAGTACAGTGAGCCGAGGGTCGGTACTGGTAGCAGCAGAGGGATCCGTCAATTTGGAAATGTCGGAGGATGAAGAGGAGGAAGGCCAAAAGGAGAAATCAGAGGGGCCTAGATGGGGCGGCAGGGATCAGTGAAGTGCCGATGACCCCCAGATTGACTGTTGGAGTGGACCTGGTTTTAGATAAGTCCGCTGGTGTTCCTAACTTTTAATTTTGTCCCCAGCTATTAGGAGGAGAGAGAGAATTCAGTAGCTTCTAGACATTTGAGTCCTATCAATCCTCCTTCACCTGCATACACAGGTGCTTTGTTCAGGTGCCTGGTCGTACTACACAGGTTTCACCTCTGTGTTTGGAGATGTGATCTGCTAGGTACTGACTGGACATGTTTATGGCTCGTGGCCTGTCCTGCAGGTGCTTGACAGGGTCAGAGGGTAACTCTGGCCTTTACCTGGACGAAACTTCATTAAGCATCATCTCTGTAGCAACCCTGATTTGTATGGTAAGCAACTGTGATTAGTAAAGGTCTAATGGGAGAGAAAATTCAGTTCATTATGACCTTGGCTTTGGGTTCACGGTTCATGCAATTTTAGGGTTCAGCAGGGAAATCATTGTTTTGAAAATATTTATTATCAAAACTGAAAACAAAGACATTTAGGAGCAATTAATGAAAAACTATTGGCAGCTAGTGAGAAATATTCCACGGGGGGGCTGTTTGAGCCATATTCAGTCAGTTTCAGTAACCATCCCAAGACAATCTAACACAAACTGCAGGTTATCAGTGTTCTGGGAGAGCCCAGTATCAATATCTGGGTAAAAGTTACCTGCAGAGGTTGTTTCTGCCTGACTACACTTGGATGATGTTCTCCGCAACAGTTAATTCAGCTGTCGCCCATATACCAGACCCAGGGAACATCTCCACGTTCCTCAGCCAGATGAGTGACTAAGTACCAGTACAGACCGCAGTTCCACCGGGGTGAGGTGGGGGGCAACTACAGCCAGTGACCCGACATTCGTGACTGACTGACCTTCTTTATGTGCCACAGGGCTGGGCTGCTTCCAGCTCTTGTGTACAATTGCCTGTGAGAATATTCATCCATATCTCAGAGCGGGAATCTCCCCAATTAAAGAACTTCATCTCCCCCCTTTTTTATTGGCATCTGTCACTGTTGTGATAGTTCTCCGTTTCGGTGTCTGTAACGGCCAGGACGCTCTTCTCCGCCTCGGTGTCTGTAACGGCCAGGAAGCCACCACCTTCCACTAGGGACCTCCTCATCTCTTCTCAGGGGCTTGCAGATTCCTTACCCCATTCATTCTCGCTCAGGTGTTGTGGACCGTCCCCTTGGAATGGCTTTCTTGGCTGTTAATCCTGGTCACCATGGCGATCTCTGGATTTGTGCTGGTCATCACCTTCTGACCTATGGTCCGTGACGACACCAAGACTGTTGCCGTCCCTACCTTAGTGATAGTTGTGCTGCCGCATGCTCTGTTCACCATTGGATGTAAGGTAAAGCTCAGACTGGAATTTGGTTGATTCTTTTGTTAAAGACTGGTGTGGGTTGAGTGGGGACTCTTAGACTAGGTATCTGTGCCGGTATTCAGAAGGTTGCTGGTTTGAATCCCACGAATGCCAGGGGTGATCCTACTCCGTTGGGCCATAAACCTGCAATTACTTCATCTTGGGTATGATGTTAATCTACATCCAGCCCTACAAGCAGGTCCTCCTACTTTGCAAACAAATTTGTTGGTTGGTGGCACGATTGGCACTCCAGCCACTTGAAAAAAAACTGTTGCATTCAGACTGGCACGGTGTTGAGGTCTCACCTGCTGCACGGCCAGGGTGGTTTGTGGTGGGGTGGGCGCAGCAGCGCCCCGCAAACAGCCCACGGCCCGTACTTCTGTTTTTACAGTAAAGCAAAGCGTAAGACCAAAGTTTTGCTCTCATTCTCATAACCAACCTCTCTCCTTCCGGCTTTACTTCTTTCAGACGGGAGTACGCACAGGAAGGCCTGCCTCCTTATTGTACCACTCCTCTAACGTAACAGTGGCACTGACCAGTGCTGCCAGGGAAAGCTGACCAGGAGGTAGCTGGAGTGGTCGGAGCAGGCAAGGATCATTTACAACTTCATGCTGCAGTAATTCGATGCATTTGTGATCAGGTGGCCTTTCTATACGAGTAAGAACGTGGCAGTACAGTGGCACCTCGGTTCTCGAACTGACTAGAACTCGAATTTCTTGAAAGTCGAACAAAGCAGTTTGACCTAGAATTCGATCTGAATATCAGAAGCTGAACAGTCAACGCTGACCTAATATAAGTTGTACGCACCAGGAAAGGAGCCATACTACAATGCAACTCTTGCAACTTGAATGCTTTCTTCACAGACTGGACGATTAACCAAATAAAGCATCTCAACATTACAGTAACTAAAAATAAACAAACCACTAACTTATGTGTACAATTAGAGCATTTATGTAATTTATTTAAACTTTATTTTACCAGGTAAATTATCTGAAAAACAGATCTCACTGCTTTACGTGACATTCGGGAGAAATAGCAGATTACGCATCAGAACTGCCTGGGATACAAATGTCATGCGTGTAACTAAACTCTTCAGCCAATTAGGGCAAAAGTGTGTCGTCACACACGTGGTTCCAGTTTGTGCAGCCGGGTGAGAGGTCGCAATACTTCTAACCGTTATGCATTGTGTCAGGATCAGAATGGGTTGCTTTAAGCCAGCGTTGTAAGCAAGTGGAATGCACTGAATGACCTGACTGGGGAAACAAACTGAAACGTGGACTTAATGCAGAGGACTAATGACAACAATCAGAAACAGCTGATCACATGGGGATTCCATACGACGTTAACGAGGGAGCGTGGCACACGGAAGGAGTGCACGATCGGGGCAGGACAGGGGTAATGTTTGGATAAGATCTTTATAATTTTGGAAGCCATTAAGAAAAAATGCTCTTCTTGTTTTATCCTTTTAATTTTGTGTTCAAATGCTAAAAAAAAAAAAATTGGTATAATTTTTTTGGGGCCAGGAATCAATTAATTGGTTTTCCATTATTTCTTACGGGAAAAATTTGATCAGAACTCGATCTTTTTAGGATTCGTCCCGGAATCCGGAACGGATTAAGTTCAAGAACCGAGGTACCATTGTATATGTGATGAGACCGTGAACTGAACCCATATCCATAGCTATACCAAAGTTACTTTTTTGTTGTTCCCTTAATTTCAATGCAATATTAAAATCACATGACGCATTTGCTGTGTTTTTATTCGCTGTTGGTTGTGCTGACTTTCCATTCTACCTACTTCTATTTTTAGGTACTTAAGCAGCATCTGAGCCCCTGGTCAACAACAGGCTCTAACAGAGTGTTGTGGTTGTGCTCATTATAGAACTGACCACACTGAGATTCTCCCATCTGTCACTGTCCCTGAATATCTCTTCAAAGAGAAACACAGGACTGAAATGGCACACGACCGCTTCACAATCCTGCCTGTGTATTCGATTTGGAGATTAGGGTTGGAGAGTGACCTACTTACTGCGATTTGGAGGTCACAGGGGCCCCGACACAGGCTGACGTCCACACCCCTAACCCTAACCCTGGGCTGTAGCTAGCTGATGAACACTGACAAACTTAAGGGTGCCCTCACAAGTTGAACTGCACCTGTCTGTCACGGGCAGATATAGCTGTTCACTAAACAGAATATCTGTTGCACTTTTGAAGATTGCGAGGGCCAAACCTAAATCTCAACCTTAGTTGCAGGACTGTGTTATGGAGGTCAGGTGATCGTGTCGAAAAGCAGAGCATAGACAGGGTACATCGAATGCATCTGATCTGGCCACTTCTCAGAAAGTGACTAGAGAAGATAAAGCTATATATCTTTCAGTTATTTTCTCAGGAAAAAAGGCCAAAGGTTCTGTGTAATACAATTAGGGGGCAGCGTGCGGCTCGGCGGGCTAAGCTAAGCCTGTGTGCCTGTAATCATGAGGTTGCAGGTTCGAACCCAGCTTTAGCACGTCTGCAGGTCCCTGAGTAAGGCCCTTAACCCCCAGCTCCCTGGGCGCTGCCACAGTCACCGGTTCAAACCCAGCTTTAGCACATCTGCAGGTCCCTGAGTAAGGCCCTTAACCCCCAGCTCCCTGGGCGCTGCCACAGTCACCGGTTCAAACCCAGCCTCAGCACGTCTGTGGGTCCTAGTGTGGGTCCACGGTCACGGGTTTAGGTGGCTGCCCTTCTTGGACAACTTACTCCACAAAGAGCAAGATGAGGGAGGCGTAAAGACGATTTCCCCACCGGGATCAATAAAGTACCTATAACTAACTTGGCATTCAAACCTCCACCTAGTTTTTATCTTGAAGCTTCCTCTGAATTACATGGGAGATCCCTTGTTTTATCTGATGTGACCTGGAATATCTGATGCCAGATCATGCATCTGCTGCTGATCCATCTCCCCTCACCACCTGCATCGTTGTTTTTAATAATTTTCAGCAAATTTGATTAGCATCCTTGATTTATGTGGTGTCCAATCTATCCCGTGGCACTGTGCCTGCTTCTCTGAAACAAGCGGTGATTCAGAATCAGACCCATGAAGCAGAATCTGGATCTTAAGGTTACTTATTAGACCCATCTCAAGGCTGCCATTTGTTCCAAAGTATTCCAGAAAATAGTCTCAATACAACCGTTACATTTTGTGAACACCAATGCTGAAGGTCCAATCTGGGTTCTGGGCAATTCACAGCATGGAATCTGCATTATCGAAGGTGGCAAACAACCATCTGATTGCTCATGATTCAGGGAATTGTGCTATTTTAGTACTTTTAAACCTTAGTGCTGCCTTTGAAACCATTGATAATACCAATACTGCATTTAGAGCACACGATCGGCATCCAAAGCAGATTTAAACTGGTTCAAATCTTATTTAGCCACAGAACAGACTTAATATTGGACATTAATTCTCTTTGTCTGTGTTAGTTGAGTGTGGGGTTCCTCAGGTCAATATTAGAACCATTTCTCGTCACGTTAGATATGCTTCCTTTAGATATGCTTACCAGTCACTGCGGTCAGTCTTACAGTTTCGGTTATAGTCTGAGTGACCATGCCTTTGCGGTCACTGCAGTCAGTCCCACGGTCTCGGTTATAGTCCGAGTGACCATGCCTTTGCGGTCACTGCAGTCAGTCCCACGGTCTCGGTTACAGTCTGAGTGACCATGCCTTTGCGGTCACTGCAGTCAGTCCCACGGTCTCGGTTACAGTCTGAGTGACCATACCTTTGCGGTCACTGCAGTCAGTCCCACGGTCTCGGTTATAGTCTGAGTGACCATGCCTTTGCAGTCACTGCAGTCAGTCCCACGGTCTCGGTTACAGTCCGAGTGACCATGCCTTTGTGGTCACTCCTGTCAGTCCCAGTGTCGTTTATAGTCCAAGGATAACCGTGCCTTTGTGGTCACTGCTCCAACCCTTTGGAATAATCTTCCATTTCACATTAGCTCAGCTCCATCAGTCAGTCTTAAAATCCAGATTAAAGACTTTTTACTCATTGGCATCTTGAATGTTAGTGTTGGATGAACGTCACTGTTAGAATTCTATGCACAGTGCTGGCCATTTCATGTGTCTTTATATATTTTAGGGCAGGATTCTTTTGAATAGTGTCCATTGGCTAAGTTGCACAACGCTTTGCTGAGCGCTTGCAGATTTTAAATGTGCTTTATAAATAAATGACTTGGCCGCCTGTTGTCTAGTCTAGCTGGCTGACCTTGCCAGCTCCACAGCCGACGCACTGACAGCTATGCCCTACTGTTGGAGCCTCTCACCACGCTCTTGCACACTCACTTCTTCTGGGCTTCTATCCAAACACTGGCCCTCAAGTCTCAGATGTTGACAATGTTATTGTATGGAGATGAAATATCTCTGCACTAACGGCAGCAGACCCCACAACACTGGACAGGGGAAGAGGTTGGATGCTAGATGGCAAACAGTGATGGAAGCTAGATGGTCCTACACGTCTACTTGTGCTGTAGACGTTATTGCTAACCCTAACCCTACGTCTAAGACACCCCTCTCTTTGGATTTAAGCCAGGAATGTTCTATATCCTCGCACTAGCAGCAAAGTCTGGGGTGGATCTCCTCCACCATCTCGCTTTGACTTCTGTAAACTTGGATGCATGTGGTGAGAGACCTTGCTAGTACAACTCACTTACCTGCCAGTGAACTGGTGAGGGCTGATGACCACCCCGAGAGGGCTGATGACCACCCCGAGGGGGCTGATGACCACCCCGAGGGGGCTGATGACCACCCCGAGGGGGCTGATGACCACCCCGAGAGGGCTGTGTTCCCTGGGCCGATAGCCGTAGACCAGCAGAGTCAGACATGGAGGACAGTTACTTAAAAAAATAGAAGCACGCTCTGGCATCATACCAGCTTTGGGGGGGGGGGAGCACTGAGGATTATGGGTACAGAGATGAGTGGCCCCTCCTGAGTGGCCACAGCTGGTTCCATTTCTGATGAGGTGATAAACTGGCAGCGAGAGGTTTGCTGCCTTAAGATGGAGCTGGGAAGTGTGATATTTCACAGTGACTCTTTAAAATCAGATTTTTAAAAAAACAGCACATAAAACTGTTTAAGGAAAAAAAAATTATGAAGGAATTATGTAATTAAGGAATAAGGGATCTCCAGCTGCCAAGATTTGCAGCCAGAAGCCCCCTGGTTAAAGACCCCAGAGGGCCACTGACACTTTATCACCGAAAACGAAAATTCTTTGTTTGGACTGCAAATGAAACAAGGTGACTGCAGGCCTGGCGATCGCAGGCCAATCGACGGCAGGCCTGGCGATCGCAGGCCAATCGACGGCAGGCCTAGCGATGGCTAGCGGTGGCTAGGCTACGTTCAGGAAGTTCCCCGCAGCCACAGAAACACCAGGAAGTCGCCACCAATACAGATTAAATTTAAGGCCTTCTCCACAGTTTAATCTGCTCTTTTTGTCATTTCTGTTTCTCTTTTGTGTGAAAGGGGGTGGGGGGGGGGAAGGTAAAACTCTACAAACTAGACAAGACACTAAGTTCCTCCTTAAAAGTTTCAAAATCGAAATTAACAGAGTCCGTTGACCTATGACTGAAAGCAAACAAGAGACCTGCTTGTTTCTCTGTTCACAGCTGAGGCAACAAATACTGCCTTTGGGGGGACGAAAGGAACACAGCGGCCTGTTGGTGTCAGAGCGTAGGATGGGGAGGGTGGCACAGCTGAGCCAACCAGCATCGCTCCAAAGTCCAGAGGCTGAGGCCACGCTCTACACTCACCCTGCTGAGGCCACGCTCTACACGCACCCTGCTGAGGCCACGCTCTACACGCACCCTGCTGAGGCCACGCTCTACACGCACCCTGCTGAGGCCACGCGCTACACTCTCCCTGCTGAGGCCACGCTCTACACGCACCATGCTGAGGCCACGCTCTACACGCACCCTGCTGAGGCCACGCTCTACACGCACCCTGCTGAGGCCACGCTCTACACTCTCCCTGCTGAGGCCACGCTCTACACTCACCCTGCCCCCAACAGACCTCTTTGGGGTTCATCCCTTAAATGCACAGAAAGGGGGCAGGAGGCCCAGAGCTCCTCTTACAACCTGCCCACATCATCCACCTAAGCAGTACGGTGTGGGGTGGGGGGGGGGGGGGTTCTGTTACAAAATGCTGGAAGTCTACAGGTGGAGAGGTGCATGTTTAGATGAGTATCACCTGCTAGACTAACGGGAAGCTCAGCGTAGCAAAAAACACACACACACAAAAACGGATCGTCGTGCGACAGAAGCCCGCTCTCCTGGTCCTCAGAGTCGACTAACCCACAAGTCTCCGTGCAGAAACACTTCGCTTACGCAAAGTTCTGAGGCGAGCAGGAGGATCCGTTCCCGGTGGAGGCCATGACCAGAACGGGAGGAGCCTCACCGAACGCCACGGGCAGAGTAACACTCCGGAGAGACCAGACGTGACCAGCGTGAGGGTCACGGCGATGGGTTCAGGGCCGAAAGCAAGCTCACTGAGTGGGGCGGCGCAGTCAAGTCTGGGAGTCACACGTATGAGTATCCTGGGAGTAATGAGTATCCTGGGAGTAACGAGTATCGCATCCGGCGCAACTGTCTCTCTGTCCTTCAGCATATAGGCTGCCAATGGGCCACTGAATCATGCCAAGTCAGGTGGGCCTGGGGGGGGAGGGCACTGTTGAAAATGATGGGAAGGTGGGGAGAAAGGAGCCTGGAGTGGGGGTGCAGGATACCGCTGAGATGACCCAAAAAAAGGGCTCTTTCTGAAAGTCGCCAGTTTTGGTTTTTCCTCCGGTTGGGAGAGGGAGGGGTGGGGGATGTGCACCTTGGGCAGCCTGGGGGGGGGCCCCTAACTGCCATAGTGCACGCTGCTGCTGGGGACGGCCATGGGGGAGGCCATGGAGAGGGGGGGGCCGCCCATGGTCAGCTGGCTGTTCACTGGGTAGTGGGGGCTGTTGCCGCTGCTGCTTGGTCCCGATTGGCCAGCTGAGCTTCCTGGAAAGGTGAGACACACACACACCAGCAGGTCGACTCACACTCGGAGCAGCACACCCAGGACTCACAGCACCCCGCACGCTGGCGGCCCGCAGCCCCTAGGGGGCGCCGTACCTTGGACGATGCCCGTGCTCATGATGGAGCCCATCCTGGAGTGGGTGTGGTTCACGATCCCCGCGCTGACTGGAGAGGGTGAGCGGAGAGGAGGTCAGCAGGGTCACAGGACAGCGACGGGAAGACCAGGCCCCGCCCATCTGTAAGCCCCACCCCTTCAGTAAGCCCCACCCCATCTGTAAGCCCCACCCCATCTGTAAGCCCCACCCCTTCAGGACTCAGCCCCAGAGAGCAGCCCGGTGACCCCCCCCCCACCCACCCCCCCCCCGGCCCCGCCACTCGGTGCCAACCCCCAGGAATGAGGGTGTTATTGGGGACCGCGGGCCCACATACAAATACGGTGCGCAGGTGAAATGCCCCAGGCCAACCA
>JABFDZ020000097.1:1313368-1324407 GCA_019775955.2 Pollimyrus isidori | reverse complement strand
AAGGTCTGTCTGTCGCGACCTTCAGGCTCAGTAAAGGTCTGTCTGTCGCGACCTTCAGGCTCAGTAAAGGTCTGTCTGTCGCGACCTTCAGGCTCAGTAAAGGTCTGTCTCATGATCGCCAGGTTTATCGCCAGGTCTTTGCCCTGCTGCCAGCCACACTGCTCATCTGCCAGATCGTCACCTCACAACCTGTCACTCCTGCCTCCTGCATCTCTCCCAGCCATTATAATAGTCTGCCCAGATAGTCCATTTCAGGGGGGACACGGGTCTTACAAGCTACTTCTAAACTGAGAGGCTCCTGAGCTTGGCTGACTGGTTCAGCCCTTCTTGTGCTTTTACTGGTCTATGAACTTAAGCGACTGAAAGTCTCATCCAGCTGTTTCATGTTAACAGTAGTGACACACGCACGATTGTAGGAGACTGACCAATCAGCACACAGCAAGAACTCCGTGCTTTAGCTGAAATCTGGGTCCCTTTAATTAGAAAAAAGATCCCGTTCTGGCTTAAAGTGTCCTCCTCGACGTGGATTATCTGATAACCCCGTGTTATAAACATATTGTAACGTTCATGCACTCAGCATGGAATGGTAAATGGACTGCATTTATATAGCGCCTTTCTATTCTTCCGAGTACTCAAAGTGCTTTACAATTCATGCCTCACATTCACCCATCCGTATGCACAATCACACACTGGTGGCGGAGGCTGCCATGCAAGGCGCCAACCTGCACACCGGGAGCAATTTGGGGTTCAGTGTCTTGCTCAAGGACACTTTGATGGGGGAGGAAGCAGGGCTCAAACCGGCAACCCTCTGGTTGACAACCGATAGCACTGCGTTCTGCACTACCGTCTTCCCCTGTAGAATGCAGCTTCACTGGGCACTAACCAAACAAAGACGCTCTTAACGGTGCCTCGCATTCACTCCTGGGGCTGGCTCTAAGCATGGGGAAATGCTCCCCACCCCCTAAAACTAATTTCTGGCTAAGGGTCCGCCTAGGACCCCTGAAAAGGAGACCCAGACTCGGTCCCCCCACACCCGGTCCTGCCGTCTCACTCACAATGTGCCAACACTCCATCCTTAAGCAGCTGCCCCCTGGGGTTGGCAGAAGATGGTGAGAGGACCTCGAATCCCAATAAATGTGCACAGACCAGACAAACCGAGCCCCCAGTCACTCGGTATTCGAATACAGAATCTGCCCTCGGCCGTCAGTATAAAAAATAAGTAACTTATTACTTTGAACTTATCTGACAGCATATAAAGTTGTTGCCGCAGTGAGTCACACGCCAGGCTAGTGCCTCATAAACGTCCGTGCCTTGTGTATGTAGACGCCGCTGCTGAGAGGTTGTGTCCGCTTGCGATTTAACTAGGAGTCACTGAGGTTTACGAAAGCAATCAAACTCAATCCAGGACTGATCCGCTATAACGGGGGCTGCACTCCTACTGGTAAGTCGTCGTAAAATGAGCTGATAAATACAAATTGCTATGCTGTGCATGCAAATTAATGCAATGTTAATGTATAAACACCAGGGGCGGTGTGCGTAAACCTTCTCAGAGTAAAGCTTCACTCTTAAATGCGTCATAATTCTAAGATTGACGCGATTTTGCTCCTATTCCCAGATTTAAGAATAAGTGGCATGCATAAACATTCTTATGTGTTGAGACTTGGTCTCAGCTCCTAAATTATCAAAGAGAGCTGGAGAGGCTCCTTAGCCAGTTACGATGGCAGCATCGCTACATTTACATTAACATTTACAGCATTTTGCAGACGCCCTTCGCCAGAGCGACTTACATTGTGCATTAAAGCGCTTTAAGACTCTACAATGAATTTTCCCGATACTAGCTCGATAAAACCAAGCCTATGAGTTTTTATGTGTCAGCTTACACAGATATGTTGTGGAAAATGTGAGTACAGTGATTCCCCGCTAGAGTAATAGGAAACACCTAAACACATAATAAAATAAGTTTGCTATGATGATTTGTCTAATTTTATAAAAGAATAAGAGCCAGTTAAACACGAGGACATGAATATGTGGCCCAAAACAGGAATCACCCATTAACGGTTTAATGTCACTAATATATTCACCGTGCAGCTTCTCTATTGGTTGAACACTGTATTTGGGGCGGGATTTTATTTGTAGTCTTTTTTTTATGACACTTACTGAAAATGCTGGCTCCATCAACACTTACTGTAAGTGTCCTGGAATTTGGCTTAGACTTTGCTGAAAGTTACTTTTAGCAGCTTTATACAATGCTCTTAGGTCCTACTTTTTGCTAAGATTTTTTTTTTTACTCTTAAGTCTAAGTGTACGACCATTCTTAGGAAGTTTTATGCATACCGGGCCAGATGTTTAAGATAATTGATTGCATAGCTTTCATAAAACTTTACAGCGAACCTGAGCAGAAACATATATCCTGGTATTTAAAATTCCCGGCAGAACAACACGGAATTAAACACTCGGGATATCTTTTCAGGCTAATGTTCTGTTGTGAACATTTTCAGACTAAGACATAACGTTATTCTTCTGCATAGGACATACCATTAAGTATTTTGGGGCAAACACTTTGAAAAGGCTGTGATGAATATATGAAATTATTATTTGCCTTTTGGTCATCAGTACTTTAGAATTCTTATTTGACGAGATTAAACTGCACAAAACAAGACAAGGGTACTTAGAAAACATGAAAGTAGGCATATGAGTACTGTACATGAGTACTGTACAGGTGGATATAGCAGGAATATATATAACATACATAAAAGAAATGATTGTAACAGAAGATGTGATGAAATAAATGCTAAACATTTTAGATTCTTATATAGTAAATTGGCTGAAACAGAAAATGCGCTAGAGGTTTGTATATCATATACTGTATGTCTGGAGTTATTTGTAATCTCTATCCACAGATTGTGTGTGTATGTTACAGCTGTAACAGTAGCACCTGCACTTTGAATGTAGCCATACATTTTACTTTATCAAGTCAGCAAAACGGTGCTTATACCTACTGTTTATTTCACATAGATAGTGTTTATTAAACATACCTAGTGTTTATTACAAAGTATTTATTAAACATGCCTAGGGTTTATTAAACATACCTAGTGTTTATTACAAAGTATTTATTAAACATGCCTAGGGTTTATTACAAATACATAGTGTTTCACATTCGTAGTGTTTATTACACATATGTAGTGTTTATTACACATACATAGTGCTTATTAAACATGTACAGTGTTTATTACACATACATAGTGTTTATCAAACATACCTACTGTTTATTACACATGCATAGTGTTTATCAAACATACCTACTGTTTATTACAAATACAAAGTATTTATTACACATACATAGTGTTTATTACACATACATATTGTTTCTTGTACATCCATGGTTCATACATCCTTTGTGGAATATGTCTGACCATGGTAATGAAGAATGTGACAGTAAAATGTACTTGTTGTACTTTGCTTAACCCCTCTGCACCCGGCGGTCCCGCTGGCGGGATCTGACAGAAACTTTGCCGAACCGTTTCAATAGCTCCGCGAGTTTTTGTCATATACATATTTTAAAAACACCCTCAGAAACCTTGGACGGTCTGCTTTTCAAATATATATAGGTAGAAACTAAATATATTTTTACAGCTTCGTGATACGAACAGAAAGAACAAGAGTGACTGACTTAAGCGTCTGCGTCTCGCACGCAGCATTTTGATAGTGATATACTACCAAAGTGCAATCACGTGCGATCACGTATAGTGCAATCGCGAAGGATTACTGAAATTTTGATTTAAAAATACCTGGCTCTTCATAAACTGATACGAACACCAGGAGTGTGTTATCTCATGTTCATGTGAGTATACTAACCGATAAGCTTATCAGCAGATATTTTAGTGTACTGCCAATATTCTGCCCTTTCTATTTTACGACAGATCTGTCTTTGCTAAGCTTTGTTTTGTAACAAACCTGTTGTATTTATTTTCCTTGCTTTTTGTCTCATAACGTTTTCATTTTTGTTAACAACACAGTATTATGTTTTTACAGCTGAAACAATGGCAGACATCACTTCCCAGCTTTTCTCCACGCTGGAGGATCTGGTGAAGGACGAGCTGAAGCGGTTCAGGTTCTACCTTTCCCAGAAGAACCTCCTCGAAGGATTCAAGCACATACCCAAAAGTCAGCTGGAAAATGCGAGCCCGACCGACGTCGTGACGCGAATGGTGGAGAGCTATGGCCGGCAGGGGGCGCTGGAGCTCACCGTACACATCCTGAAGAAAATGAGCCAGATGGAGCTCGCCAGCCGTCTGGAAAAAGCACGCAAACAAAGTATATTCCTCTGATTTTGACAACCGTGTCTTGATAAATGCTTTTATTCGAATTTGCTGTCACCAGCCCGTCAATAAGATCAGTTTGCACTATACGTTTAAGTTGCTGACCCCGCGGCGATTTGATTACAATGACTGAGGGAATGACACTGGATGTCTTTAATCTATCATGATTCAGTTTGATTAATCGATTATTTTGATGACCTAAATTCACTCGAAATAATTCACAAATGTTACTATTCCACACTACTTGTGGAATACAATCAAAGCAAACATCTCAGAACATTAATCTTTATTGTTATTTGTAAACTAGCAGAGGACCAGGAGGTTGGCCAAGCCTTCCTCAAATGGTCATTGCTTTGGAGAAACACTTATGCTAAATACATAGGATGACAGTATAAAAACACCACAATGGTCATGGCTGAAGTGGCTCCCCATTGATTCTGTAAAGCACATTCATTCATTCATTCATTCATTCATTCATCCATTCATTCATAAAGTGATAGAAGACCTTGGCACACAGCAATCCCCCTTTTCCAGGTTTAACATCATACTGTCTCTTTTCCTTCCCTATTGCAGGCACAGGATTAGAGGTACCTGCTGAACTAGGTGAGTGGATTACTGGCACAAAAAATGCCAGATTGTATGATTCATAACAATAGAAAGAGCAACTAAAATGTCCCGTAACTCCCGCTGATGCTGTACCACCGCTGTCTTTGTAAAATGACTGAGACACAATCATATGTTTTACTGCTTCTTTGAAGCTGTGTGATAAGGCACAATGGGTAAATGGAGAATCGCATTTCAGAATGCGGCTTTCCCCGATCTTTAACAGTAATTTGAAAAGTGAATCTAATTGGCCAGTTTTCATGGCTGCAATGCTATTATTAAACACTAGAGGCACTGCTCGTATAATTCATCCCTTTGTTTCCTGTATTTCATTTTTGGCCTTCATGTCAATTTTTACTTGTTTCATTCCTCAGAGAAGTCCATGAAGGCGGCACAGAACGACCTTAAATCCAGTCTGATTGCAAAATACAGGGAGATATCTGAGGGTGTGGCCAAGCAGGG
This sequence comes from Pollimyrus isidori, assembly GCA_019775955.2. Taxonomy (NCBI): domain Eukaryota; kingdom Metazoa; phylum Chordata; class Actinopteri; order Osteoglossiformes; family Mormyridae; genus Pollimyrus; species Pollimyrus isidori. Next base: position 1,319,023 of record JABFDZ020000097.1, on the reverse strand, counting down.
TAACAAAACTCTTCTCAACGACATCTACACCGATGTCTATGTGACTGAGGGCGAATGCGGAGAGGGGATTAACAGCGAGCATGAGGTTCGGCAGGTAGAGTGGGCCACCAAGAAGCAGGCTGCCCAAGAAATCGCCGTGCTGTGCACCGACATCTTCAGACCTTTACCTGGGAAGAAGAAGCAAATCAAGACAGTTATGACCAAAGGTATAGCAGGCATTGGAAAGACAGTCTCCGTGCAGAAGTTCATCCTCGACTGGGCGGAAGGGAAGTTAAACCAGGATCTGTATTTCACTTTCATTCTTCCGTTCCGTGAGCTCAATTCCATCAAAAGTGAACCGTTCAGCTTGCTGAAACTCATCCATTATTTCCACCCAGAGTTGGAATCGTATGGAAATGTCCTCTTGGGAAACAGGAAAGTTTTGTTTATCTTTGATGGTCTTGATGAAAGTAGGATCGAGCTCAATTTCCAGGTGAAAAAGTGGTCGGATGTAGCAGATCCGACCTCGCTTGATGTGTTGCTGGTGAATCTCATCAAGGGAAACCTCCTTCCTTTTGCTCTCCTGTGGATTACTTCCAGGCCTGCAGCTACCAGCCAGATCCCCCCAGAGCATGTCCATCGGGTGACGGATGTGAAAGGCTTCAAAGATCCGCAGAAGGAAGAGTACTTAAAGAAGAGGTTCAGCCACAATGAGGCCTTAGGCAGAAGAATTGTTACATATGTAAAGTCAACAAGGAGCCTCTACATCATGTGTCACATACCTGTCTTCTGTTGGATTTCAGCTACTGTCCTTGAGAAGCTGTTGGATGTAGGAGATCAAAGTGACTCGACTGGCCCTAAAACCCTCACTCAGATGTACACGAGTTTTTTGCTGATCCTGACTAACATGAAGAATCAGAAATATGTCGGTAGTGCCAGTTCTGAGGCAAAGGCACCGTCCGACAAAGAAAAGGAGATGATTCTGAACTTAGGGAAGCTGGCTTTTGACCACCTAGAGAAAGGAATTCTCACTTTTTATGAAGAGGACCTGACAAAATGTGGCATTGACGTTAGTGAAGCATCGGTATACTCTGGCGTTTGCACAGAAATCTTCAAGGACTCAGAAATCACACAAGGGAAAGTGTTCAGCTTCATACATCTAAGCATCCAGGAGTATTTTGCTGCCCTCTATGTGTTCCTGAGGTACAAGAATGACAAAACAAACCTCTATGAAAAGCAGAAAATTGGCAAAAAGATTTCCAAGCTATTCAAGAAAAGCTCATTATTCGACTTGCACAAAGGAGCAGTGGACAAGGCGTTGCGGTGTAAGAACGGGGAGCTGGACCTGTTCCTTCGGTTCCTCTTAGGCATCTCCAGGAACTCCAAGGAGTCAGCAACCCTTCTCAGAAACCTCCTGAAAGAAGGTACTAGCAGCGCAGAAAGCCTTGAGGAAACAATAAAGTATGTCAAGGGGAAGATCAAGAAGAATCCTTCCCCGGAGAGCAGCATTAACCTCTTCCATTGTCTCATGGAGCTGGATGACACCTCCATGGTGCAGGAGGTCCAGTCCTACCTAAGTACAGGCAGCCTGGAAGGAAAGGAGGCGTCCCTCTCGCCTGCACATTGGTCGGCACTAGCTTACATCCTGTTGATGTCTGAAAACGCGCTTGAGGAATTTGACCTGAAGAAGTATGTCAAGTCGGATGAAGGGTTACTGAGGCTGCTGCCCGTCATCAAGTTCTCCAAAGTGGCTCTGTAAGTGCCAGAGCGGTTCCCACGATGTGACGCAAGCCAATGCTCCATCCCCGTGACGTTAAACGTAACCGGTGCGTTGTGGCTTCTTTACAGGATGGACAACTGCAGCCTGACCCAGGCCTGCTGTGAATCACTGGCCCCGGCCCTCAGCTCTGACCTGAGACAGCTAATTCTGAGCCAAAATGACTTACAGGACTCTGGAGTGAAGCTGCTCTCTGCTGGCCTAGAGACCCCTGACTGTAAACTGGAGATCCTGAGGTCTGCAGATTTGAGTTTCTCAAATTTGATTTGATTTCTCTTCTTTAGAGAAAAAAGAATAAGCACCTATATTATGAATTAATTATTACATTTACCGAGAAACTGAAAGCAGTTTATTCAAAGGGAAATGTCCATAAAAATATATAAAAGTTTGTGCAGATGTTTTGATTAATGATTTATTTGTCTGCTAATCAGGTGGCTCCCTTTGACTTACCATGACCATGTTCCAAGTCACACTCTTTCTTACTCAGACTTGACGGGTGTAACCTGACTGGAAAGAGCTGTGACAGCCTTGCTTCAGCCCTGGCCAAAGCCCAGAATCTCAGAGAGCTGGATCTGAGCACCAATGACCTGCAGGACCAGGGACTGGAGAAGCTCTTGGAAGCACTGGCTGGGACTCCATGCACCCTGGAGACAATGAGGTTGGAATGAAGCTTCCTTAACTGATGCTTCAGAGTGAGAAGAACAGATACAATTATATTTCCATGGTATATTAAAGGGTTACCACAGTCACGTCTTTGTAGGTATATTTCATAAGATAAAACATTTCAGTACTGTACTCTACAATACTTGTGATATTGCATGTTAATTTCAGTATCCATCAGTATTTTTTTTACAGAGATTGCACTTGTAGATTCAGGACAAAATTAACCTCTTCTTCAGGTTGAATTGGTGTAAACTCACGGAAAATACCTGTGAGGGACTGAAGAACGTTTTTAGCTCAAAGTCATCAAAACTGAAAGAGCTGGACCTGAATGACAATGACTTACAGGATTCAGGAGTGAAGCTGCTCTCTGCTGGGCTGAGTAACCGGGCCTGTGAGCTGCAGACACTGAGGTCAGAACTCCGTCTTTTCACTGGAGCTGCAGTGGACTGTCCTGGGCTGCTTTCAAAAGTTTTATTACTGGAAAGAAGCCGAGTTTATTATCCAGTCAGTTATTCAGTTATGCAGGATGAGGGTCCAGGGGGCTGTTGTCTGTCTGAGGAGACTCAAGCCACGAGGCTGGGGGACACCCTGCGTGACATACCTACCCATCACTGGCTAGTTTAGTTAGCATTAGCCAGTGAGCCTGACTCTATGTCTTTGCACAGCGTGAGGTAGCAGTGCTACGCATTAACCCAATGCGCCACCCATGGCGATGATGACAGTAATGAAAGTGAAAGTAAAGCTCCATCTTGCACATTTCCGCTCAGCCTCGAGAGATGTGGACTCACGATGAAAGGCTGTGAGGCCTTGGGCTCAGCCATCAGCTGCACGGCCTCCAAGCTGAGGGGGCTGAACCTGAGGGACAATGACCTACAGGACCAGGGGGTGAAGCTGCTGCTGGTGGGGCTGGGGAGTGTCCAGTGCAGGCTGGAGAAGCTCTGGTCAGTGTGAGACTCAGAAACAAGGGGAAGGCAGTTTGGGTTGGCAAGGCCCTGGGGGCGGGGCTTCCCCTTCCAGGGATGAGGGCCGGCTTGGCACGGTACTTAGGGCCCCCGTTTTCACCTCTCCGCAGCCTGTCGGGGTGCTGCGTTACGGAGGCAGGCTGTGCACCCCTGGCTTCAGCTCTGAGGTCAAACCCCTCACACCTACGGGAGCTGGACCTGAGCTACAACCACCCGGGAGATTCAGGGGTCAAGCTGCTCTCTGCTCTGCTGGGGAATCGCAGCTGTGAACTGGAGACCCTGAAGTGAGTCTGAGTGCCTGTCCAAACTGCAAAGGCAGAGTGTGGAGGTGATGTTCCCCCTCAGCAACATTAATAACACCCCCAGCTGTTTTCCATTCGGCTTTACCAGGCCAGGCTACTGCTAATAATAATGCCAGGATGTTATCTGTATTGAATACTATAATAATAATATAACAATAATTTATATCATTGCATCATACACCTGACACTTTTCCCCTATATCAGCCAGCAGCTGAATTTTCACACTTCATTCATCCATTAGCTGAACATGTTTCTCCTGAGGCTGAAGCAGCGACACGCAGACAAAACAAAGTGATGCAAAGAAAAAAGTATAAAGTGAGGTGTATTTAAAAATGGAGAGTGTCACTGGGAGAGTACTGAACGGTCATTAATTGGGAAGGAGGGATACTGTGGCTGACAGGCTGGCTCTCTGTAAATGTCCGACCATCTGGTTTATCTGCAGCACAGACCATGCCGGAGAGAACAGGAACAGACCAGGGCTGCGGAAATGTAAGTGCTGTACATTAACCCTCTCGCTCCCATCCTTGGGAACCCACAGTCTGTCAGGGAGCTGGCGGGACTGGGAAACGCCGCTCTAGAAAGTGCTTCAGACACCACCATAACCAGTAAGCGTTCTGACTAATGTGGAGCCCTGGGTGAGCATCACCACTGGCGCCCCCTATCTGAGGCAAAGTCAAACTGGTTGGCAAGTTGGCACCTCTTAGAAGTTGGTGTCCTACAGTATGCGGCCTATCAGATCCGCCACCTATGTGGCCTATCAGATCTGCCAGCCTATGCAGCCTATCAGATCCGCCACCTATGCGGCCTATCAGATCCGCCAGCCTGTGTGGCTTGTGGCCTGTAACCCTCGCCTTCCCCAGGCTTTGCTGTGCTCCCTTTGGTACTGATCCTGAGCCTATATTGCAGACGCTTGCCAGCTCACGATGGATCCCAACACGGCCAATAAGCACCTGTCTCTGTCAGACGGCAATCGGAAGGTGACCCTGGAGTCCGAACAGTCTTACCCCAGGCATCCGGAGAGGTTTGAGCGCCTGGAGCAGGTCCTGTGCTCCCAGGATCTGTCCGAGTCCAGGTTCTACTGGGAGGTGGAGTGGGCCGGTTGCTGGACTTCTGTGGGCGTGGCCTATGCAGGCATGGCCCGCAAGGGGAAAGGGGACGACAGCCAGCTGGGCTACAACGATCAGTCCTGGAGCTTGTTCTGTTCGGAGGCTGGCTACTCCGCCCGGCACGCCGGCCAGTTCCTGGACATCGCCATGCCGAGCCCCAAGCCCCAAAGGCTCGGGGTCTACCTGGACTGGCCCAGAGGCACCCTGTCCTTCTACGGCGTTGGCCCCGGCTCGCCCACGCTGCTGCACACCTTCCACTCTGCGTTCACCGAGCCCCTGCTCCCGGCGTTCGGCATGGGGTTCGAGGTCAAGGCCGGGCACAGCCATCGGCTGGACAGCTGGGAGGATCCGTCCCATGTCTCCCTCTGCCAGCTGTGACGGAACATCTGCACCCCCCTTTGGGTCCCACTTTCTTCAGACACACAAGCATTTACTGTCATCGCAAAAACATCCGAAGAACTTCATGTCTAACATTACAATTACGTTTCATAATTTGATGTCTGTAACCAGAAATACATGTAATTGCGTATTGGGTAACCATAGCGACAGGATCCCCTCAATAAAGTAATTTTACTATCTGTCTACACGCCTGGTCGTCATTTAAATCCCGCAGTATTATCCTTGCATGCTTTTCTCGGCATTACTGGTTCCTTCAAGCCACCCTGGTTTCTGCTGTTGGCAGCATGCATGAGTGCTGCATGAAGCTCATTCACGTCCAGCATTAAAAGAAACAAAGAATGCAATGCGATTTTATTTATATAGCGCATTATCACAACATTACATTGTCCAAATGCGCTTTACATTTCTGCCACGCAAAGACCCCCCGATGAGTAAGCGAAACGCGACGGCGGCAAGGAAAAACTCCC
>JABFDZ020000097.1:992012-1006705 GCA_019775955.2 Pollimyrus isidori | reverse complement strand
ACACACACGCATAAACACACACACGCACACACACGCACAAACACACACACGCACACACACACACACACACACAAACGCACACACACACGCACAAACACACACACGCACACACACACACGCACAAACACACACACGCACACACACACACACACGCATAAACACACACGCACACACACACACACAAACGCACACGCACACACACACACAAACGCACACACACACACAAAGCAGCAGAGCAATCCAATCCCCAAGCTCGGAGCTGTCAGGAATGCTATCCTGAATTACACTCCAGCTATAATATATTTCAGTAACACTTCACCTGATGGGCCACAGATGCTTAGTAGTAATTCAGTTACTACTGAAGTACAAATATAGTTGCTACTTGAGATAAAAAAGATGTCATGATTCAATAATAATGAATAAACATGAAATCAGTAGTTAGCATGTATTATTCATGACTTCTTCCTTCAGTAGTTCATAAAGGTTTATAGAATTAACAGATATAGCAACGAATACAGCAGAGTTTTTAGATAAAAGATGTGTCACGATTCATTAATGAACAAACATGAGATCAGTACGTAATTCAGGCTTAGTTTGTGGGTAATTAAGAGCTTCATACCCATCAAGTAAAGTGTTAGGCCTATACCCATTTCCCACAATATTCATATGGTTAATTTCAAAATTAGTGAATCGTATTCAGTTAATGAAATTGAAATGGTCAGTTTTTTTCTACCTTTCCATAACGAAAAAGGAAAGGGACAGCGAGGCTTCACACCTCTGTTCAGCGCAGATAGCGTCACCTTTCCATGAGACGCGGGATCTGCGCAACGCAGTCGAGCGGAAGTTCCTATTATAGCGGAGGGGAGGGTTAGGAAACCCATTACTTCCTACTTTTGTCTCAGTCATACTAGCCGTATATAAACACAGCCTGACCGCTGGCAGCCTCACTTCCAAGCCTGTGGACATAGCAGATATATGATTATACAGAAGTCCCCTTATCGCTGAGCTTCGATCAGAGGACTGACGAACTGCGAACCACGCTCTCCCACTACCCAGGATCTCATACTTCTGCATTTGCATCAGTCCAGATTTGTTTTGCACTCGGCAGAATGACAGACGCGGAGTCTCTGCAGCAACTCTACAATCCCAGGAGCAGGTGGCCGTACCGCTGCATAGTGGCGTCGATTGCTTTGCTGTACCTGCTGTTGGTGGGAGCCGTGGTGTGGGTACTGCTTTCCTTGCCTGTTTATGACGTGAAGAGCAAGCAGATACTGTCTGAGTTACGGCAGGCAGCATCGGATCCTAGCACGATGAAGGTATGTCGATGCGAACGGGCTTGTACATGCACCGCGAAAACAGATTATTTACTAGTTTATTTATTTGCAGGTTAACTTTCTTCGTTTCAGTGATTGTGATTTAAAACCCCGCAGTCATATTTTCATTGTACTGAAATGACCAAGTGGGTTTATATTACAGTTTCACACACCCCAGAAAAAACGTGCTCTTAATTCATCTTGCCGTATCGTGCGTTGTCACGCCTGCCTTAAATAATCCAACGGGATATTAAAGTATGGTTACAATATTAAACATATCAGAAGAAAAAAGTCAACATAATTTAGATGAGTTTCTTTAATGTTAAAAACTGAGCTGGCTAATGAATGTTACTAATCGTAGCTGTCAGTCATTAATAATGATGCGCTGAAGTGCATTTTCGATGCAAGGAGTATTAATGAATGGGTGCACTTACATACGTGTCTCGCCCCTTTCTGTTACAGAACACAAGGGTGTTTTACCTGAGACCCAAGTCAGGTGAGTTTGTGCATCCGGCAAACCCCCCAAAAAAATGAAATAACGCGCTTTTCTCCGTATCCGTCCTTAAGTCTCCGCGCTTCGATCCAGCTCACAGCACTTTTCGCTACCATGTTACTGTCCCATCAATCATCCTAATGCGATGCAACTTTCACTAAGTGATTTAATGACCCTTCACCCCGTTTACAGTTTCATATCCCCTGAACTGTTAGTTTCCTCTGCTTCCTGCAGGTGAAGTGAAAAATCAAACCATGCTCTGGAAGAACAGTACCGTTCCCGAGACCTACGACGCCGACCAAGGCGCGTTTGTAGTGCCGCGAGGGGGCAACTACCTGCTCGGCGTAAACCTGGTGTTGCAGTGTGACGAAAACTGCCCCAGCGGTTCTCTGACGCTGACTTTCGCCAGCAACAACAAAGCCTCCGCCAAAAGCTGCCGCATGAATCTGGAGAAGGAATCCCCGTCGTGCATCCACATGCTGAAACTGCCAGCTGCTTCGCGCCTGATGGTCCGAATGGAGGTGCAGGAGGAGGCAGGGAAGTCGGAGGGCACCTGGAGTTTGGACGTCGACAGTTCCCAATGGTGGATCTTAATTTCGGACGAGTGAAGGCTGGATAGAGTCTGGTCATCCGAGCTCAATTTGCACATCTGACTCGGGGCACTGCTGGCATTCCCCGAGTCCCTAGACAGGGAACCTACCTAGAAAGTGATTTAGACCTATTTATTAATATTTCAAATGTATTTTTATATATAATGATTGTATGTATAAGTATCTATTTAAGTTACCGGTATTTTGTATATTGGACATTTTATACATTGATTTGAATTGCAAAACATATTTATAAAATAGACAACACTAACATTAATTTAAAATAAGTACTGTATAGTACTGTTTACACTTTTTTTAACTTAAAAAAAGAATGTACACTGCTTCTACGTGGTATCACATGGGTGCCGGCTGCCTGGGACCTGCACCTCGCCTGCCTGGACCCTCCAAGTTATGCCTTTGATTAATTTTGGTTATAAATGTAGTGTCATTTGAGGCAAGGCTGATACACTTGAATCCAACATTGGTTGACGGTATTCGTCATATGACGACTGCGGTATCACGCCTCATATGACTCCGGAGCCAGCGGCCTCAGGCCTGTTTCGTCACCGGCTGTGATTCTCCAGTGACGTGAAATTCTGCAATCGCTCCTCGTGCTGCGCCAGCAAATGTCGCGCCGCACGCCGCCACCTCGTGGCCGTCTTGTGCACTGTTCATATGTAGGCAGAAAAAAATACTGTGGTTATAAAGAACTCACAGAATGTGCTATGAAAACTTTATGATTTAAAAGTGTCTTTAAACTAGTAGGCATAAAAGCAACGTTTGCTATTTTTATACAATATTAGAGGATACATTTTATGTAATATTTTGGTTTAAGGCACTCCAACGATTCTCAGACTGTAATGAATAAAGTAAAATGTTTTCTCCCACAGATCTCTCTGTTCCCTCCTTTTTTCCATCAGCTTCATTGACAGGAATAACCCATAGTTGGAATAGATAGGTACTGGTGGAAATTACTTTCATTTTATATCATTTACTTGGAAGACTTTTATATCGAAAGCAACCTACAGCTGGAAAAGGCCCAGATCAGCTTCACAGGATTCCAGTGTCACTTTGGCTCATTTCATGAAACATACTCGTAGTTTTTCCTGAATCCTTCCACACAAAAGTAGTACTTGAGGCACAACCGCTGAAAAAATCTACTTGTGTATCAAATCTGGTAACATTGTATATTCAGTGAATCTTCATACACTTTTTTCACGATCACATCGACACATTTCATGAAACATGCTTAAGATCATCAAAGCTACAAGAAAGAAGAGAGAAGTTATCTAAATTCACTGTGTGTTCTGTGCATGTGTCAGAATTGACAATAAAGCTTATTTGATGTCAAAGACAACAGTTGTAACACTGCAGAACTCTACATTACAGTATGTAGAGTTCGCTGGCAAGAGGAAGGGCTGATATAAAGCTTATTTGATGTTTTTATACACGTTATATGTGTTTGGTTTGATATTTCATTAAAAATTGTTTTTTAAAACGTCTCCATTTTTCATTTTTTCCCATTAGAATAACACAGGGACAACCAACCCCATAGGGTGTGACAACCTACCCTGCTATGGGGATGGTTGTCACCTCTGCACAAGGTGCCTGGCACCATCACATTCCTTGGCACCCTATAAAAGATAATGATTCCTGATGACCTTGGGGATGGGCACAGAACCTCAGGTGTGAGCTTCCACCCACCTGCCACGGTCCAAAACCGGTTTACCAGACATCCAGGATGTTCTCTGCTGCATCTCAGACCCTACTCACTGTTTCTGAACCCAACTGGCAATTTTTGTTTGATGGCCAGTCCTACAGACAAGTGCCTCTTCTCCAGGGACAGAGATGAGGAAGAAAAGAGATGCGTCAGATATCTCAGTCCAGACCACGCTGGCTCGGCAGGGAAAACATGGCATGTGATGTAGACCACCTGTTGTGGTTGGACTCTGGCCAGACACACCATGAAGAGAGTTTTCTTCTCTACTTACTTCTTCTCTTCACCAGATTTTCCTGGAAAATGTACCACTTTCTGTATTTTTTCTTGCCCAAACGTGAGGTTGTTCTATAAGAATTGGCTTCTATTCCCCTGAAATATGTGTTATATATACATTTAATACACATTTGATGACAATTGTATATAATCGTTTGTACACATTATTTGTGTGAAGGAACCATGTTCAGTTGCCGAATTTTCAGATACTTTAGTCTTGTTGGGCAAAATAGATAATGTAATTTCCCATGGTAATAATTTTACAGACAAAAGGTTATAAGTATGTGGTCATCGTGTTAGTCACCATATGCAAAACAGTTAGCCAAGCTTTCAAAATGATTAAAATATATATTCCATAAGTTGCACTAATGACGTGGTTGTGTTTCAGCACATGATTCTGTTGTCTTTGTATTGCCAGGTTGCTGTTTTGTGGTATACAGGTGCTGTATGACCTCTTTGTTTGTTATTGTACTGCCCCGAACTAAAACATTTACATGCGCATGCCACTGATCCTCTTCCCAGTGACCTGTACACAATGTAAAATATATATATAAGTCTTTCATGCAAGCTGCGTTGGGGTTCTAAGGGACAGGTTTGATGGGTGCACTCTCGAGGCACCAGGGCACTACTGCCTGGCTGAGGGAGATGTTAAAGATGTCTGTGAAGACCTCCTTCAGTTGTTCTGCACAGTCCTCGGAAACGTACCCAGACACGTGTTGTGAACCAGTAGCCGTTCGGAGGTTATACCAGAAGCCAGAATGTAGTCCAAGGTCATCGTTGAGGAAGGGGAAGTCGACACTGAAACAAGGACACTGTTCTTGGTCATGGTTCTCGGAGAGGCTGCAGCAAGCATTGTTTACGTCGCCATCTTGAAGCATTTTCAAAATAATGAAAAAATATATTCGATACATTACAGTGGTACGGCATTGCGGTGGTTCGGGTTCCCACACATGCCGAACCCCTGCGGTCTGTACTACAAAGCGGGGTCACTGGCTTATCGGGGTAACTTGTTGGATTTAAAGTACCACAGTTTAATTGGAATTCATATTTGTTCATTTACATTTTGCTCAGATTATCTGAAATCCGACAAGTTGCCCCAATGGCAACATACAGAGACGCATTGACGATGGCAGACTAATGAGCAGAAGAATGGCTGCTGGGCTCTTAAACGCACAAATAATGAGGACTAACAAGAGGCAGCTGTGAACCATCAACACAATTAACTAACGAGCACAGTACAGGGAAACAGCCCACAGGTGGAGAAACCTAACCAACGATTAACAAGCACAGACGCTAGGGAACTTTAACAAATACCAAGACCGGGAACCAATGAGTGCCCTCAACTTCATTCTGGTCCTGACACAGATTTTTTTGTCCGACTTAAGCCGGCACCACACATCACCGTGTCACATGGTATAAAAACCTCACGAGAGTGAGAAGACTTAAGACAGATTTCGCATCGCCTCTCAGCCGGAACCGCCTCTGTGACAACACACCTTTGCCCTCATTGGCTGAAGAGTTTAGTTACACGCATGACTTTATATCCCAGGAAGTTCTGATGCATTATCTACTATTTCTCTCGAATATCACGTAAAGCAGTGATAATTGGTTTTCAGTTAATTTACCTGGCAAAATAAAGTTTAAATAAACGACATAATTGCTGTAAGACTGAGGACCATGACACCTGATGCTTTAAAGGTGCCATAGAATAAAAACCTGACTTTGTCTCAGCACAGATAACATACCATGAATCTCAAACACTGTTGTTCCCTCTTTCAAATATAATTTCTGAATTTGTAAAAGTAGGAAGTGAAAGAGGCAGTTTTGAAATTTGAAACCCCGCCCACAAGCAAATGCACATGCCAGCCAACCTTCAAGCTCAATGGACAGTAATGATGGGAATTTTGGTTCAACTTACAGAATCAATTCTACCGAACTGTTCGAACATTAAATCCTAATGTCAATGAGGGGGCGCTACATGCTGCTGCTATTTGTTCAATTACGATTTTGAAACTGCATTCTTACTATGTGAGAGGATGTCTGGACACTGGACGTACTGAAATCACTTGGGCTGGGGTGTTGTGTTTTAGGTTGGCAGCCACGCTGCAAAAGACAATCTGCCCTGTGTTTTCTTTGCTGCTGCCATTGCCACTGTGCTGAGTTACTCTGCCAACCAGCTGATGAATTGCAACAGCTTCTTTATTCCAACGTGCATAAAACTGATTAAACAACTTGGACTTCTTTGCCGCCCACATTATGTCCATAGAAGTTCCTGAAGGAAGTTCCTCTTCTCACAGACTACTAATTCCACCATCCCAGCTCTGTAGAAGAAGCATTTTCAAAATAATGCTTATCCCCTCATCCCCCACTGGATAAGAAGGGCGTCTCAATGACAACACCTCTCCGGGAGCCAGACGGAAAACGTGGCGTGGATTCCACCCTGCTTCAGCCACTGCAAAGATCTGTTGCTTCATCCAGCAGCAAAATTGAACTGTTTAATGCTCAGTCTATCACAAACAAATCTTGCCACATGCACGACCGCTTAATGGACAAATGTCTGGATTTTATGTGTATTACAGAGACCTGGCACCACCAGGATCCAGCTACCTTCAGGAAGCTCGCACTACAGGTGGTAGTGCTGGCCTGTCAGTCATCTATCACAGCGAGTTGGTCTTCTCTCTCTTACCACTATCTGAACTTTCTTCATTTGAATGCCTTGCATTTAAATGTAAGCTTCCTTCCCCTTTGCTGTTTCTTCTCATTTACAGACCACCGAAACCAAATTCATCTTTCATCCCGGAGATGTTTAATCTCCTCACAATGTTTTGCGTGTGCCCACTGGGAGTACCCAGGTGTTCCCAGGGTATAATCTCTCCAGCGTGTCTTGGGTCTGCACCGGGGGGGTCCTCCTGGTCGGACATGCCCAAAACACTTCCCCAGGGGCAGGAGGCATCCTAACTAGATTTCCAAACCACCTCAACTGGTTCCTTTCAATCTGGAGGAGGAACCGCTCTACTTTGAATCTCTCCCGATGTTAGGGCGCCTCACCCAATCTCCAATGCTGAACCCAGACATTCTGCTGAGAAAACCAATCTTTGAGTCATTACCCAGAACTCATGACCATAGGTGAGGGTAGGAATGTAGATCGACTGGTAAATCAAAGGCTTCTCCTTCTAGCTCAGCTTCCTTTTTCACCACACCAGAGCAGTACAGCATCCACATTACTGCTGACGCTGCATTTATGCATCTGTTGATCTCCCGCTCCTTTCTTCTCTCCATCCTGAATAAGGAATACATACTTGAACTCCTCCTTTTGAGGCAGCAGCTCATGCCCCACCAGGAGAGGGCAATCCATCCTTTCCTGGTTGAGAACCATGGCCTCAATTGCCACCCCAGAGCAAGCTGTAGGTCCCAAAGACATCAGCAGGACCACATCATCTGCAAACAACAAAGACACGATCCTAAGGCCCCCAAGCTGGACCCACTGCACCCTTTGGCCACGCCTAAAGAATTCTGCTGATAGAAGTTATGAACAGAATCAGTGACAAAAGGCAGCCCTAACAAAGTGTAACACCACACAGGAATGAGTCTGACTTGGTGGTAATGTGAACTAAACATTCACTCCATTTGTATAAGAACCTAATGGCCTACGACAGCAGACCCCAAACTGTATTCTCCCGAGGCCCCCCTCCAACCCCCATCACAGGACCGCCCAAGGGACACAATCATGTACCTTCTCCAAGTCCATAAAACACATGTAGACTGGTTGGTCAAACTCCCATGAACCCTCCAGCATCTTTGACGGGGTGAAGTGTCGGTCCAACTTTCCACAACAAGAACGTGTTTTTCCTTCTGGAACCGAACTTCAACCAACGAACAGACCCTTCTCTCCAGCACCCTGCCACGGACCTTCTCAGGGAAGCTGAAGAGTGGAATCCCCCTGACGCTGGAACACATCCTGCGGTCCCACCACCCCAATCATTCAATCCAAAGGCCCTGTCTCCAACGTCCATGAGGAGTACAGGAGGTGTGTCAGCCAAGACAGCCCAACAACATCAAGAGCTTTCAAGAACTCCCAGCAAATGTCATCCACCCCCAGAGCCTTGCCGACAAGGAGTTTTTTGAGTAGAATAGAATAGAAAAGTATAGCTACTTTAATTGTCATTCAGAACATAAATCGATTAGTGCACATCAGAACGAAATTACATCGCATTGATTCAACATCGGCCTAGCAGAGTGTCACGTCCTGCGTCGTCCGTCCCGATTCCAACCCTGTGTGTTGCCACGCCCACCTCCTGCCCTCTCGTGATTACCTTAATTGTTGTCATCCGTGAGGCGATTGCCGCTAGCCCGTCTCGTGATCTGTTCAACTGTATTTAGTCTGTGTTTAGTGTCTTGTCCAACGTCGCGGCATTGACGTTGTCAGTGTCGATGTTTGTGCCATTAAAAGACCCCTTCCCGACTACTCCTGGAGTACTGGCTGTTTCGTTCGCCTGCACACCCGGCACACATAACACAGAGTGTATCAACACTAAAAATCTTAAACTTAAAAATATAAATTTTAACCGGAAAAAAATAGAAAATAGACGATAAAGTTGAATATAGATTGATAAAGTTGAACATGCATAGAATATACATAAAAATATATTAATTGCATCATAGCAGCAAAAACCAGTGTACCATTCACACTGAGACAGCTTTTCAGTGCAATGTCCTGGATGGATGAAAGAGAAGTTCCAATGATCCTCTCTGCAATTCTCACCACACTCATTCTGGTCCACTGGGAGTACCCAGGTGTTCCCAGGCCCTGCCAAGAGATATAATCTCTCCAGCGTGTCCTGGTTCTGCACTGATTTCCTGTCTGAGGCTTTTGAGTTGCCTAACTAAAAGGAAATACAGCTGGTCAGCAAGCTCTCCATGGTGCCTCGGTCAAAGGTGGTGAGGAGGGGAGAGAGAGGGTATGCAGGACGTGCAAACGCTGCTGGTTACTTTGGTAACTTCAGCTCTAAAGATTCCCCTTTGAGTTGTCCAGCTCTGCTTCCTCTAAGGAAGGCATGTCAGTGGGATTCAGGAAATTCTTGAAATATTTCTTTCACCGCCTGACTACATCTCCATTGGAGGTCAGCAATCCCTTGGAGGTCAGTATGGCTGAAGCCCTGCTCCCCCCTTACTAAGTCGCCTGACTCTGTGCCAGAACCTTCTCGAGGCTGACCAAAAGTTCTTGCCAAACTGCTCCCACATCCACATTTTTGCTTCAACGGCTGTCAAAGCCATTTTACACCAAGCCTGCTGGTACCTGTTAGTTGCTTCAAGAGTCCCACAAGCTTATCAAGCTCAGCCTGATAGCTCCCTCCTTTGCCACTGGTTTTAGGAGTTACCACCAAGACAGGAACAGGCACAAACTACCTTTCGGCCACAGTTCCACACCAATGCCTCAGCGACAAAGTCCTGGACCATGGCCCATTCACCCTCAGTGCCCTCTGGCTCCTTTGGGAGAGAAGAGAGGTTCTGCTGGAGGTGTGAGTTGAAGATCTCCCAAGCTGGGGCCTCCACCAGACACTCCCAGCAAACGCTCATTATGCATTTGAGTTCACCAGGTCTGTCTTCCCCCATCAGGTGGTGATCAGTTGACAGCTCAGCTCCTCTCTTCATCCAAGTATCCAAAAGATGCCAGTGCAGATCTGACAATACGATTGTAAAATTGATGATCCAGCAAGCACACTCCTCTCAATCATACTCTTCTCAATCACACTCCTCCTGGTTTCACTGTCATTACCCACATCAACATTAAAGTTCCCCAGTAGAACAACAAAATCCCGAATGGGTGCCTTCCAGTACCCCTCTCCTAGGTCTCCGAGAAGGTCACACATATTTACAAGCTGCTCACCTTGCTGTTTGGACTTTTCCATACAACTTGCATGATGAAGCCAACACCAAAAAATCATTTGTTGTGCGAGATGAAAAGAAATCCCAACCTTCTAGCTACAATGCTGGAAACCCAATGATAATTATGCTAATGGTGTGCCTAGGCGGATATGGGACAATTACGGTTAACTGAGTCGAACCGGGTCATCACAGACAATAGACATGTAAAGAGAGCTGCGTCAATGGAAGTTTCACTGGAAAATGTTTGATCGTCATGTGGCTCATATAGACTTTAGATAGTTCCAGGACGTCCTTAGCAGGCCATTTGAATGCATTAAATACAGAGAGGCAGAACAGCCATTTTTGATGATTAATACCCAATAAATGCATCTATTTACAATATTTTTGAATGCTATTACATATGTTTATTAAAAAGTAAAATATGTTATTAAACTTGTATGGTAGTCAAGGGCAATTGTATTCTAATGTTTGCTGATATATTTAGAGGGAAATAAAGGGAAGTAACGTTTCAAAATCCAGATCAGATAAAACATTTCTTTAATTCATGGTTTCATTAATCCCATGCCGAGGACCTAGATAATTTTAATGATTTAATCACCAATAAACTCAAACATGAATTGCATGCCAAGCATTTTGTCTGTGCCCTTTCCTCCACCATGTCCTTGCATATAACCTCACTCACTTCACCTAAAGACTATAACAATACAAAATATGTAGAATAATCACATTCAAGCACTGTACTTACACGCTTTCACAAAAACAACACCAGAGGGAATCTTAATGTCCTTTTTTTTATAAAAATAAGGAACAGGAACAACGATCACACCCCCCAATACTACACGTGTTTAAGTAATATTTAACTTCCGCCCCCCCCCTGCAAAGAAAAAAAACATTGGATGAAACCGCATTAAGAGAACAGAATTTACCATTAATATCCGCAGTTAATGTTACGTCTTGCTGGCTGTATCCAGTATCTTAGTCTTATTAGTTAATGTTTCCTAAATCTAATCATTTGGGGGGTGGGGGGGGTGGCTAGTATTCGATGTTAATTCCCAGGATCCTTTGGGAGACTCCACGATCCACCATTGCTATAAAATAACGTGTCATTGGAGTGGACAGAGTTGATGGTCACAGAGCCTCACTGTCGCAGACCCTTACTGTGAAATAGCCAATCAGAGCAGAGCTCATGGATATATTAATGAGCCCACAGTGTGCAGTGCAGTCGGGCCGCTGTTACGTTGCTGAGTGAAGCACTGCTGGTAGGCAAACTGTTAAGGACTCAATTTAGCAACTGCACAAAAAAACGTAATAACTGTCACTGAGAAATGATTCATATAATTATTGCTTGTTAAACTCCATAGACTGAGAGGGAACATGCTGTCAATAAACAATAAAAAAAACACGTGTAACCTTTTGATCCACAAGAATTGGGTGTTTTGTCCACAGATTATTTTTCTTCCTTCCCTTCTGGGCCCTTTATTCTCTGTGGGTCTTGTCCAGATACTGCAGGTCCATCAGCTTCTGCTCTGTCCCATCCCACACAGGCGCTTATGGGCATCTTCTTCATGTCTGGTTGTAGCCTGTCCACCAGCAGCCACATGAGATGTTGCATGCACGCAGAATCCCCCTGTTGGGGCCTCCATCCCCCTGTTGGGGCCTCCATCCCCCTGTTGGGGCCTCCATCCCCCTGTTGGGGCCTCCATCCCCCTGTGGGGGCTTCCATCCCCCTGTTGGGACCTTCATCCCCCTGTTAGGGCCTCCATCCCCTTGTTGGGGCTTCCATCCCCCTGTTGGGGCCTCCATCCCCCTGTTGGGGCCTCCATCCCCTTGTTGGGGCTTCCATCCCCTTGTTGGGGCTTCCATCCCCCTGTTG
Source organism: Pollimyrus isidori (assembly GCA_019775955.2). Classification (NCBI taxonomy): domain Eukaryota; kingdom Metazoa; phylum Chordata; class Actinopteri; order Osteoglossiformes; family Mormyridae; genus Pollimyrus; species Pollimyrus isidori. Next base: position 994,557 of record JABFDZ020000097.1, on the reverse strand, counting down.
GGACCTTCATCCCCCTGTTGGGACCTCCATCCCCCTGTTGGGGCTTCCATCCCCCTGTTGGGACCTCCATCCCCCTGTTAGGGCCTCCATCCCCTTGTTGGGGCTTCCATCCCCCTGTTGGGGCCTCCATCCCCCTGTTGGGACCTTCATCCCCCTGTTAGGGCCTCCATCCCCCTGTGGGGGCTTCCATCCCCCTGTTGGGGCCTCCATCCCCCTGTTGGGACCTTCATCCCCCTGTTGGGACCTTCATCCCCCCGTTGGGGCTTCCATCCCCCTGTTGGGACCTTCATCCCCCTGTTGGGACCTTCATCCCCCTGTTGGGACCTCCATCCCCCTGTTGGGACCTTCATCCCCCCGTTGGGGCTTCCATCCCCCCGTTGGGACCTTCATCCCCCTGTTGGGGCCTCCATCCCCTTGTTGGGGCCTCCATCCCCCTGTTGGGACCTCCATCCCCTGTTGGGACCTCCATCCCCCTGTTGGGACCTTCATCCCCCCGTTGGGGCTTCCATCCCCCTGTTGGGACCTTCATCCCCCTGTTGGGGCCTCCATCCCCTTGTTGGGGCCTCCATCCCCCTGTTGGGGCCTCCATCCCCCTGTTGGGACCTTCATCCCCCTGTTGGGACCTCCATCCCCCTGTTGGGACCTTCATCCCCCCGTTGGGGCTTCCATCCCCCTGTTGGGGCTTCCATCCCCCTGTTGGGGCCTCCATCCCCTTGTGGCTGTCAATGTAGCCGTCTCAGTAAGGGACTCGAATCCCGACCACATCATCAATCAAGCCCAGTGTTCTTCAGGGGGCCTCAAACCTCAGAATTTTTGTCCAAACCCTAGTTTTCAGCAGGGGACTAACCCAGTATAAGTGTTTTATTCAATAACTTAATGGTTTTGGGTAAGTTATAGCCTTTCACACCTAACATATAATGTACCAAAGCAATCAATAGAAGCTGTAATGGTTCACACCAGCCTGGTGTATAGGGCTTGTAGACCACCTGAAGTGCACGACCTCAGTCATCTTTCCCAGACTGAGCTGCGGTTGCTTACTGTTGCACCTTCCGCTACTTCCTACTTTCTCGTCCAGCCCGTCCCAAATAACCGCACGAATGTCAAACCATGTGGCTACTTCTGCAAACGGGACAGCCTGACTTATGCCACAGCTTGACTGAGTATTAGTCATGTGTCATTACGACCAAAACAGAACAGAAAAACTTTCACGCCTTTTATTCTCCAGGGCGGGAAGGTTGTATATAGTCAAGGCCGAGCTGATACCTGATATCACTTTAGGTTCATGACGACTTGGGCTTCCCCTGCACGGCTGGGACTCCCCCCAGACATGCACACAGGGGAAAATGTGTGTTGGAAAGAAAGCGGGTGGGTGGGGAGCATCGACAGATGCTGTGACATCACACAGAACAATGCACGGGGGGGGGGGGGTGTTGGCAGGCATCTGCTGAAGTTTGGCTTATAAATAAGTGACATCGAAAAAATAATAACTGCAATTTGTTTCTGATCACAGTTCTCCCCAAGCGACCTTGATGGGCCAAATGGCCTCCTCTCGTTTGTATACCTCTTATTATGTTCTTATTATCTTTTCTCGTTGACAACGTGCTCAACAGGTTTTACTGCTTGCAAACCCATTGTATGAATTTCACTGTGTCCTGACCAATGTGTTTGGGAAGATCTGTAACTGCAAAATCATGTGGTTTCACTACATCTGGGCAGTGAGAATTTTGGCTAAATTTCAGCCATTGCTTATTGTTTCAGATAAAGGTGCCTGTTTGGGGGATTTCATTCAGCATGTCCTTCTGAGTCAGTGTGCCTGTCTGCGGAGAAAGTCTCGAGGTCCATTAGTGGTGGATGTACTGTGGTCGAAGCGGGCTGGCAGACAGTCTGATCAGCAGAGGTCTCTGTGCTCACGCTCCCCACTTGGGGCAGTGCGACTGGGTCCCCAAAGCCAATACTGCGAGACGTTCTTGCAGGATCTGTTAGAGCTCTGGGCTGAACACATCAAGCCACTCAGGTCCAGTCGGATGTGGACATGCCTGCGGAGAGTGAGCTGAGGTACTGGAAAGTAAAAGAATAATTATTAATTTACAGGAAGAAACTGCCCTGCACTTTCTAGAGCCATCTCTGCCTTGGGTCATATTTACCTGGGTGATTCTGGGCTCAAAGCAAGGGACAGATATAGTAATTTTGTTGCTCCTAAAATGACAGCATTTATTCCAGCTCAGGTCAGACACAGACATGACTAAGACGCTCAGACCTCGATTCCCTGAGCCTGACAGGTTGGTGAGCTGTGTACCTCCACTCAATGGCATCTCCGCAAGCTGGGGAGAAACATACAAGCAAATCTTTGTAAGGGACACTTCTGTTGAACTTATCCAATGGAATATTACTGAATAAACATGATTGTATGTGAATATGAATGATTTAAATCCATGACCGAATGGCATTTTCAGAATCCACCTCTGCTTCTCTTATGGCGCTTTTCCACTGCGTGGTACGACTCAGTTCGGCACGGCACGGTACGGTTCAGTTCGGCTCGGTTTGC
>JABFDZ020000097.1:750992-763823 GCA_019775955.2 Pollimyrus isidori | reverse complement strand
CATCTGCACTGATGGGCAGATGATATATGAAGGGCAAGCCCATACATTTCCATCTTTTAAATCCCATTTAAAAACACATATTTATTCCTTAGCTTTTAACTCGTTTTGAGAGCTTTTTATTGTCCATTTATGAATTGTCCATTTATAAATTCGGTTTATTAATCACTCATTTCTATCTTCTGCTTTAATTTTCTGTTTGGTTTGTTTCAACCACTTTTATTTGACTCTTGATCCCAAGACTGGGTACGTTGTTTTCGGCATGTGGTCGTCCATGTGTTTATGTTCAGCATAGTTTTATTTTTTTGTTGTGTAGGTATGAGACTTGCATCATATTGTTCAGCACGATGGTCGACTGTGGTTGTTATAAATGAACCTGAACCTTCAGATAGAGACTTTATTACCGTAGTGCCGTTTTCTGGCTGATGGGCGAAGGCAGGGACTGGTCATGTTGGCTGGAGGCTGAAGCCCTTCCTCCTCCTCTGTGCTCGCCGTGCCTGTCCATCCATCCATCCGGCTGTCCAGTGGCGGCAAGCTGCTCTTCCGATTTGGAGGATTATCACCCTCCTGCTGTCACATGTCCCTGAGCATGGGGGGGGGGCACCTTTTAAGCTGGACACGAATGACCATGAGGACCTTCCTCTTCAACCTCCATTCTCAGCTCATGGCAGAGCTAAAAGTGGGTTTGTGAGGGGTGGGGTCTGTGGACAGAGGGGCATTCGCAGGCAGGTTAAATTTAGTCTTGGGGGATGGTGTGTGGTGGGTCGCCTGTACTCTGGTTTCCTTGTAGCACTTGGTGAGGTGGGGGGGGGTTAGGTCTCCAAAAATCTTATTTCCCTGCTATAACTGTTTAAAACGATGCCCTGATGAGCCAAACCGCAACGTCTGCAGCATCCTTTGTGTGTGAGTGGGTGACGTTTGGGAATAGGGGCAGTGAGCGCTAGCCGGATAGCCATGGGGGGGGGGTCTTCATATCAGCACCACCTCTTCGGTCCCGCCTCTTCCCTCTGTGGTTTGAGGGAGCGGTTTGTGAGGCCACAACGTGGTCAGAGAACACGCGGAACAGCAGAGGTCATGGATGCTCTCGCGCTGGAGGCCACGCAGCCCAAACGGGCTGCCCCCCCCGCTGTAGTACCCCCTCCTGCCCCGGTGAAGCGGCCCAAACCTGCCAAGAAAACTAAGAAAGCTGTGGTTTTCTTTGAGGTGGAGATCCTGGATGCCAAGACCAAGGACAAGCTTTGCTTCCTTGACAAGGTAAGTGGTCTGCACTCATCTACCATGCGTGCCAATCTCCTTGACAAAAGAAGTTTCTGGAAACTTTAGACCTTAACTTGTCTTTTGCCTCCTTGCCTCAAATATCATTGTGATATTTCATATTTATTGTTTATGCTCCTCATAAATGTCACTAGATAATTTTGTTTCAAATTACAATGTGCTCAGTGTGAGCAGGAAACCAAACTCAACAAAGGATTTAGGGCTTCAGGGCATGTTCCTATGATATTGTACTTTAGTAAAATGTACTGCTGTTGGACAGTTATTTTCCTCACAGATCTCCAATCTGATTTGTGTATCTATTCCAAAGAATACATTGGTAGCTGACGCAGGATTCCTGCCATTCATCAGACACCGGGTGTCTTGGCAGGGGGGGTGTCTCTAATATGTCTTCAGTCTGGCCCTGGGCCAGCCCCCCTGACACGCAAAGGCTCTCCCTTTCCCCTTCTTCATACACCAGGAACAATTTTGCCTGTGTTTAATTTTTATGGATTTAAAATTGGCTTTTGGTTACATTTAATTAGTGTATGAGAATTTATATCCTATTTAGTTTTTCATAATCATCTTATATTGAGCATTTATTGCCCTCTGTCATTGCAGTACTAGACTGGTAGCCATTTTTATATGTCTGTTCCTCGAAAGAGAAATGTCTGAGGAAGCTGCTTTTTTGGCATTTGCGCTCGTCACGGAGAGATCAACGTGAAGCCAGCTGTGATCTTTCATGATTTAGCTGGGAAACGCAGCCATTGGGAGCGGCAGAGGTGCCTGACCATCTCAGCCCATCTGGCTGTCAGATAACAGACGCTAATTACGCTGGTCCTGAGGCTTCTCCATAGCCCTGTAGGTCACGTGGCCTGGCCATGAAGCAGCTCGTTTGGCAAGTCGGGCCACAGCTGGCCAGTGTCTGGAGTTTTATCCAAAGGAGGAGCCTGAAGTACAAGCTGACAGCAGCTTTCATTAACTGCCTCGGTGCTGCCACCCCAAAGAGCCGTAAATCAACATTGAATGATATTTGTGCTGCAGCTGTTTCCAGTTACTTACTTTCATAACAGAGTAGTGCATTTTCTTAAGGTGAAGCAGAGTTTGTTTTGTGATGAGAACTGTGGCCACAAGCGGGCAAAATCATGTGAAAATGGTAGTTTAACCAGTGGTCATGGTATGAACGTGTAGAGAAAGGACTCCATATTTAGCATGTTGAGTGAAAACGGATAATGGTCAAAAATGTAGAGTATAAACTCTATGCCGTTCTTTAAAGAAACCTTTGGGTTATTTTGAATAAGCCAGTCTTGTCCTCAAGTGTACTGTTTAACATGACACAGTCATGTCAGTGATTGTTAATGAGGGCTTTGTTTTGGTAGGTGGAGCCCAATGCTACCATCGGGGAGATAAAGTCTATGTTTCACAAGAGCCGTGAGTATGATGTACACATGGAAAGCTTCATGCAAACATGCAGATGCCTGTTACCTAAACACCTGAAATGAGGAAGAGGCTATAGACACATCAGTATACCATGGACTAATACATTAGTACTGTTTATTGACCCATTTCATTACCGTGAAGGAAGTGTGCTGCATGACTGTGCTGTTTTATCTTTGTTTTTGTGTAGATCCACAATGGTATCCTGCCAGACAGTCCATTCGCCTTGATCCTAGTAAGTCCTAGTTCTCTAATTCCTGAAGACTCCGTCATGTCATTCACATGGTACACTTGCAACTTAACTACAGAGAGCCTGCTGTTCTTAGTACAAGCCTTTGCCGGGGGACGTGATTCCTGCCTGCCGTCCCGGTAGCCTTTGGCGGGGGACGTGATCCCTGCCTGCCGTCCCGGTAGCCTTTGGCGGGGGACGTGATCCCTGCCTGCCATCCCGGTAGCCTTTGGCGGGGGACGTGATCCCTGCCTGCCGTCCCGGTAGCCTTTGCCGGGGGACGTGATTCCTGCCTGCCGTCCCGGTAGCCTTTGGCGGGGGACGTGATCCCTGCCTACCATCCCGGTAGCCTTTGGCGGGGGACGTGATTCCTGCCTGCCGTCTCGGTAGCCTTTGGCGGGGGACGTGATTCCTGCCTGCCGTCCCGGTAGCCTTTGGCGGGGGACGCGATTCCTGCCTGCCGTCCCGGTAGCCTTTGGCGGGGGATGTTGTTCTTAGCTGATGCAGTTTTTTTTCATTCCAGAGGGAAAGTCTCTGAAGGATGAGGATGTCTTACAGCAGCTTCCTGTCGGAACAACTGCTACTTTCTACTTTAGAGACCTGGGGGCCCAGATCAGCTGGGTTACTGTGAGTGAAACTTTTGTCTCAACCTTTCATCTTCTTTCATTTACATTTTACCAAAAAGTGTCTTATTTTTCTGTAAATGATACAGTAAAAAGGCTGGAAGAAGAGCTGGCAGGAGGGGGACCATACTAGTATAGTCTCCAGTCAGTGTTTTGGGTCTGATTGACACGTCAACAGTTTGGTAAGAAGATTAGTAGAGTGCCAAAAATATTAGATGCGTTATTGTGACATTTGGTTATGTTTAATAAATGTGTCAGACTAGTACTGGGCGGTACAAATGATATACAATATAATTTTGGCCAACAGGAGAGATTTAGATTATACCGTCCTATTGCAGAAATTTCCTCTCCTCGCCCGCAAAAATGATGTAATGAAGTCACGTCAAATAAATAATTTATTTGTATGAATTTTACGATTATTGGAGCACCCGGCAGTCCGGGACGGAGTCCTGCATAGGTCAGATTTTGACAAACTGCACCCGCCCATACCCGTCTTTCTTAAACTCGTATCGGAACCGTTATCCGACAAAAATAAAATAAAATTCTACACCCGATCTCCTATAAATAAATACCGACATCCGATCCACACCAAAATGAAAATTATTAGATTAAAAGTTAGACAAAAGTTTATTGGCACAACAAACGACCAGTGACAAGTGCAACATCAGTTGAAAAGGCAGATTTGCACAATATAAATATTCTACGTTCATGACTACTTCAAAATGTGTTAAGTTGATTATACAACTTCCTGCTGCAATGCCTTTGCTATGGACATATGTTACCCTTTCAAAAACAGTTATATTGAAATTTACAGATCAAATCATATACCACAATATATACCGTTTACCATCTATGGTTCAAATTATATCGCAATATGAATTTTATGCCATATCGCCCAGCCCTATGTCAGACTTTAAACTGCAAAAAGTCCCACCACACCACCTCCATCTTTTTCTTCACCACCTTCTTCACCTCCACTTATCGCTTATCACTTTCACGATGTACAAAAACAGTAGCATGATTTATGTATTATATATTTACACTTATATTTTGATTGTGAATTCGTGTCACACTACGGCTGCTTCGAGAGACTTTGCAAACAAGCATTTCACTCACTGTCGCACTTGTGTACTGGTGACCAGGGGTGTGACAATAAAAAGTGATTTGATTTGATGTGGCGTGCTCTGCTAACCAAATGTAATGAACATAACGATACGCTGAATTTATACAAACTACTGACTTTTTGGGAGGTCACAATATGCATCTCACTCCACTAATCTGCTTACCAAATTGTCGGCATAAGTAAATATGTGTATACAGTACAGGCCAAAAGTTTGGACACACCTCATTCAATGTGGTTTTTTTCTATTTTCATGACCATTGGTAGATTCTCACTGAAGACTGTGTAGCTGGGTGCTCTGATTACACACTCAACAACAACTGCTAAACACCTCTGGGAACTCCTTCAGGACATTTCAGTAGTTATTTCGGGTGACTACCTCTTGAAGCTCATCGAGAGAAAGCCAAGAGTGTGCAAAGCAGTAATCAGAGCTAAGCGTGGCTATTTTGAAGAAACTAGAATATAAAACGTTTTCAGTTATTTCACTTTTTATATTAAGTACATAACTCCACATGGGTTCATTCATAGTTTTGATGCCTTCAGTGAGAATCTACCGATGGTCATGTAAATAAAGAAAACACATTGAATGAGAAGGTGTGTCCAAACTTTTGGCCTGTACTATAGCAATGAAAAGCTGGCGTCTGGAGAAATGTCATCGAAAGCCTTGGTGATTATTGCTCTTGTAATTGCGATTATATGGCACAACACAACGTGACGGCCCTAGTCGAGGTCATTGGCATGTTAACCTGTTATGCTTACGGACTGCATTTTCCTTTATATATTCCAGTTTTCTTTTATAACGGATTAGTTAAGCACAACTTTGTCATTTATTGTGCTTCATCAGTCAATTTTTCTGGTTCTTTTTTTTAAATAGATTTTTATTGCGGTGATTTATGACTGGACAAAATAGTAAGATTTCCTGTTTTTATTTTTTTGAACAATTAATTATTACTTGCCGCAAATATTGTGTAATGGTGCAGAAACCATAAAGGTTTTGTTGCCTGATTTATACTGTCATCTGAAAGGTGCTTAGGAAACACATTTCACTACTTGGCCTAAGCAGACCAGCAGAATGAGAGTCGCCTTAAAGGAAGTTGTACCTACAGCTGCCCAGTCCTGTCTGGCCTCTGAGGCAGGATGCCATGCCTCACTTCGAATGTCAGTTTCTGCAGACGCGGCCTCTGAACTGCAGTTGGCGCTATAAGTGATGACAACTCAGGGTTTCAGTGGCAGAGAGGAATGGGGATAGGAGGCAGGCGTGTGGGACATGCCTTTTGGAAGGGCGGGGGGGGGTCGCAGATCCCAGCCGGCCTATATTTAGCTCTTCTTTAAGGTCAGGAAGTCCCTGCGTCTGATGTTTGTACACAGATGTTTATGCACAGAGATATTTCCTCAAAGGTGGGGCAGGTCGGGTGGCAGTTTGGTCATATGATCTTTGCTGCCTGGCATATGCTGTCATTCACTCACACGTAGGTTAGACCTGGGGGGTGGGAGGTGCTTCTTCCGGGGGTCAAAGCACCTTCAGAAGACCCATGTTTGGAGTGCTGTGGTCTCACACTTGCAGCCGTGCTGTGCGGGTCTCACTGACACAGCACAGGTGTTTTACCCACTGCTGTTGCACTGCGCAGGTGTTCTTGACGGAATATGCCGGGCCGCTTGTCATCTATCTTCTGTTCTACTTCCGGGTCCCCTTCATATATGCCCCCAAGTATGACTTCACCACCAGCAAACACTGGGTCGTACAGTGAGTATTACCTTCAGATCCCATGCTGAATGCTGAGTGCTGTGGGCAGCTATTCAATAACTAACCTCCAGTTTTAGGCCTAAGTCTAGATTTGTGATTCGATCGGTATTCTGGCTGGCTGCTCGAACCCAGCACAGGACACTGCGCCTGGTTCCGGGTGGATAACCCTGAGATAAAGCTTGTAGGTCGTCTTGAGTAAGTGTTGAGTAAGTGTTGCTTGGATACGGACTAGTTACGCTCGTCTCTGTCTCCGCCAGCTTGGCCTGCATGTGTCACTCCTTCCACTATGTGAAGAGGCTCTTAGAGACGCTGTTTGTTCACCGCTTCTCTCACGGAACAATGCCACTGCGCAATATCTTCAAGGTGAGTCCAAACATGGGCAGGCCTGGGGATGTAGGTCCCGGTGCCTCGAGCCGCCTTAATGCCTGGTGCTTTGGGCGGAGTCTGGGGTCTGATTCCCCCTGCAGGGTGGTACACTGAGTCAGAGCAGTGCGGGGGGTTCGGGGAACGGCTTGGGGCCTGGGCTTAGTGTCCCTTACACTGCATGCAGGCTCTGTGAAGGCAGTGTGACTTTCCCATGTTCCAGAACTGTGCGTACTACTGGGGCTTTGCCGCATGGATGGCCTATTACATCAACCACCCGCTGTACACGCCGCCCAGTGAGTACGCTCTGCACCGTAAAGACGCACACTGCAAGCACACACTACACGCCTTTGCAGCGATGTGATGCTGAAGCGGTCTGCTCTGCCGCCTGTGTTCACAGTCTACGGGGAGCAGCAGGTGACCCTGGCCCTGGTCATTTTTCTGGTAAGGTCTCATCTTTGAGCCACGGTGCAGTCAGTCATAGGCATGAACTGTCTGATCCTGACCACCTGTCATCGACACCCCTTCTGCAGTTCTGTCAAATTGGGAACTTTTCCATCCACATCACCCTGCGCAACCTGCGGCCTCCCGGTGAGTAAGACCCTAACCCTAACCCTAACCCTGCGCAACCTGCGGCCTCCCGGTGAGTAAGACCCTAACCCTAACCCTGCGCAACCTGCGGCCTCCCGGTGAGTAAGACCCTAACCCTAACCCTAACCCTGCGCAACCTGCGGCCTCCCGGTGAGTAAGACCCTTGACCCTTGACCCTAACCCTCACCCTCAGTCTCACAAGTAGACATCCAAATGTGCTTAGTCCAACTTCGCAAAGTGCACATGTTTTATCACAATGTATGAAGTGCTCCTCCTGGTCATTGTCTTGCTCTGTCTGTCTCGGGAAGGCTCTAAAACAAGGAAGATTCCTTACCCCACCAAGAATCCATTCACTTGGATCTTCCTGCTTGTGTCCTGTCCCAACTACACGTACGAGGTGAGAGCAGCAGTTCGCATGTTCTATTCCCGAGATCCTGGTGGTTTCATGGTGTATCTTGATGAGAGATATATATGTATACAAACACACAGTGGTACCTCAGTTCTTGAACTCACTAGAACTTGAATTTCTTGAAAGTCCAACGAACCAGTTTGACTTAGAACTCGATCTGAATATCAGAGGTCGATCCGTGAACGCTGACCTAATATAAATTGTACACACCCGGAAATGAGTCATACTACAATGCAATTCTTACTTGAAAGCCTTCTTCACAGACTGGACGATTAACCAAATAAAGCACCGCAACATATAACTAACAATAAATAAACCACAAACTTACCTGGACTATTAAAACATTTATGTAATTTATTTAAACTTTATTTCACCAGGTTAATTAACTGTAAACCAGCTCTAAATGCTTTACGTGATGTTTGGGAGAAATAACAGATTACCTATCGAAACTGTCTGGGATACAAACGTCATGAGTGTAACTAAACTGTTCAACCAATAAGGGCAAAGGTGTGTCGTCACGGAGGCGGTTCCAGTTTGTGCAGCTGGGTGAGAGGTCGCAATGCATCTAACTGTAATGCATTGCGTTAGGATCACAATGCTTTGCTTTAAGCCAGTGCTGTAAGCAAGTCGAATGCACCCAATGACCGGACAGGGGAAACAAACTGAAACGTGGACTAAATACAGAGGACTAATGACAACAATCAGAAACAGCTGATCACATGGGAATCCCACACGAGGTTAACAAAGGGGCGTGGCCCACGGATGGAGCAGATGATCGGGGCAGGACAGGTAATGTTGGGATAAGATCTTTATTGTTTTGGAAGCCATTAAGAAAAAAATGCTCTTCTTGTTTCATCCTGTTCATTTTGTGTTAAAATGCTATAAAAACCATATTTAGGTGTAATTTTGGGGGGCCAGGAACCAATTAATTGGTTTTCCATTGTGCCTTATGGAAAAATTTGATCAGAATTCAAACTTTTTAGGATTCAATCCGGAATCCGGAACAGATTAAGGTCGAGAACCGAGGTACCACTGTAATATAAAAATCATATCTCTATCGAGCAGAATATACATAATTTAACAAAACATCGTTTATACTATGAAGTTAAATATAAACTATTTTTTATAACAATTACTGCAAAACATGTTTTGAATGTTTTTTTAAATACTCATGATTGTATTTTATTTCAGTTAGTGCTTGCTGTTGCAGTAAGGGTGAGCTTAGGGCCTGGGCTGAATCCCATGATTGGTCCGAATGCCATCATTGGCCCGAATCCCATGATTGGCACATTATAGTGGTGCCATTGGCCTGACAGCTAGTCTATATGTTAGAGGAGGAAAGGAAAGAATTTGTACCACGGAAAAGATTTCAAATGGTAGGTTAAATGTTTGAGTGTGTGAATGTGTGGTGAGTAAAAATAAAAGGATTTTTCTTATTAATTATTTATGTTTATTACTGGACAGCCCGTCCTGCCCTGCACTAGTGCTGCTCATTGAAGGTGTGTGTGGAACCGTGCAGCTCATAGAAGAAAGAGCTAGGATGCCCCCTGGTGGGCTGAAGGAGTAATTATTTATTTATCATTTATTAAAGGGGAATGTCATGAGGTCACATGGCACAGCTCTGCTGTCCTGATCGTAGGGAGTGGCCATCTTTGGAGGCCCTTGTGGCAACTGACTACTGAATGGTCAGATTCTGTCTCCATTTTGCACTTCACCAGGGCGCTCGTGTAAATGCTGCGGAGCTTCATCTTTTGGTTTAAGTTTGAATAACGGGACCTGTTAGAGTTAGCTGGATGCTACTGAGTTGGTGGTTTCCACAGAGTTGTTGTGGTACAGAAGCTGACAGCCTTGGGCATCTATAGCTATGGAGTATACCCTTAAATGAAGTGCGGCACGGCGACGCAGTGGTTAGCGCTGTCGCCTCACACCATGGGGTCCTGAGATTGCGTCTCTGCCTGGGTTCCATGTGTGGAGTTTGCATGCACTCTCCGTGTCTTCGTGGGGTTTCCTCCGGGTACTCCGGTTTCCCCCCAAATTCCATAGGTGTGAATGGTGCGTGAGTGTGGCCTGCAACCGGCTGCAACCCCATCCTCAGTTGTTCCCCATCCTGTGCTCGTGGCCGCAGAGATGATCAAAAATGGATGGATGAATATTGCACACAATATTGCATTAGCTGCAGTTTGCAAATAATTCAACACTGTCGCCCATATGCTACGCTAAACACGCTAAATACGCAACATCGGGTTTTCTATCAGGTTTGCTCTTTGAGGCGCCAGTGAGCCCCCCCTGCAGGACTGACCCTTCTCCACCTGCTCTTCTCCCCAGCTGGGATCTTGGCTGAGCTTCACCATGATGACCCAGTGCTTGCCCGTGGCCTTCTTCACCTTTGTGGGCTTCGTGCAGATGACGGTATGGGCCAAGGGGAAGCACCGCAGTTACCTGAAGGAGTTCCGCGACTACCCCCCTCTGCGCTCCCCCATACTCCCCTTCGTCTTGTAAAAGCCCCCCAGCCCCCCCACCCCACAGTCTGCTCAGCATCCTCCAGGTGCAGCCCCGCACAGCCCCTCCACTGCTCCCGCCGTATTCCCCATTCCTGGGGCTCTTCATCCATTGGCTGTCGATGCATCTGTTGGTATGACCATCAATTTGCACGAGAGGAGGATCACAGGAAAACGTCCAACTCCTAAAACCTACAAAGGCTAACCCGAAATTGTAATGACATTGATGACTGTTCTGTAGGTAGGACCGATTTCTAAAATAAACCATTTGGAAGTCCAAATAGAGTTCTGAGTGTGCTGTGTGACATTGGAAACGCGTCTCATGTATGTAGAGCTCGTTTCCTTGAGAAAGGCTTGTGCCGACATGCATGGTGAGTGCATTTTGTTATAACTGGTGGAGTAAACGGGGCTTGGAGTGCATTAAGCTTCTCACAGCAGTTCGAGCTGTGCCTGGTCTGCTCCACCCTTCAGCCCTTCATGAGCTCCTCACATGCCAGCAACAGCCAAGTGAGCAATGTTCCTCACATGCCAGCAGCAGCCAAGCCAGCAGATGCTCCTCACATGCCAGCAGATGCTCCTCACATGCCAGCAGCAGCTCCTCACATGCCAGCAGCAGCTCCTCACATGCCAGCAGCAGCTCCTCACATGCCAGCAGCAGCCAAGCCAGCAGATGTTCCTCACATGCCAGCAGCAGTTCCTCACATGCCAGCAGATGCTCCTCACATGCCAACAGCAGCTCCTCACATGCCAGCAGATGTTCCTCACATGCCAGCAGATGTTCCTCACATGCCAGTAGATGCTCCTCACATGCCAGCAGCAGCCAAGTGAGCAGATGGTCCTCACATGCCAGCAGCAGCCAAGCCAGCAGATGTTCCTCACATTTCAGCAGATGTTCCTCACATGCCAGCAGCAGCTCCTCACATGCCAGCAGATACTCCTCACGTACCAGATGTTCCTCACATGCCAGCAGCAGCTCCTCACATGCCAGCAGCAGCTCCTCTCATGCCAACAGCAGCTCCTCACATGCCAGCAGCAGCTCCTCATATGCCAGCAGGTCTCATACTCACTTGTGAGATATAGCGGTCAGCAGTGATAGCATCAGGTAAGCAGGTAGAGCTGTGTGAGTTTAGAGTGTTTTGAGGAATATTGACACAGTTACCAGGTGAAGGACTGCACAGATTTTTCTGTGTACATTTAATATGTGTAGTTCATAAAACGCAAGTCACTTGAAGATATCTCTTAAAGTTTATATTCAAACCAAGTTGTTTGAGGTTTTGCTCTCAGTCGGAAGGCCCAGAATGTTTGGTTGTGTGAACATGAGCGGAGCAGCTGACCGGCATCCTGTCCCGTCTCCCTTCTGGACTGTGCCGACTGCGATATGCTGCAGCTTCCCCACAGCAAGGGACAGACGGAGATCGAGAGGTAAACTCCGCAGGGTCATTAGTATGAAGTGACACACGGTGAGAGGCTCAAAAATGATAACCAGCCACAGGAATGTTTGCATGAGACCTTCGGTTTCATTTTGCCTATAAACCTACAGGATGATTATTTCGCCACAAGAGAAGAGGATGTTAAATCCCTTTATCATCAGACTTCAGGCTCTCAGGCCAGTCCTCCATCTTCCAGGTCTGTGTTTACACGCTGCATTAATAACAGCAAAATTGAATCAAAAAAGCATCTGCTAATATTGCCCCTGGTTTGTTGCCCAGGGATTTGTGCGCGCACACACACACACACACACACACACACGCACACACACGCGTTCAGCCAGTAGCTATGTAATGTAACCACAGGTTGCTGATATTTTTGGTTCTCTCTCAGGTGCAAACTGCTCTGTGTTGCAGAGGTGTGGGGTTTCCATGGGGAGGTCAGGAACATCGGGGAGGTCGCTCCACACTCACTGGTACAGGTCATCCTCCCCCTCGTCTCTGTACAGGTCCCCCGGGTCCCTGCCCCCCTGTCCTGACCCTTGACCTCCGCTAGACTGTGACCTTGAAGGGAATCTGCAACAGGTCATACATAAAAACGTTTGTGTTTTACGGGAAAAATAAAAAGCTAGAAAAATACCTGTAAAAAGAAATAAAGAGAAATGGATACTGCTGTCACTTCATTCTGACAGGTACTGACACAAGCTAATACCATGTGTGGTGAAGGACAGGCACCAGCTGAGAAGGAACATTCCCCTGAGGAGAATGACTGGGTGTGTGTGTGTGTACGCATCTTTGTTTACCTGAAGTTACCAAATCCCCGACTCTGCTGCAGCGTCTGGGCAAACATCTCGTACTTGCGGATGTCATTGTCACTGACGGAACGACGTGCGAAGCGCATGGCCTCCTCAAAGTGGTCTTTGCGGATCTCGGGTACCGGGTCAAAATCTTCATCCTAAACGGGAAACAATGAGCGGTGAAAGAGAAACAGAGCACAATAAGGGTGTGAGAGAAAGGAAGGAAGAACTGCGTGTGTGCGTGCATGCGTGTGGTTGTGAGTCACAGAGCACAGTGCGTGTGGTTGTGAGTCACAGAGCACAGTGCGTGTGGTTGTGAGTCACAGAGCACAGTGCGTGTGGTTG
>JABFDZ020000097.1:663781-674531 GCA_019775955.2 Pollimyrus isidori | reverse complement strand
TACTTTTTCTTTGCTAACTCACAGAGTCACACATATACCTCAGTGCTGTTTGAAAACAGACCAGCCCCCCGCCCACCCGCCCCCCAGCACCATGGCCCCCATTAGTCCAGTCATAAGTTCTCCACTTTCTGTGCTGTCCTGTAGTGTGGGTTCCTATAAATATACATACATTTACATTCCCTTCAGCTATGGGCTGGTCAGACTTCCCATACTTAACAGTTATTATGGGAACCAAGCAGTTTTTCAGAATGTTCCCAAATTGTTCATGCTTTCAATTGATTTGTTTGAGCTGGCAGAGATAAGTGCTCCGTTTCTCAACATCCAAAATCCAGTTCCAGTTGGAAACTCCCTTTCTGCACAACACCTTGCGCAAGGCTGGCTTTTACCCACAAAACGCTTGGGTCCAAGATTACGGTGGAAATGATTAATTGACAAGAGCGCAATGGCAGACCACAGGAGGCACACAGAGACAAAGAAAATGGAATGAAGGCAGAGGTGAGAAAGCCACACTAAACTGAAGTAGCACCTGAAAGGTAGCGACCGGCTCACACTCAGCATAGTTTAACACTGTAGCTCTGAAGCTTTATGGGATTCCAACTGTTCATCACAGTCAGTGTTTCACCAGGCATTTATGAAGTAATTAGCTAAGCTTTCTGTTGTTAGGGTAGATATACTGGTGTCTGGTAATCTCATGATTGCGCTTTGTGTTCTGGCTGATGGTATATTTGAGGTGACTTGACCTGTTTGCCTCATTACACTTAGTGTTCTGTTGATTTTACATCATCAAAGATGAAAAGAACTCAATCAACAGCAAAATGATGAAATCTCCACCAATCACCACAGCTGGATTGAAAACCAACTCTGCTCATAAAGACAATGGGTTAGTTGCACAAGTCACAATTAGTTGAGATTTTCCTTAAAGTCAGAGTTTAGGTTTCTTTAAAATAAAATCAGTTGCACAAAACACTCTTAAGATTTTTCCTTAATGTTTCACTTCAGCATTTGAGTTTTCCCCATATCTTGGTCTTATCCTCCTGAGACCCAAGGAAACAAGTGTCCTTTAATTGTTGATTATTTGTCTTTGGATGAAATAAGATGTCTTACAACTTAGATTTTTTCAAATTTATTTTTATTTTTAAGTTCACAGCATGTCCCCTATAGGGTACGACAGGAATAAATATATTTCCTTACATTAGTGAAAAGATAGTTGCAAAAACAACATGTTCACTGCAATGGACATAAATGAATGGGTGGGATCTCAGGAGGTTAAACTTAATGAATCCCAAGTTTAGCAAACAATTGCACAAAAGACCTTAACAACCAAAGTAAGGAGAACAACTTAAGGTTGTTAGCCACAAAATGGCCTCGTTTAAGGCAAGAAGACAAACTATGCATCCTAAGAACGGTGTTGTGCGCCTGGGAGAGCCCAGTGGATACGCTTCACCATCAACACTTTGTTTGGCATTATAGCTCAGACTGGTGAGTGTCACTACCAGTGTTAGAAGTATATTGGTCATCGATTGAATTTTCCGATGCATAAGTATGGAGACACAAGAAAAAAGGTGTTTCCTGTAACTTCTCATGCAAAGGCTTGCAGGCACTTTTTTACTTGTGTGCCAACTTCAATTAAATTTATTTTTATATAGCGCCTTTCACAGAGTCACCCCAAGGCAATGTACACAGTAACACGTCACTACATTCTTTATACAGAATAATACAATAAAACAGGGAAATGGGACGTCAGAAAGAAATAACGAATACCGTATTCCCCCCCCACTATAGGCGGCCCCATACTATAAACAGCAGAAAAGGCTCAGAACTCTGAGATAGGCTGCCCCATACTATAAACAGCAGAAAAGGCTCAGAACTCTGAGATAGGCCACCCCAAGGTATTAGCTGTGGTGCGTCTTCTCCCCGTCTGACCAGCAGCGAGGTGAATGTTCCGTCAGGCTTGTCAATTGGTTATTTTGCCATGGAACAGCGTGAAAGCAGAAAGCATACAGAACAGTTTCTGCAAAGCAAAACCTACAAGCCCACCAGCAACAAGCGTAACGTCTGCAACAACGTCGCAATGTCCGACAGCAAAGCAGCACAGGTTGCAATCAAGTCATCCAGCGACAACAACGATGATGAGGGATCTGATGATGTGGGATTCAAATGAAGGTAAATGGACTGCATTTATATAGTGCTCTTCTTCTCTTCCGAGTACTCAAAGCGCTTTAAAATCTATGCCTCACATTCACCCATCCACACACACACACACACACACACACACACACACACACACACGCACCAGTGGCAGAGGCTTCCATGCAAGGCGCCAACCTGCACACCGGGAGCAATTTGGGGTTCAGTGTCATGTTCAAGGACACTTTGATGGGGGAGGAAGCAGGGCTCGAACCGGCAACCCTTTGCCGGCCGATAGCACTGCCTTCTGCACCACCATCTTCCCCTAATCATTTAAACCTAAACCTAATCATTTTTACATTTCTGTGTTTCTAATTTTATACTGAAGAATTTACATGCAAAGAGATTGTTATGTAGCTGGACAGAACAGAGGACCCAGGAATGCGCGAGCACTTGGTTTTATTGTAAAGCCGGAGAGAGGCAATACAACGGTTGAAAGGGCTAGACAAAAGGCTTGGTCGTTGGGCAGGCGGGTAGGTCAATCTCCAGGTGGTCAGTCCGACAATGAGGGACGGGGACAGGAGCAGGGAGGAAGCAGGGATCACGGACACGGGGCTTGGCAGGACGGGGCTTTCAGGAACGGGTGCTGGACTGAAGGGAGCAGACAAGCAGGTAAAGAGACACGGGAAGGCACGACGACACGACACGGGAAGGCAGGTAAGACAGGACGCTAGTAAATGCTCGGTACGGCTTAGAATACTCATCGGCTCAATACTTCGCAAGGAGACGGTAGATTCCGTCTCCTTTTAAAGTTTGTTAGCAATCAACTTGAATGCGCTTCACCTGTCTGGTTACGCCCCCTTGGAGCTCCGACCGTGACAGAGATGATTGGCATCGCTGTACTGCAGTATCCCTACTCTCCAGTCATTCAAATGAAAATTAAAAACACGTCCCTTTTATTTCTGTTAACTTTTGCTTTTTTCCTAGCATGTATTATATACTAGGATGCAAAGCAATGTAGCAAAGGCCTGAAACAGTTGCAGCAACGAGCCTGAAAGAGACGAATGTGATGAATAGGTTGGATGCAGCATCATCACTGAACCAACGATGGGGTCATTCTTAATTGACATATTTTTTTAGTCTCCTGGACCTTCACAATTCATATGCTTTTCAAACCGTGGACTTCATTGGTCCATAGCATATCATCCACGATGTCACCCTGAAATGGGACCGAATTAGACTCCAGATGGGCAGAATCCATGCATGTGAGAAGGAAGGCACGGGGCACAGAGATTATAGCAGACTTATCTATGGTCTTTCTTCCAAACAAGAGAACCTCAGACTTCTGATTTGATATTATGATATTACTGTATTATAAAGAGAGAACAAGATCAACCATGGGACAGACCCAATGATGCACTGACCTTCTGGGGGTCAAGAAGACTGGTTTTGGAAGAGTGACCCAAAGGAATACATCAGTGCTGAGCATCTGGGTCTCGTATGTAATGTTGGCCTCTGAGACCAGGCTGTAGCCCCAGCACCTTATCCAAGGTCTCCATGAAGACTGGATCCTTTGAGTTGTTCTTGTACACATAAGCGCAGATAAAAGTCATAACCCCACCCTTACTCAAAGTCAAAGGGAGGTAATCCTTTCGTTCATCGGGGTGAACTCCAGTGTACAGGCAGCAAACCAGGGGACCATGAGTAGATTCACACTGGCCCAGTGTCTCTCACAATGGGCAACTCTGGGGTGGAATGGAGTGCAGCCCCACTCCAGGGCTTTGGCTACAGAGCCCAGTCCGTGGCTTGGGCCTCCTGCACCAGCTCTGGCTCCTTTCCCACCAGGTTACATTCCATTTCCCTAAAGTCAAAACTGGCAGCCGACGGTTGGTCCGTTGAGGCCCCCGCCTTTGACAGCCAGCTGATTTACCCAATGGTGACCCCTGAAGGCGAGGGGCTCATTGCAGGGTGGGCACATATAACTCTTTTTGGGTTCTGAAATTTAGGAAACTTACCAGTACCACTCCTTAGTGGGTCTAATCAAACATAGTCACTGTTTTAGTGCAGGATTGAATTGATCTATCCCAGACAAAAGTAATTTTATGGAAAAAACCTTGAAAAAAAAATTTTGTTTATAGAGATTTTTTTTTATGTATGAAAAGTGCCATGTAAATAATGATGATGATTATTTATATTGTTGTTGTTGTCGATTAAAAATAGACGATAATAAAACTTAATCTTTGATGCCAAAATCTATGACACTGACACTTCAACAAACAAAAAGATGAGAACGTCAGGAAGAGGAGAATTTGAAACAGATCCAATCAGAAGTAGCATCTTTAGTTAGAGCTGGTTAGAACCGGGTGTAGTTCAAATGTTTTTGACACTGCTCCAAGTGCTCACACCCTAAGTTCTATACCAATTCCTGCATGATATTTCAAAACCACTTTTCAAAATTAATTTTAAAAACTTCAGTTTATTTTTCAGTTCCTTGTTTTTTTTTTACACACTCAGCACAGTATCATAATATATGAAAATATTTAACTTAAGTTCTGGGACTGACAAATTGCGAATGCATATGGTGGTCCACTGGGCCACCAGATTTCTGACTCTTTTAGGCTAGATACACTTTTCGGGAGTCTGGTGGTACCCAGCCTTTGTCCTGTGTCAGGGCCATATGCTTACTACAAATGGCACTGGGGCTAATATGATGAAAAGGAAAAAAAACAACCAGTACCACAAACCAAAAGAACACAGTTGAGTTGAGCAGAAATATAAAATCTGATGAATGAATGTATTAATACTGGTATGATTTCCAGCTCCTTCACCCTCCCTAGACAGACGTTGATTCACTGATGCGGACGAGATTTACTTTTTAGCTATCAAAATTTGCTACCCAATGACAGGGCATTTTTTGAAACTCGATGGTATGTAAGAGATTCATTCGGTGCCGTAAAAGTATTGAAGGCCTAGTGCTGATCGCAGCTGTGCGTGATTGGATAGTGTCACGGACCCGGGTTGTTCTGGTGCAAGAACAAGGTATGGTGCAGGCAGGAAGGTGAAGGAGCCGCAGGCAGCTCAGAGGACAACAAGGGTTTAACAGAACTGAATATTCGGGAAGACACTGCAAAACAAGAACAGGCCACGAGGGGGCAAAAGTATAAACAGAGACTAATTACAAATGGGTCCGAGCAATAAGGGGCGGGCAGGCGGGATAAAAAAACCCCACAACATTCAGCATCACTGGCATACAGACATTCATACAATGTAACACTGGGAGACTGAACTAAGGCAGCTATTTAAATACAGAAAGTAAACTGTGTAACGACTCAGCAGAAGTGAAAAAATAAACCAATCAGGGAGAAACACAAATAGACTGAAGCAGGAAAACAGGCAACAGGTGAAAGTAATTATTAACTCACGGAAACGGGGAGATCGAGACACTGATCGAAACAGGGAAACAGAATCTAACACCGGGGAAATAAAAAAGACAGATATAACATAACCAAGGCACTAAGCAAGAAACGCAAACAGAAATCAAACCACAAAATCATGGGATCTAAGAAAACTGATACGGGTAAAAGGGAACAAAATACAAAAGCAGAGGAGGTGGGACAGAAACACGGGACAGAGGGGTAACAGGCATGTAGCCAACAGGGAGCAGCGGAAAGCAGAAAGGCTGAAAATAGGATGGACACTGACACCTGCTGGCCAAATGAGGAGGGGTCACGAAAGACTGGGACAAACTGGTGCTGACCCGGTGACCCCTTTGCTCACTGGGTTCCATCTTTGCCTCGATAGTGGATGGTAACACCACAAACCTGAAGCATCATGAAATTAATAGCTGCTTGGTCTTCAAATGAGTCTGAAGACTTCACTAAAATTAGATTAAATGATTCATTCTAATGAATCATTCTAAAGTGATCTAACATAAAGCATGTAATAGAAAAATCCATAAATTTATTTATTTAACATGAAGTACAAAACTATGCAGGAAAGGGTAGATTATGAGCAGTAACTGTACGCATAACCCAGTTAGATGGCGGCCAGATGTCAGAGATTTTTATGAACTACCAGACAGTCAGTCAGAACTTTTAACCTTTATTCCTATATTAAAACATATTCGTAAGTCAAGAAGGCCTCCTTTACAAAAGGTAAACAGGTGACAGATTCCCTGCAGAGAGACAGCCAGCCAGAGGCTCCTCCCAATACTTAATGGTTTAATGCCAATAGTATTCATCACCAAAGATACTGGAAAATCTTCAGGAAAACGCCTACTGTCTGGTGACAGGTTCTGCCTCTGATTGTGGTGTCAGGCCTTGGTTATGGGATCAGGCCACAGGCACAATGTCAGGCCTTGGCTATGGTGTCAGGCCTTGGTTACTGGATCAGGCCACAGGCACAATGTCAGGCCTTGGTTATGGTGTCAGGCCTTGGTTATGGGATCAGGCCACAGGCACAATGTCAGGCCTTGGTTATGGTGTCAGGCCTTAGTTATGGGATCAGGCCACAGGCACAATGTCAGGCCTTGGTTATGGGATCAGGCCACAGGCACAATGTTAGGCCTCAAACCTCTTCTTCAGCTCTGACACCTTGAGCAGAGGCAAGCTTTCGCTCTCCCCCAGAGACCCAGTCTCACTATTGGTTGGTGATGCCATATCATTGGCAGCCTCAAGGGTGGCTGCCATTTCCAGCCTCCCATTGGGAGAAGCATTGTGGGTGTTTCTCCACACATCAACTGGCTTTTTCATGGCCTTTACCTGGAACAGAGCCACTGTCTCCTGTACCCTGGGTATTGGGGACACTGGCTCCACCCCCTGTGGGCTTAGAGGGACTGATTCTTCCTGTGGGATAGAAGTGACTGGCTCCTCCCCCTGTACAATAGAAGTGACTGGCTCCTCCCCCTGTACAATAGAAGTGACTGGCTCCTCCCCCTGTACAATAGTATGTACTGGCTCCTCCCCCTGTACAATAGAAGTGACGGGCTCCTTCCGCTGTGCTCTTGAAGAGACTGGCTCCCCCTGTGGGCTTGGAGGGACTGGCTGCTCCAGCATCCTTGCAGAGATTTTGCTCGTCTCTGCTTCCACTTCCTGTTGTAAGGGACCGCCTTCTGCTTCATAAGTCTCTGGCTTTGAAAGTGAGTCCTGTCCCTCCCCACACCCCCTACATGGTTCACGGCACTCAGTGCTGGTGCCTGTTTCCCAGGCGACCCCCATACTGCCTGCAAGAGCAGCCTCCCATTCTGTCCCCTCAAGCTCATCTTCCTTCCCCATCTTCCCGAGACTGTTATCCAGCCCCTCCTCTAAGTCCCCGTCCTGCCCCTCCTCCATTTCACGCTCCTCCCCCTCCTCTAAGTCCCCGTCCTGCCCCCAGCTCTGCAAACTCTCGCTCCTGTCAGTGGAGGGGCTCAGACTCTCCTGGCTTGGGGTCATCATCTTGTGCTGCAACAAGTATGAGCAAAGAATAGTTCAGAAGCGTGACCAATATTATACTCGTTTGCGTGTGGGGGCTTAATCACAGGCAATGCATTCTGGGCCTCCAGGCTTCAGATACTCTACCCGTGTGATGAAGTCGGTGGTGTCTGGGCCAAAGAGGTCTAGGCTGCGGGTGGCATAGATCAGACCTCGATCATGGGAGCTCCTTAGGCTGAGGGAGTCAAAGATCTCCCCCAGGAGATCCATCTCCTCTGGATCTGGCACCAGGTCACCGTCCAGATCATCTGGCTGGGTGCCATCTGTCACGCTCTGCTGAGTATCTGGTGTTCTGAATGATACCCACACACACACACTTGCGCTCAGACTCTGCACGTCCTCATGTAAAACAAAGCCTTACAGCTTCATTTTGCCGGACCTTTTCCCAAACCCCTAACCTCTTCCCAAACCCCAAACCTTTTCCCAAACCCCTAACCTTTTCCCAAACCCCTTACCTTTTCCCAAACTCCAAACCTTTTCTCAAACCCCTAACCTCTTTCCAAACCCCTAACCTCTTCCCAAACCCCAAACCTTTTCCCAAACTCCTAACCTTTTCCCAAACTCCTAACCTTTTCCCAAACTCCAAACCTTTTCCCAAACCCCTTACCTTTTCCCAAACTCCTAACCTTTTCCCAAACCCCTAACCTTTTCTCAAACCCCTAACCTCTTCCCAAACCCCAAACCTTTTCCCAAACCCCTAACCTTTTCCCAAACCCCTTACCTTTTCCCAAACTCCTAACCTTTTCCCAAACCCCTAACCTCTTCCCAAACCCCTAACCTCTTCCCAAACCCCAAACCTTTTCCCAAACCCCTAACCTCTTCCCAAACCCCTAACCTTTTCCCAAACCCCTTACCTTTTCCCAAACTCCTAACCTTTTCCCAAACCCTTAACCTCTTCCCAAACCCCAAACCTTTTCCCAAACACCTAACCTTTTCCCAAACCCCTAACCTTTTCCCAAACTCCTAACCTTTTCCCAAACCCCTAACCTTTTCCCAAACTCCTTTCCCCCTCCAACTACTCCTCATCATCTTTGTGAACATTTTTCTTCCTCCTCCAGTTCCTCCCCTTATTTTTAATATCCACCCACATTTCTGTGCTTTTTGCCTCCTCAGTCACTCCCGTCACCTTCGGTATCCACCCCCATTTCCATGCTTTTCGCATTCCCGAGTCCCTCTGTCTGCCCCAGGCCCACCCTGCCCTCCCCTTCATTCCCCAGCTCACTCACCCATTCTCCAGGGCAGGGTTCCAGCTGCAGCTCCAGGTGCCACCTGGCTCCAGCTGGTTGTGCTCCTCCGTAGGGCTCACGTTCCTGCGGTTTGGGCGACGTGGGCGAGACTGGCGTGCCGTAGCATTGCACGGCACAGCATGGCACAGTGCAGGCCAGACGGGCAAAAGGTAAGGTGCAACATGGAGTAACCACATAACACATAAGAAGCAGTGATACACAGGAGACAAGAGGTAGAGCAGCGATGAACACAGCACAGTCAGACAGCGCAGTGATGCAGCACAGTCAAACAACCCAGTGATGCAGCACAGTGAGACAGCAGAGCAGTCAGACAATGCATGCAACAGTCAGACAATGATGCAGTATAGTTATGCAGCACATACAGACAATATGATGATGCAGCGCAGAGAGTAGATTGACATAGATGCACAGGGATTATTTTCTTCATTGATAGTTGCTGGAGTCAATTTACAATGAAAGTGGAGTAAGTTATGAGGTGGGCGTGGTCATGATATGAGCAGAGGGAGGAGCCTACCTTCCCAAAGTGCTGTGTGATTGGCAGCCGGTTCTGCAGGCAGTCAGACTGGGCCCTGCGGTGCAACTGTGAGCCCAGGGGTTCAGAGCGAAGGGAGCCCACCCTGTAGAGCATAGCGGCCTCACTCTCCTCCTGTTGTGCGCGAAGACACACATGGTGACACAATGGAACAGATTCTTCACACAGCAGCAACCCTCGCCAAGAGTAACTGGTGTGCTAACAACAGACCCTTGGTGCTTTAGGCAACTGGGATCCTATAACTGTTTATAACATGATCGCTGTTTGCTTACTTACATTCCCAATCTGTTTACTCAGACAGAGAGGCAAACTCCCCTAGGATACACACACACACACACACACACACACTCACCTTACTGGAAGTGAAATTCCTCAGGCAGGACTTAGCTTGAGCCGTGGCCTGCAAGGACAGAGTACAGTTCAGGCAGTGATGACACGCGTCTCATAGGCTTTCTGACAGCTCTCTGGGTATCAGTTCGGTACTCACAGACTTGCACATGTTGGCTTTGGACTTAACAGTATGGAGGATAGCCCCGCCTCCTATCTAAGGACACAGAAATCACAGTATTGTGGCTGAAATCACCCATCAGCAACCAGGTCAGACAACCAGTCAAAAAACATAGTGATATCCTATTCAGACAACAGGGAAGTCTGCAACTGCATCCGTGCAAAAAACGGAAAAGAGAATGCGATATATGAAAGCAATGCTGCATTCTACTCATGTGATGCTCACCTTAGTTAAAGGTACTTGAATGAGTAACATAGCAAATGAGTAATAAGTACCTTGAGGTTGCCCACCCACTGCTGGTATGGCCTAGTACCTGCTGGAAGGGGAACAGAGGCAGCTTCAGTATCTCAGAGAGATGCTCAGAGGCACATGGGCGACCGCACGGCCTGTCCTCTCCTGAGGCAGCTTCAGTATCTCAGAGAGATGCTCAGAGGCACTTGGGCGACCACGCGGCCTGTCCTCTCTTGAGGCAGCTTCAGTATCTCAGTGAGATGCTCAGAGGCACATGGGCGACCACACGGCCTGTCCTCACCTGAGGCAGCTTCAGTATCTCAGAGAGATGCTCAGAGGCAAATAGGTGACCGCCTGGCCTGTCCTCTCCTGAGGCAGCTTCAGTATCTCAGAGAGATTCTCAGAGGCACATGGGCGACCACACGGCCTGTCCTCTCCGGAGGCAGCTTCAGTATCTCAGAGAGATGCTCAGAGGCACTTGGGCGACCACGCGGCCTGTCCTCTCCTGAGGCAGCTTCAGTATCTCAGAGAGATGCTCAGAGGCACTTGGGCGACCACACGGCCTGTCCTCTCCTGAGGCAGCTTCAGTATCTCAGAGAGATGCTCAGAGGCACTTGGGCGACCACGCGGCCTG
>JABFDZ020000097.1:242339-252382 GCA_019775955.2 Pollimyrus isidori | reverse complement strand
AGATGGAGCCCAAAGGGTCAGATGGAGCCCAGAGGGTCAGATGGAGCCCAGAGGGTCAGATGCAGCCATGCAGCTCAGATGGAACCCTGAGGGTCAGATGGAACCCTGAGTGTCAGATGGAGCCCTGAGTGTCAGATGGAGCTCAGAGGGTCAGATGGAGCCCAGAGGGTCAGATGGAGCCCAGAGGGTCAGATGGAGCCCTGAGTGTCAGATGGAGCCCAGAGGGTCAGATGGAGCCCAGAGGGTCAGATGGAACCCTGACGGTCAGTTGGAGCCCAGTGGGTCAGATGGAGCCCAGAAGGTCAGATGCAGCCATGCAGCTCAAATGGAGCCCTGAGGGTCAGATGAAATCCTGTGAGTCATATGGAGCCCTGAGGGTCAGATGGAGCCCAGAGGGTCAGTTGGAGCCTAGAGGGTCAGATGCAGCCTTGCAGCTCAGATGGGGCCCTGAGGGTCAGATGAAGCCCTGAGAGTAAGATGGAGCCCAGAGGGTCAGTTGGAGCCCAGAGGCTCAGATGGAGCCCTGAGGTTCAGATGGAGCCCTGAGGGTCAGATGGAACCTTGCACGTCACGGGAGGTTTCTGGGCCTTGGCTGCGCCAGCAGAGATCAGAGCTCAGTCTACAAATACAGTCAAACACAGAAACGTCTAATTAACTCATCTACAGTGACACTGTGTGAAAAGTGAAAACTAACCTCAAGACAACAGGAAGGTGACACATCGCGCAATTGAGTATTTATGGAATCATTAGGAGACTATGTCAAATACTTTATTTACTACTCAAAAGTATTGGAAAATATTGCTTTTACAAAAGAATTCTGCTGATACTCACTGCAAGTGTAATTTTGTCTAAAATCACCTTCTTCCCACCTGTATGTCGAGTGCCATAGCAGCTAACCTGAAAATGTCAGCTTACCAGTGGTGAGTTCAAATGAACCAGCAAATGTTCACCATGCTCACCAGAGAAATGGTATGTAAGCCTAGGAATGCCCCAGGAGTACCTGGAGATGGGATATCACACAATAGCGGCTTTGGTGGGTAGGTGGCACTAGGAATACCCCAGGAGTACCTGGAGATGGGATATCATACAATAGCGGCTTTGGTGGGTAGGTGGCACTGCAGACTGTTTACATTCCAGACATTCTCCGAGTAAAACACAAGGTGAAGCTCCAGCATCAGGTCTGAGTGAGCTAAGGACAGACAGACGGCTGAGTGGGAACAAGCTGAGCCTCGACATGCATTCCTGGCTGAGGGGCCCCCAGGGGGAGCCTAAACTCACCCCACCCCATGCAGCACCATTCACAAACTCACCTGGAGAAAAGGAGGGAGACTAACAGACCTTTCTGTGCTCTGTTAGTGCAAGATGAAAACACGACTGAGAGGAGAGCGCATTCACCATAGACTGACGAGCCTAATGAAGACATCAATGTCTGCAGGGGGCAACAAAAGGTCTCTCAAATATCTACACATGAGGCTACCATAATATCTCAAATGTTTTTTCCTCATTTCAAGTTCCAACCATAACCAAATGGGGCAGCGAGTGGCTCAGACACTGGAAGATCGCTGTTTGAGCTGCGGTCTGTGCAAAACAGTCACATGTCCGTGGGCCAATGATCAAGGCCCCCAGCTCCAAACGTGCCCCCACATTGGCTGACCCTGCACTGTGACCCCCTCCCCCCCCAAACCATGGAGAGTGAGATGCAGCAGGCAGAGTAGAATTCCAATGTACCTGTACTTTAGCAAATGGCAAATAAAGTATTGAATATAAAAAACTCAACATAAGGTCTCATTTATAAGTGTGTCTTTTGAATCATTCATTTGGATACTTAAAGAATCCCACGAGGCACAAACAATCCTTTAGCAATGTTGATAGATATTGCAGGACATTTACATCTATGTAAATACCCCCCATGCTGAACTCCACAGCCCAGCTTATTTGGTTCTGGTTTCCTTCAGTGACACCAACACATTCATTCTCAACATAAAACACCTCAACTCACTGTGCTGCATCACTGTCCTCCCTGCTCAGTGTGTCCTATCAGTGTCCCATCTTCCTGATTGTACTGTATCTCATCACTGTCCCCTCCAAGTCTCTGTGTTCATTAATGTCCAATCCTGGTCAGGGTATCTCCTTCTGCAAATGTTTTACCCGCAAATTTAAAGTCTACCCACAAGCGCTCTTCGGCACCCCCGGTACCATACCACAGAGCAATGCGGTCCTTTGGGTAGCGCAGGCGGTCCAAGGTGCCGAGGAAGTACGGTAGAGAGTGCTCCGCGTTGCGGCAGATGAGAGCTATGAGCACCCGGGGTGCGAGCAGGGGAGACTCTGGGCTCCAGCGCTCCTCCGAGAAGTAACTCGCAACCTCCAGGACGAGCAGAGAAATTAAGCCGAGCAGCAGCGTGTGAAAACGGGCCATCGCAGACAAAAGCTGTAATTACAATAGGTAGAGGACCGAGAGCGAAAGCAAGAAATCAGTGCAGATGAAAATGTACGGATCTCCGACACAAATAGGGAATTAAAAGGGCGCTTAAAGGGGAAGTCCTTGGCGTTAAAAGGAGAGGTGTTTACCGGGGGTCGTACTGAAGATGTTCATAAATGAATAAGTTTGCATATTAAAATGTAAATATGTCTTCTGCTGTATAGCGAATATTCATGTAGTATTTGATTGTTTTTTTTTTGTCTTTTGGTCAAAAGGCACATGCAGTTACTACCTTAATGAACGTTAGCATATATCCCAGATACCACCATGTTATTGTCTTAACGTTGAATTATAGTTAAATGCGTTGAATTATGGTCAGTGTCAAATTTTTAACGTTGAAACTCAAATGAGTTTTGGTCAGATTTTCAATATTAAAAAAACCGATGGTGGCAAAACCTTGATTCAATATTGATATCAAGTGAAACATTGAAGATCAGTTCAGAATTTTTGTCTTATATGGAATCAATATCATTTCAACATATTCGTGCTATCTAGGATATACATAGAAATTTATGGAATAGGCGTGGTGCGAGTTTCCTGTATGCATGTAAACGTCGCTTTGAATAGCACTTTACGCGCGAACTAGTTCCAGCTGCCTGAGCCATGTCGGCAGAAAGCGCGTCTAGCGGCTCTGAAGTGCCACTGTCCCTTTAAGAGCAGCAGAGAGCGCGTCTAGCGGCTCTGAAGTGCCACTGTCCCTTTAAGAGCAGCAGAGAGCGCGTAGCAGAAAGTGCCAGAACGTTCTGTGGTCGTAGAGCCGCTGGACACAATGTGGCGGCACTTGCAGAATACCTCGTGCATTTGTCCATTTCGTGACATTGTATCTGTTCATTGAATTCCACCCCCTGAATATCATTAATGTCGCACTGTCTGCTAATTTCAATGTAATTTTCCTGCCACGTTTGCTTTGATTGGACGATACCGTGTAGCTCTTGCTCCAAAGTTGCTTACACTTACAGTAACCTGGCATTCACTAGAGAGGCCCAGCCCTGACGGCCGTACTGTATGTGTTGTTTTTCCTCACTTTTACGTCGCTTTGGTCAAAATCGTATGCCTAAAAAAATACATGTAAATAAAAAGGAATGTGTTTTGTGTATTGTACTGATTAATGGTCTCCAGGCCAGGCAAGATAATATGCAATTGAACTGAATATCTGTTGAACCGGAGAATATTGAGAGGATTGCAAATATGCGCATGAATGTATATGTCAGCGGCTTTTTCTACTTTTCAGCATGTTCTCTACTTCCAGTTCCCTTTTTAACAGCTGCAATAAACTGTTTTTCTTTTGTTTTCCTTGACCATATTCTTCTGCAACACTACATAAGCATTTTCAAAAGTTAATTTATTTTGAAGATTACATCTTAGTCATTTTCCAATGTCAGATAAGTTAATAATACTGTTTTAAATCATCTTCTTAACACGAGTCATGAAATTAAAGCTGTTGTAGATGCATTAGCGTAAATTTCTTCACACAGTACGAATGTACAGAATGTCTGGGGGGGAGGAGTTAGGACGATTCCAAGGACTCCTGATCAAGTGACAGGGGGCCTAAAGAAAATTGGAAAATAACTTGATTGCTCTGGACTGGGTGGCCCAAAATGACATGCCTTCACGGGGGCTAAGATCTATAGCAATGTCCCTGAGTAAACATATTTTAATAACCAGTAGAGCCAGGCATGGCAGCAACAAGAATGAGAGAGCCAAGAAGGGTTTAGAGCCAATGTTCTTTTTAAAAATCTTTTCGTTACAGTTTGAGAACGGGATCACTTCAGATTGGAACCAGACCAGTGTCTCTCTTTTCCTCACTCTGGCAGAAAAACGATTAATTTCCAGAAATTCTCAATAATAAAACACAATAGTTCTCAAAATCACAATAATAAACCTCAAGGAATTCATAAAAACAAAAAATGCACAAAATTTCAATATAGTGGCCTAATGGTTAAAATGTCACCTTAATTACTGTAAAAAGAAATGAAATCTTTTAAAAGATGAACGGACCCAGAGAGCTCCAAGCACTCAGTGTAGAACAAGGACACACACCTTTCTAAAACATAAAATTGGCTTCAGGAATAAAATAAGGTTAATCACACACAATGCAAAGCACATATTGTAACATTATATTGTTAATAAATCAGGGTTAAAACGGTGCTACCAGTGATCAACGGAAACAGAGTACTCAATAAAATTTGTGTGATTAATTAGTTTAAACCATAAAAACACCAGGAGACTGGGAGGTTGGTGGATGCTGGAATTTGTGATTCTACACAGTTATCCAGAATGAGGTGCATGCTGATACATGTATCTCAAGTGGAGTCTAGAAGCCGGGGCTGCCTCCAGTAAGTTGTGCATAATGGGTGGACTTTACCTTGCTACCAAGGTGAACCAATGGAGCAGGAGTATTGTGTTTGTTATACAACCTCAGCTTAGTTTGTTGATGTTCCATGACTAATCAGGACTTAGAAGTCCTGGAAGTTATGGTTCATCTACTGGTTTCTCTGTGTGCCGAGGGTGATCTGGTACTGAGTTCCAGAGTGTGATGGGAGCGCTTTGCTGAACTTGCTGGAATAAAAGAGGTTTTCTTTACTCACCAGACTGAGTGGTCCAGACAGTGCCTCTCTGTCTTATCAGAGAGGTTGATTTATCATTTTTATACCAGAGTTTGCCTTCCAACGTGGGGCAGCTGAGTTATTTGTTTGTTCCAGACAATGGGGTCCTGCGATGAAAGCAGGTACGGCGCAGAGCCTGATGGGACCAGATCCAGATGAGATTAAGGATTGGGCCAGTCCCTCGTCGAGGAACAGCAGAGATTACACTGTCCCAGACCTGAACATGCCTGAGACTGATTTGACCAGACCTGTTTTGTTGAAATAAAGGCTTCTCTGTTTATTCATTCTTGCTGCTGCCTTGCTTGTTGCTGAAGGTTATGCTTTGGTATTGTTGTGATACTGAGTGTGATATGGGATTGTTGGACTTTGGCCTGCTCCCAAGTCCTCAATCTGAGCAGGAATGATCACCCCCAGAGGGTTTTTTTCTCCCTGCGTGGGAGTTTTTGGTTCCTCTCCTCCGTTGTCAATTGTTTTTTGTTCGTTTTCTTTTTCATTGTTTTCTGTCCTTCTCTTTTATGTAGCTAATTTTATATGTACATCAATGTGTTCTTAACACACCCATGTAAAGCGCCCTGGGACAACTCTGTTGTGAAGGTCGCTATATAAAAATAAATTGAATTGAATTTAACTGAATATGGGAAAATGCTGACCACGCTTTGGAAGGCCCTTGGGAGAGCTCTCGTCCACCTGTGCTGTCTGAGTGGAGACCTGACTGGCATATTACCTGGAAAGCTGAATGCACGGACCTTGGCAAAGTCTGCGCTTTTGGTGGTGCCACTGTATATCGTGCCACGGGACACAAGGTGGCAGGGAAGCCGTCAGACGGCAGGGAAGCCGTCACTTGCAGGGGAGCCAGACCTGGCGGTGATAAGGCTCGGTGCAACAGGGGCAGAGGGCAGGGCGGTGTGTGCTGTGCGTGGTGCAGCACGGTATGGTGAAGGCTGGACAGTGAATGCATTGCATGCAGTAGCACAGCACTGCGTAACTGGCCGAGGACGGGTAAGATTCCTATGCGAGGACAGGAACAACCTAAGAGAGGCGCTGTTGTAGACCCCTGTCACTGGGCTGTGGCACTGTTCAGGGTTTTGGAGAATGTGTACTGTATGTGGTAAAGGGTGTGGGGTCTCCCAGGTGCAGTATCCTCAGTGGGATAAACAATAAATGGAATTAATTTTGATGGAGAACGTTTAGGAATAAAGCACAAGCAGATGAGCAGATACCCAAGGAGTTGGGGCTTATGTATAACCCAGAAATGAGGGCGTCTGACCAGAACGGGATAGACGTAAACTGCGCAATACGTAATAAATGTGAACCCTTGCAGTATGAATCCAAAACCACATGAAACGTAACAGTCACCCATATTAAATGGATTTTTGGAGCAGGGAGGCAGAACAGAGGCCTGCTCCTTCTGCTCCACACATTCACCCACGATTGCAGTGCCTCGCAGAACCATGCATGTCCACCAAGGGGCGCTCTATGACTCAGTGGGTTAACCCTCTGTGCTTGTGGAGAGAGGGTCGCTGATTCAAGCCTCAGTAGAATTGAACCGGGCTCTTTACCCCCAGTAATGCTCCGGGGGCAAAGGATAAATAAATAAATGACTGACCCTGTGCTCGGACCCAACGTCTCGCTCTCGCCGGTATATGTGTGTGTTTGTCTGAAAGAAAAGAACAATAGGATGTGTGAAAAGAAGCCTTCCAATGTACCTGTGTAAATGGAAATTAAAGGAGCATTTTGTCACACTGTGCTTCCTTTTCTCTCCTGTAGAGGTCAGAGTTGGAGCATGATTAGAATGGTCTGTAGAGCTCCCTGATTCTATACCATAGAGCCATACACATAGACCATACACCCCCTCACACAACATATACAGACACATACACAGAGACAAAAGGACATAAACCCATCCACTCCAGACCACCCTCCAACGTGTAGGGGAACGGACGCCACCCCCAGCGCCAGCCACAACTCCAGGGCACCACCAGCTGAACGACTACCCAAGTGCCTCCCCACCACTGGGGGCAGGGAGCCGGGGTGTAGGAAGACCTACCCATTCTCCTCCCCCACATACCTGTGTAAGAGGTGGAGTATTGGATGCGCGTGATGTTATGTGTGAGTATATGTGGTGTAAGGGATGAGTATGTGCAATACGTAATAAATGCAAAGTCTGTAGGATATCTGAACAAAACCCATCTGAACAGCTACTTGCAGTACTTGGTAGGATAAACTAATAAGACTTCATTCTTGTTAGGACACTATTAAGACTCTGCATACTGTATGTCTGCACTAAGTATTGCTTTGTTACAAAAACAACTACTTGCAGTACTTGATATGTTGGCATCCGTCCGTCTCAAGAGACGGTGGTGTAGCTTCATCTGAGTCTACTTGCACCGCCGAGAGTGGCTATGCAGTCCAACTCGGGAGTGGCAGTCCCTGCCACACTTAACAAGCTGCAGAGCCCGGGCAGGGTGACATGGAGGGCCAGCTGTGCCCATGCAGCAGTCCCTGCCACACTTAACAAGCTGCAGAGCCCGGGCAGGGTGATATGGAGGGCCAGCTGTGCCCATGCAGCAGTCCCCCCCTCTCCTTGGTGATATGGAGGGCCAGCTGTGCCCATGCAGCAGTCCCCCCTCTCCAGTAGAGCTACAGAGCCCGGGCAGGGTGATATGGAGGGCCAGCTGTGCCCATGCAGCAGTCCCCCCCCTCTCCTTGGTGATATGGAGGGCCAGCTGTGGCCCATGCAGCAGTCCCCCCCTCTCCTTGCAGCTGAAAGACCAAGTCGATACAGCTTGGCTTCAACTACGCCGCAGGAGTTGCCGGTGTTGAGGATAGTTTTGGTCAAACCGCCTTAGGGACTCCGGCTCCTGATTTTCTGTCGGGGTTTACTCCCTTAGCCTTCCCCACGAGAGGGTATGCCGCAAGGCAGCGGAGGTTTTTTTAAATCAGAGTTTCCTTCTCCTAAGCTTACAACACCTGGTATTCCCAGGCGGTCTCCCATCCACGTACTAACCAGGCCCGACCCCGCTCAACTTCCGAAACCATACGAGATCGGGCGTATGCAGGGTGGTATGGTTGTAAGCAGTACTTGATAGGATAAATTAATAAGATTTCATTCTTGTTAGGACACTATTAAGACTCTGTATACTGTATGTCTGCACTAAGTATTGTACAATGCTTAACAGTGCAGGGTGTTTTTGATGCAGCCGACCCATATAAAAGTTACTCTCTTTTTTAACAGCCACTGTCACTTTAACACTAGCAGCAGTACAGATGCGGAAGCCACCAATTTACACATCCCTCGTGACTACACCTTAACGCACCACATTTATTCCATGCCAAAAGTTACACAATTACAACATTTTCAATTAACATCAATACACATATTGCTAAAAGGACATTTATCGTGTATCCCATCGACTACATGCGGAATATGCAGCCACTTTTGGCCAGAAGGTGGATAATTTAACTGTCTGCTGTTATATTTATTTATTACACGGCTCTCTGGAATGCTTGACTCTGATTGGTCAGTTGAGACATTTGCAGGCTCGTTCTTTTCAGATAATAACCGCTCCAAAGTAATAACGCAGAGCCGGTACTACTTGTATGTTTAAAATCCCTAAATGTGGGACCACGTATACAATGTCACAGTTCGCTTCGCATCGGGGGTCGTTGTTCTTCAAGATCGAGTTTCTCATTATTTTCACATGCAAAGTCATTATTTAGAGATACTATGTGATTTTTTCAAGAAAGTTTCTCATCATGATGATTTTTTTCACCACTTTCACCACAAACCGGTCAGGTGAAAATAAAAGATGTAGCTGGCAGATTAAGCTTGACTGCAGTGGGAGGAAATGGCAGTGTGAAGTTACGCTGCTTTGCATCCTGTCCCACGCAGCATATGTACAGAGCTGCGAACAAACCGTAATCCTCCCAAAGTCCTCAGTATTTATCACTCCCGAAACACAATTCTGAGTGAGTTCATTTTTTTACAGGTTTTCTCCTAAGTTTTGTTTGCATTAACAATAATAATGCAGCTGCATCCATTGCTGTTTCAGAAGTGTCTGAAAGATCTAGTGTAGTTGGATGTAGTGTAGTTGAATTGTAGGTATAGTGTGTTGCATCGCACAAAGGCACTATATAAGTTAAGCTAAAGGAATGCTTTCTATGTGACTGTAGAAACCAGTATGATGCAATTGCACACTGTCTGATGTAGCCTACATTATGCTATTGGGGGCTTCTGTGGGTTTCAACAAGTAAAATTTAAGAATTGTAAAGACCATTTTAAAATCATTCGGAATGCATTTGAAGACCTATTTCACATCTACGCTGGTAAAAAATATGAAGGAAAGTGTAATCAGAGTCACAAAATTACTTACAAAGTAAATAAATTACATTACTTACGTGAATGTTTATGTAAATTAACAGTATCCATAGGCTACTGTTGCACAATTTATAATATAAAAAATATTGCATAATGTTCCTGTAAAAGACAAAAAAAATGTTTAAAAAACACCTTAGCCTATTGTGGGTAATTACAGCCCATACTCGCGTAGCTCATGATTTTAAAACGTTCTGTAATTTTTAAACTTTTTATTTGTACCATGGTAAACTGCAGAAAACTGAAACCATGCATCCAACTGTAACATAATACAGTCAATTTTTAAGAACGGTCAAAATCATGTTTTGGACATTTTATGGCCTAAAATTTAGAATATTTTTAGATTAAGACTTTTTCAGGACACACAGAAACCCTGTTATTTCAGGCTGTCTGTAGGAGCCGAAATGATGTTATTGCAGACAGTCTGTAGGAACCTGCATGGTGTTATTGCAGACAGTCAGTAGGAGCTGACATAGTGTTATTGCAGACAGTCAGTAGGAGCTGATATGATGTTATTGCAGACAGTCTGTAGGAACCGACATGGTGTTATTGTAGACAGTCTGTAGGAGCTGACATGGTGTTA
>JABFDZ020000097.1:20051-30108 GCA_019775955.2 Pollimyrus isidori | reverse complement strand
GGGTAAACTGGAATGAAGAGGAGACCGGGCTGTAGTGGGACCAGTTAATGGATGAGGCAGAAAAGGGTAAACTGGAATGAAGAGGAGACCGGGCTGTAGTGGGACCAGTTAATGGATGAGGCAGAAAAGGGTAAACTGGAAAGAAGAGGAGACTGTAGTAGGACCAGCTGAAAGAATGACCAAACCAAAGCCAAACGTCACCACCGTCTCATTTGTCAAAATGCATGGAGATAGCAGTGGCCTGCACTGATATGCATGGATTATTAGAAATAAAAAAGATCATATTCTATATATCATTCAATATTTAGGTATGTTCACCCCACGGCTGGGGAGAGCATCAGCGTTCGCTCTGGGCACCCTGCCCGCGATGCTACCGAATGCTGTGGACACTTTCTAATGTAGTTGGAGGAGACAGTGACAAGGTTGCTCAGAATGCTAGGTTTTGCAAAGTTATTAAAACAGACCCAAATGCAAACAAATGTGTAGCTCATCTTTGTGCTGACTGCCGATAGGGTGTAATTTGTCAAATTGGCATTGTTGTGAGTCAGTTAATTGCATTCCCGCTTAAACTGAAGTGTTCCAGAGGGAAAATGTTGCCTATAAATTGTGTTTTATTCCTTTTCAAATTTATCTTTTCACTATGGATAATCGAGAGGTAGTTGCTTATGCTGCACTGATTTACCTGTGGCAAAGATGCCAGAGATCAGTGGTTGGGCAATATCACCAGCTGGTGCAGAAGTTGCAACTGCATTATGGCAGGTTCCAGACATATTTCAGGCTGAACAGTGGGCAGTTAGACAGGCTGTTCTCAAGGTGGGCCCCATTTGTTCAGCTGGGTGCCTTGCAATTTGTCTATGGTGAGTTTGATTGAGTTTTATTATATATTTTTTCCAGTGGTACACGCCAGTACTGTCTTAGCCAGAGCCCAACCCCACCACACCTTCGTCCTCTAACAAAGTTATCTGGAGGCCGTACACCTCTTTCCAGCGACCTTATGACTCCCCCATGCTTTTCCAATCTGTCAGCTGACTTCATAGGAGTTACCAGAGGTTGACACCTTCCCTACAGACAGACACACTACTGATGGCTGTGCCTAAGAAATCATTAAATGCCTGGATCTCGGTCTTTATCCAGGGCACACGCAGTCCCAGACACTCAGAGTCCTTGCTTAATCTCTCGAGAGTCCCGAACAGAGCCTCCATTGACTCCGCTAAGAACACAGAACAGAGTAAGAGCAAGAACACACCCCTGGCGAAGCCATCAACTCGGAAGTACGCAGAAGTTCTCCCTCCACCCAGTACAGCACTCACAGTACCAGTCTACAGACTGGCCATGACATCCAGCAGCTTTGGGGAGATCTCACAAAGTCTCAGAATGTCTGACGACTTGGTGATCATGCCAGAGAGACAAGATGTTCCACATGCCTACCTGGATGGGTTGCCACAAACTGGGCCCTAGTGTCATGCAGCAGGCAACACCTCAGCACCACACTAGCCCCGATACCCAGCAAGCCAGACCACATTAGCTCTCCGATGGTTTTGTCTCATGCAGGGATGGGTCCCCATAAGCTCTCCCCCATCCCCTTCATGATGCGTGCTGCCTTCCTGTGGATGGTTGCAGCAGACCTACTCCCGTGGAGAGCAGAAAGGTACCCTGCCTCTTTAAATCAAATAGTTGTGAGTTATTTTACAGTGGCAATCCTGCCACCAACCCCCAAAAATAGTTTCCCTGCAAGTTGAAGGACTGCTTGCAGGGTCAGATGCAGTTTAATGTCATACCCAGGACACTTAAATGTTATGTGCTTAAAAATAATATGCTCAAACATTACATTACTGTGCCACTACTTCATATTTTTAATGCCATTTATCATTATTTTTTCCAGCTAAGCAACGTGTGGTCTTTGCCATGTAGGACGTGCTGGAAAAAGAGGTTAACAAAACTGCTCATGTTAATGTTGCTTACATAGCAAAAGTTTAAAATTTGTACTTCCTGTTTAATAAGAGGTGCAGTGGTTAGCACTGTTGCGTCACAGCAAAAAGGTCCTGGGTTTGATCCATGGGTCACCCAGGGTGCCTTTCTCTGTGGAGTTTTCTTTGTGCATTTTGCGTTTCCATCCACAAACATGCAGATTAAGTGAACTGGCTACTCTAAATTGCCCTAGGTGTGAATGTAAGTGTGTGGTTGTTTCTGTGGTGGACCAGTGGCCTGCTCTCGCCTGATGATGCTGGGATCGGTTCCAGCTTCCCCACGATCCTGAAGGACAAAGCGGTATAGATGATGGATAGATGGATGGCTATTTAATACAAAATAACATTCCATGATATCAAGCTGCACAACTCAGACTTTCCAACACACAACTACCCCATGTTATGTTATGGTTCTCTCTCGGTTAGAAGATTAGATATCTGGTGCTGGATGGCAAAAAAATCCTTGTGTTAAATACAGAAAAAAACGGAAGTACTGGAAATTGGTCCCAAGGCCGCAAGACATAGGTTTCACCACCTGAACATTGGTGGCCTTCCTACACAACCCAACACGGTGGTTAGAAATCTTGGTCTTCTAGTAGTTCATTCAGATCTATATTTTGATGCTCACATGAGAAGAATTACTGGCAGAGCAGAGCAGCAGCCAGATTTCTCACAAACACTAAAAAAAAAATCGACCACATTACACCAGTCTTATCCTCCCTTCACTGACTTCCAGTTAAGTCTCGGATTGACTGTAAAATACTGCTATTAACCTATAAAGCACCGGGATACCTTAGTGATCTGCTGACCTCATACAACCCTGCTGTACAGTTGCTTTGTTCTGAAGGTGCAGGATACCTGTTAGTACCTAGGATAGAAAGAACTACGGCAGGCTGCAGAGCTTTCTCCTATAGAGCTCCTCAGCTGTGGAAAGGTCTTGCACCGGATGTGCAGGATTCACTCTCAATATTCAACTCTAAACTATAAAACACATCTGTTTAGTTTAGCTTGTAGAGTCACTAGCTTAAGCTAACTCCTCACTCCCAATTAGACCTATAGTGTGAGGCATAGAGCTGGGTGGGGATCTGTGCCATTGGCTTTGGATAAACTGAATTGACAGTGCTGACACTCTAGCTTTACATTCGCTTGTGGATTTTCACCATCTTCAAAGAAGACCCATTGCTCAGTTTAGTATTTAAGGAAGGGTTCGCAAGAAAGTTTGGGGGCATATTCTGTAGTTAGAACTCCTACATGGTAAGTGTGATTAGCATAGGCCCTGTGTTGTGGCTTTCACTGGTGATGGATGTTTGTTGTTTCACAATGTTTTGATTATTCCAGAAGTATATTTTACTACATACTTTACCCTAACCCAATCCGCACCAAGCACTAAAGCAGTTTCTTTTCTTGGATTACTGGTCATGGGTAAATAAAGTTCAGAACAAACAAACTTTCCCAACAGGGTGTGTCCATCCATCTATTATCTACGAATGCACTGGGAGAACATGCAAACTCTACAGAGAAAGATACCCTGAGGAACCAAACCTAGGACCTTCTTGCTGTGAGGCGAGAGTGCTAACCACTGCACCACCATGTCACCCACAGGGTGCGTCATGTGCTTTATTTGCATTTAGCCAAAGATGGTGATACACTATATTGGAAAGTCTGTAAGGTTGGTGATGAAGGCAGTGAGATCTTCTGTTACTTCTGGAGATCTACAAGGTATGCATTGATCCATGACCAATATACGGAAGTCCAATGTTTTCTTCTACTGAAAAAAATCTCTACAAACACCCACTTCTAATCACCAAAATAGCTATTCAAAACTTGCCTGTTACTTCCTCTTTTTGTGAGTTTTGTTTCCCTGTTAGAATTATAAAACGCTGAGTGGATGTGTGTATGATCTAGACCAGGGGTGGGGAAGCTGACCCAAGAGGGGCTGATGTGGGTGTAGGTTTTTAGATATGCAGAGCATGTAGTCTTACCTTAGCAAAGTCCCGCACATCAAAAAGGTCAAAAGCTTCAAAGAGCTCATTCTTCTTCAACCCAAAGGATTCCTGGCAGGCATTTAGGAAGGTCCTGATGTTCTTCAGGCAAAGGAACTGTGGATGGCAAGAAATGTTAGCGGAATATCCATGTCTTTGCTAGAATGTATATTAGTATGAAGCTGGAATTCACCTGTGAGTTACTAGGGTCAGTGTAATGTGTTCTATGCTCGTTAGAGCAGGAGAAGAGGAGGAGTTGTATGGAGGATCTCAACAGGTCCTAAAAACATGCTTTAGTCATTTGTGGTGGGCATAGGCACACAGAGACATTGCTATGGCCATTTTCTGATGGATGATACATCAACAAGGACAGTATCAGGAAACCAGCATAGAGGAACAGCACAGCAGAAACTGTGGCTAAAAAACTAATGTTCAGGGGAGGCAGTCAAGACTTCAGAGGGAACAGACAAGAGATTTGACTAAAGTAAAAAGTAAAAGTAGTGTAGACTTCCTTAATTTATAATTACCCTCATAATAATATGTGCCTGGTTTCTGTGGAATGCTGGGAGCCTTCCCATGATCGGATCAGGATAAGAAATTAGAAGATTCCTCAAATCACCTGAAATATATTTAGTCAGGGACTATTGCTTTTTCTGAAGGTTTTCTGGTTTATTTTAATTGCTCACCCTCACAATGCAGAGAGCAAAGGTTATGTGAGTCTAAATCCCCACCATTTAATTGAGTGATTAAGTCTGATATAGTAAACGTTCATGGGTAATATAAAGAACCAATTTTATCAGGAACACTGTAATATGCAGTTTTTAAACATCAATTACTATGGTATGATCTATGGAGTAATTTGACAAATATCAAGATTTAATAATCCTATCAACCAAAGACCACACACACATATTTGAACATAACTTATTGATTATGGTTGTTTTGTTGCACCAAGCATTATTAATGTATATACAGAGTTATCCTCCCTTCTTCTTACCTGGGTCTAGCTTGACAGTATCCAGTATGCTGGAAAATCTCCAAAAAAGGCAACAGTGCCTTGTAGTTTTATGTGTTGAAATATCTAGTACGAGCTCATCCATTTTGTTAGTGAGTGATGTAGCATTCACAAAAAGAGCAGTAGGAAGGGGGGTTCTATGCAGAGCAGCTTTTAGCCTAGCTAGCAAACCCACGTGTTGCCATTCTTCTGCGTCCTCTGCCTCCTCTCCCTGCACCGTCTGCATCATCTCCCTCCAGGGGTAGGAGTCAGCGTAAGAACCGGTGATCTGAGTATCTTTGCTTCCAAGCTATAATACTGATCTGTGCACTTCGAGCCGATTTGTAAAAGCTTCTGGCAACTAAAGTATATGTTCACCTATGTTTGTAGGACAGGAATAGTCAGTATTAAAATAAAAGGACACCTATTGGGGGAGCATGAAGCCACTCCATCTATGCATGCCACCATCTTGAATCTTGTATAATAAAACTGACACATATTTTCACAAGTAAAAATATACACACACAATAATAGCTGTATTGATCAGATCATATCAAAGAAGTCCTTGGAAATTACATAATAATCAATTGTCTAGCAGTGGAGGAAAGTTCGGGTTCAGAACAAGATTTGGTTTCAACCAACTAGCTGAGTACTCTGTGAATGACTCTTTATACTCAACTGGATGGTTGAAACAAAATCTTGGTCTGGATTTGTATTTTCTGAACCTGAACTTTCCACCTCTGCTGTCCAGTTCCTCCTCCTGAATTGGATGCTTGTCAGTGTCACAGAGAATATCACACTCCATGATCTGGCTGGGCAAACTCCTATCACTAGTCAGTGGCCCTGCTTAGGATTAGTCTCATGATCTTTACATTTTACATTTTACTTTATGTAGAAAAGTCTTTTATCCAACAATAGAAACAAACAATCTTTGCAGTTCAGAACTGAACAAGCGCCCTCCAAAACATTCGGGACAAAGACACAATATTCTCTGATTTGCCCCTGTAGTGCACAATTTAAAATTTCTAATCAAACAATTCAGAAGTGATTAAAGTGAACATTATAGACTTTAAATTAAAGATATTTGCATACATTTTGTTTTCACCATGTAGAAATTACAGCATTATTCCAGAGGGCAGTGTATGTCTGATGGGAGAGATCACATGACAATGCTAATGAAGTTACAGCTAATTGAGTAATGAGTAGTCATATAGCAGGAGATTAGAAGAGGTGCCTGTAACTGGATGGTCATAGAGTTGAAGAGTTATGTCACTTTTGGATCCTTGACCAAGGCTTTCAACCCTAACCCTCAACATTGCTTTCTGAAAAATGTGCATCATTTTGGATAGAAGCATCTGCTAAATGAAGAGAAATGTAACTATGACATTGCTAGTATGAAAAAAAGACTGTGCCCCGGGAAACCACCATTTCTGTGAAAAGAATCAGAAACCTTCTCCTGCTGTGTTAAGTAGCCTGGGCAGTTCTGTATAAAGTGCAGTCGCACAGCAGATAGCTTGGTTAGCTGGAACAGGGGGGAGAGCTGAATTGGGCAACCGCTGTATAGCGTGAGATTCGGAGAATCAGAGCCTGTAGTGTGATTCTATCTGTGTGCATTGCTATCCCATAATAAATCACAGACACCAGAGAGACTGCATTTTCATAGCTACCGCAGTCATAATGTGTGAGTAGACCGCTTTTATTTATAGGATAAAACTGTAAACTTGTTTTGTTAAAAGAGGAACTTCAAAATTATCAGACAGTGGTGAGTCACAGTGATTTTGGTTCACTGGATAATGCCATCACACAGCGATGGTCATTTTGAC
Source organism: Pollimyrus isidori (assembly GCA_019775955.2). Taxonomy (NCBI): domain Eukaryota; kingdom Metazoa; phylum Chordata; class Actinopteri; order Osteoglossiformes; family Mormyridae; genus Pollimyrus; species Pollimyrus isidori. Next base: position 23,342 of record JABFDZ020000097.1, on the reverse strand, counting down.
TAGTGCAGGCTTGTGAGTGATGCCCATTTTCACAGTTTGGTATGGAGCTGTGGAGTATCCTTCCTCTGTATTTATTCTGTTGTGAAATTATAATGTTCCAGAAGGACATGGTGGTTCGCAGTGAGATCCTCTGTTACTTCAAGAGATCTACAAGGTCTGCATTGATTGATGACCAATATACTGAAGTTCAAATGTTTTCTTCTACTAAGAATACCTCTGCAAACACTGTATTCGAAAGCTCTACAGATGGAATATCTCACCAGATATCTTTCTCTACAGGCTCAAAGAGAGGAAAATCTTTTTTCCCCATTAGAGAGTTCCCTGGTACATTAATATATAGACTATCAGGTATTCATAAAATGGAAGACATGAGAATTCAAATGACGACATAATTTTCATATCAGATTCAGTGAGATTCAAGGCCAGTATGAACATTTTGTATGGAAATCTGTATGTAAATTATCCAGGAAGTGTTGCTTAAGTTTTTTACAAACGAGAGAACATTTGGCCCATCAAGTTTGTTTGGGGAAAACTCAAGCAACAGCTCAGAATTATCAAAATCTTATCTAGCTCTGATTTAAATGAACCCGAGGTTTTAGCTTGCACTACGTTATCAGGAAGACTATTCCATACTCTAACTACATGCTATGTAAAGAAAATCTTTCTCAAATCCAGTTTGAAATATTCTCCTGCTAATTTCCACATATGGCCTTGAGTTCTTGTATTTGAACTAATATTAAAGTAACTATTTGGTTGAACAGCATCCAGATCTGTTACAATCTTACATACCTGGATCATGTCCCCTCTTCTTTGTTCGAGGCTGCACATGTTCAGCTCGGCTAATCTCTCTTCATAGGACATTTCTCTAAGACCAGGAATCATTCTTCTACCCCTTAGTTAAACCATTTCTAAGACAGCAATGTCCTTTTTAAGGATTATGTGACCAATCCTGCACACAATATTTTAGGTGAGGTCTTACCAAGGAATTGTATAATCTTAGCATCACCTCCCTTGACATTACACACACCTAGAGATGTAACCTAACATCCTATTGGCCTTTTTAATTGGTTCCCCATACTGGCAAGAGTGGGATATGGAAGCATCAACATACACACCGAGGTCTTTCTCATAATTAGCTACATGTATTTCACCGGAACCCATAAGATAACTGTACTTTATATTTCTGCTCCCTGCACGGATTACTTTACATTTGTGTGAATTAAATTTCATTTGTCAGGTATCAGCCCAGTCACTAATTAAGTCAAGATTGCACTATAGCCTCATCTGCAAATTTAACCAGTTTACTGTATGTATTGCTGTCAATATCATTAATGTAAATTAGGAACAATAGTGGTCCTAAAATTGAACCCTGTGATACCCCACTATGAACACAGGCCCACTGTGACATTGTGCCTCTAATAACTACCTGCTGCTTCCTGTCTGTTAACCAGTTTTAAATCCAAGCTGCTACAGTTCCTAAAATCCCTGCTGCTTGTGGGGGCCAACATCAAAAGGTATCTGGAAATCTTAGTAAATCATTATCACATTTTAAGCCTTATTGCGGTCAATTTGTCTTATAGCTTCCTCAAAGAACTGAAGTAGATTAGTTAAACACGATCTACCTCTGCTAAGTCCACATTGGCAGTCCCTCAGAATGTTATTTGCATGGTAATCTACCATTTTCACTTGGATTATAGCTTCCATTACTTTTAATTTAAATTAATTGGCCTATAGTTTGACGGCTTACTTCTATCCCATTTTTTGAATATGGGCGTTATATTACCATGCTTCCAGTCAGAAGCATGCAGATAATGATTTCTGAAATAGTAAAGTTAAAGGTTGGCTAATAATATCCCTTGTCCGTTTTAAAACTATGGGTAAGATGCCATCAGGGCCCTGCAATGTATGTATTTATTTACTTATTTGATTTGAACCAGCTTCAGTTACACGTATCTTGGTCATGGACAACACTGGATTATTAATGAGTTGGTATGTTACTTGTGTCCTCTGCAATGCATACCCATGCAAAACAATCATTAAACTCATTAACTATATCAGTCTCATTTTCAATTATAAGACCCTTACTATCTAACATATTAGTGATTTCAGCTTTTAGAGCCCTTTTGCAGATATAGGAAAAATCTTTTACAGTTACTCTTAGCCTTTAATGTAACTTTCCTTTCGACATCCCTCTTAGAGAATCTAATATTATTTTTTTAACTCAATCTTTAGACTTAGATACTCCTGCTTTATTTTGACATCATTAGTTATTTTCCATTTGTGGAACAAAGCCATTTTCCTCCTGCCTACAGTCTTAATTTCCTTAGTAAACCACCTTGGTTGCAGTTTCCTAGATTTAGTTTTGCTGGAAATGGGTATGAAGTCCCCTTGCACTTGCAATAATGTGCTTTTAAAAAATTCCCAAGCCTCTTCAACAATTTAGTTTTTAACTCCACCCAGTTTACAGTTTTTAGTTTTAGTCTCATACCACTAAAGTTAGCCTTCCTAACATTGCATACTTTTGTTTTGGACTTTACTCTTCAGACACTAAAATTAACCTCAAATTTAACCATCTTATGATCACTATTGTCAAGTGGAACTAAAACCTTAAGTTTTCCATTCTATCCTGCTTATTAGTGAAAACAAGATTGTGAATGGCTCCCCTGTTAGGGGTTTTAGCAAACTAAGTAGAAAAGCAATTCCGTACCATCTCATTTAGTAGAGCCAGAGACTGTGTCCCACTGTATCCCAGGTGAATTAAAATCACCCATAACTCCAAAATAATTGTTATTGCTGATAATCCTGATCTTGTCGTGTAACATTTTGCTTTCCTCTGCAACTACATGAGCTACTCTATAGCAAACACCAACTAGGGCTTTTGGATTTGTGATTTTAGCATCTAGTTTTGCTCATACAGCTTCTGTACATGAATTTTGTTTCTACTACTCCTTGTGTTTACACACAGCAAAGAGTAGGCATTTTATAGTGCCCACTTTCATAATTGTTTGGGGATTTCCATCTCCCCCCTCCTACATTCTTAACTAACCTCCATGCCCCCACTAGTCTCTAGTTTACACACCCCTCAAATACTCTACACATACGCCTCCCCAATACACTAGTTCCCTTCAGTTCTGATGCAACCCATCTGGCTTGAACAGGTCCCACCTGTTCCAGAAGGTTCTGCTAAACAGCCCTCTTACTCTTGCCAATGTTGTAGATAGATAGATAGATAGATAGATAGATACTTTATTGATCCCACGCTGGGGAAATTTACTTGTTACAACAGCCAGT
>JABFDZ020000096.1:72304-84372 GCA_019775955.2 Pollimyrus isidori | reverse complement strand
GCTGGCGGGGCGGGTGCGGGGCGCTGGCGGGGCGGGTGCGGGGCGCTGGCGGGGCGGGTGCGGGGTGCTGACGGGGCGGAGGGGGCTGTGAAGCCGTTCAAACACTTGTGAAAATCGCAGCGAGGCTCTGAGTTTCCCCGGCGGTGAGAAAGGGGCGTCTGCATGCCTCAAGAACACAAAGAGGACAGAAGAGAAGCGGCACTGGCAGACGTCTCTACCATCATCACTCGTTATCATTCCTATAGACGCCAAGAATGTTGGTTGGGGGGGGGGGGTTGGTCACGCTCCACGGAAGCTTAAAAATGCAGAGGTGTGCATGCGGTGGATGTGTGGCAGACGGCCAAGAGTGCACGGCCTTCAGACGGAAAAAAAAACCTGCATATTACTTTGAATGCGCGACTCCAGCCAATAACTTGGATCGGATCCTCCGACAAGCAGTTTGTGGGATTCCAGAAAGCGGGTGGAAGACCGTCGCGAGCGAGAAGGTCCACGACGAAGGTCTGGACCTCGGGGACACGCGATGCTGAGAAAGACCCCCCCCCATCCCATCTAACGAAGCTGTCGGCCGTGTGGAACGAACACGATTCCTGTGGGTGGAGATGGATGAGGGCAGAGGAGAGGAATCAGTCATTCGGCCTCAGGAAATTGGGGAGAGGTACAGACGTCCGGGAGAGAAGGTGCAGAGTCAGTCGGCGGAGGAGGCCGCCATCCATTCAGAGACTCAGAGTCCCAACCAAATGCTGACGGCAAACTAGTCCTCAGTGACGAACAGAAAAAAAGTCCTTGCCAATGTGCACGAAAAAAGAATCCCCTCCTTTCTTGGAGATGATCGCAGATAAACTACCAACTGAGCACAGCTCCGCAAGCCTGCCACCTCATGTTAGCTGATTGGTATCTCTGTGTGAGCCCATGGCGAGGCCTGGTTTGGGGCAGCAGATGGTCAGAGCTGGAGATCGTGATCTGCGACTCTCGCCCCACCTACCGAGATTCTTCAAACGACTCAAATTTGCCTCTCTAAGCCAATGGTCATCAGTCCAGAGCAGGTAGGCTTTTTACGGGAGGTGGGTGGCCCAGCTCTCAAAACCTGTGCAATGCAAAGATACAAAGAGTCAGGGCAACAGACCTCCAGAACCTGACCTTCAAACCTGACCCCAAACCCTGACCTTCAACCAAAAGCTCTGGTTTTTAAGCCCAACTTAAGACCCCACTTAACAAACCTTAGGGGCCTACAGTCCAACCCGTGCCCCTAAAGTGAAGTTAATCAGCAGTCTCATCTTAATACCCATTTAGCTTAAGGGCCAGTTTGACTTCGTCTTTCCATAATCTTATTTCATACTGAGGTCACAGGGCTTATATTGTATTCAAAAAGCATTTAACCTTGGAACGGTCAATCACAAGGGACCTTTCAGAGTTATGGATCTTGCCAGCACAGATAAATAATCTTCAAACATAAATAGTTTGGCTTACAAAGCTAATGAGGGGACAGTTCTACTGCGATCTGCAATAAAAAGGAAAAACCTAACCAAGTAACCATGATAAAACAACAAGACCCTGATCATCATCAGCAAGAAAACTCAATTGCATGAATGCACGAGATAATTTGATATCGAGAACATACTAAACCAGCTTTTACAATAGATATTTTTCATGTATTAAAAGGGCACATTTAAAAGTCTCAGAGGGATAACAGAAGGCAATTTCTGGGTCGGGATTAAAGGGGTCAACGACTTGCTTTCAGAAGAATAATAAATACAGTCTATGTATGCTTATATAGCTCATACAATAATGATACTATTTCCATTCCTCGGTGTTTTGCAATCATCCACTCTGCATACAGGGATGTGTGTGTCTTTTGCTAAATTCACGAGAGAGATGTTTTTAAGAAGCAGAAAGCACAACAACCCATAACACCACGGGCACCAAAAAGAGCCACGGCTGAAAATCATTGACTGAGCAGGACCCCGTTCCTTACAGCTTTATACAGTAAGGTAGCATTAGGCTGAAGGGTGACGGGTTTGTACCTCAGGATATCCTGGAGCTGAGAACCAGACCTTTCCCAGGTTAAGAGGTGAAGATCAGGTGCCTCCATCAGAGGCGCCAAGCACAGGGGCCCGTCCCAGACACTGCCCTAGTGGCACGCCACATTCGCTGCCTTCACGCCTCAGCTGAGCTCTTAATGAATTAAGCCTAATTAATTGCGCCACACGATTCAGGACACGTGACAGTGCTACCTGACTACATTTTAGCTTGCATTAATCAAACTGCAGAAAAAAAAAAATGATAATTTGACAAAGCTTAATACAAACATGCTTTCTAATTTATTTTACTCAAAGTAGTTATTTAGAATTTTCAAGGACGATAGAAAAAAAATTGTTGATTAATTGGAAGTTTATTATTAAATATTATACTATTAGTTTTAGGAAAAATGTTTGATTTCATGTTCAGACAACAAAATACAAATGTGTTTAGATAAGGCATTAATAAAATTTTAAGTAAAATAATTCAAAGACCAGCGGAACCACATGTAATTAGGAGCTCGTCCAGACCATAAAGCAGGCTTTACATTGGGCTCTGTGTCCCGACACTGTCACTGAAATGTCACTTTTACCTTAGGACAGAGGAACACGGCCTAGGCCAATGCTGAAATGCAAATCACACATTAACATCATTCAGAGGCTCTGTGAGATTTACAGATGCCTGAACATCATATTTCAGCACTGGCACGACTCTCAGGTATAAACATGAAACTCACATCATGGTGAGAGAGGGGCATCATGGGAAAACCATCTGCACCCTTTCATTAACATCTCTCACGGCAGACAAACTCACAATTCTGACGTTATGGTAATAGTGGCATTAGTAGAATTATTCTAAAGCACCAAATGCTATATAGGTAAGTGAAACATGGTTTCTTTTGATAAAATGCACAAATCTATTTGCAAAGGTCAACATGCTAATTTGCATGAATGTAAAAAATAAAACATAATAAGGTCTCCCTGGCACAGTATCCATGTTACGCTACATAAAACTACATATCTGCTGTATGTTGTTAATACACCATTTACATCAGCAAAAACAGCAGAAAGCCGTGTTTGTTCAGCAGCTTCTTGAACACAGACTAACACTTCTGTCAGGGGCACTCTGGTCCAGTGCTAGGAATGATAAATAAAGACGCTCTCAGGCTGCTTAATTTGATGGAAAGCTGGCGAATGCCTGTGGAGGTCCGAGAGCCGGCGGATGGCGGCCATCTTGGTTCACTCCGCCACGGCGCCGCCTGACCGGAGAGCACGCTCGGATCACTCCGCTCGGACCGCTCCGCTCGGACCACCAGCACTCACCTCACCAGGTTCTCGTTGTCGCCGGGTCCCTTGCAGGTGACGCACTCCGTCCTGGTGTCGTCCGCCTTGGGCTTCTTCTGCATGGCTGGCTGTCGCTGGCGTCGCTCCCGGGGGGGCAGTTCCTGCGGGGAAAGCGATCGGTCAGAACACTCCGAGCATACACCCCACCCGGGTGTATCACGAGGTTCTGGGGCACTAGGGCCTACCTCGATCTTCTCTTCCTCACACAGGGAAACACGCTTTCGCTTCTGGCCTCTGGTTCTCTGGAAGGACCAGAACACACCGATTATCCCTTAAAGGAACCACGTGGGCTCCCGCGGATAAGAAACCCGAATACGCAGAACGCCAAGAGACAGAAGTGAGTATTGGTGACAGGCCACTCGTGGTCGTGTCACGTGGTGATGGTGCGAATGCACAACTGCTCCTCATCGGCGCAGAAAAAGTACAACGAGGGACGGGCGGACCTGCATCTTTTCACTTCTGCTTCCGATACACAACTACTGACACAGATTTTATTTAAATATTAGTAGACTAATACATTTATATTAAATATTATATATTTATACTTTATTTTTAAACTAGTAAATACAGATGAGGAAAAAATGTCAAATCTTTAGACTATTAAACATGCATAACATAATGCGCATCTTGTTTTAAGCATTTTTGAGGTATCTGTTACACGTTGTATCTCTTCCCAGCCGGAACACGAGTGACGAAGTCACTTAAAACGCCACACAATCTGGCAACAGTCTCACTTAAGACTTCCTTGTGATTGCAGCCCCTCATGTACAGACCCTCTGCAGAAGAAAACAGCCCAAGCCCGCGACTCTGAACCGTCCGCTGCGTTTTTCATATCACACGCATTGTATAACGTGTTCTTTGTTTAGTAGTATTTCCCACTAAAAAGGACCCCCACCTCACATAACTTTGTTTTTTGCAAATCGCTGCTACAAGTTATTTAAAAGCATAAAGCAGGAGCAGAGCGACTCTCTCATATCTGCTGTTCTTACGCCTCCTCTACTGCGTAGGTTATGCGTACGACGTCGTCACTGCGCTCACACCCACTGAGTGGCGACGATAGCATTCGGCTTTAATGCTGCAAAAACACACGTAAGACGGGAAAAAGCTGCCGTGTGACAGATTGTACAGAGATTTAACATAAAAACACCACAAGTAAGGATTGGACGTGGATCGGGCGCGATTGGCTGACACCCGATCCGTCAAATAGGTCTGGACTGGCGTGGATAGCGATCTGAATATCAGATGGGTGAATAACTAAAAACAACCTTTAATTCATAGTGCTGAGAGGAAAAGCCTCCTTGCTATTACAAAGTAATCACCTGCTTTTCATTTAGATCCAACTCATGTGACCTCGACCTACAAAAACAAAAGATTCCTCTAATGAAAAATCAGTAACTGTACAGCGTTCAGACAAAAATATTGCTAATTTCTTGGTCTTATAACAATACTTTGTTCATTTGTTTATACACACACACACACACACATATAATAAATATATTTCATTACACAGAAGCAGCAGTTTTAAATTCAAGTAGTAATAAATTGAAACCCAAATTATATAGTTCTAAGAGTTGCTCAAAAAGTTAATTGGAAAACAGTCTCATAAGTGGATTTTAAATAGTTACACTTTTGCAATAACATTAAACACCAAACATTTGTGCTTGGTATGCTGTTTGGAGCCAGTGACTGCAATTGCAATTAAAAGCAAAATGGCAAGAACCCAACTGAATGACCCAGTGAAAATAATTGACAAACAAAAGATTACGTATGGAGGATGTGTGCAGGTGTATTAAACATTGCTTGTCAATGAATTTTTGTTATGAAACCAATAAATTGCCAAGATTGTTACCAATAAATTGGCAAGAATGTCCCAAAATTTCCTGTGAGCACTGTGTCTGTACTGTGATGCGGCTCCACAGAGCTGCCCGTCCCTGTTTCAGATCGCAGTCCCCCTGGGCAGCCTCGCACCCGAGAGCAGCTCTGTCTGGGGCCCAAAACGCCGGGTGAGTAACACACACCAGCCTGGCAGATTCCCACTTTTAGAGGAAGTCCGCAGGCGGACGGAGGCACCTTTTAAAAGGGAAGAAAAATCGATGACATATTTAAACAGATTGCGGGAACAATTCCATCTGTTGGCGCTGGCGGGACACCGCGAGGCAGACGGAGCGCTTAGCGTCATGACTGCTAAGTGCTAAGGCACTGCCAATTGGCAGCCGGATTCACCGGCACCTCTACCACATCACCGGGCCAGACAAAGACGCGCTTATTCTATCAGAGCGGGCCCCAGCAGGGAGATCTATCACGGCAGAAGAACTGAAGTAGCTGGACACTAATACTGGGTCACAGGGGTGAACAGAAAGCATCCAGGTTGGCTGAAGTCAGACTGCGGGGCCGGTTGCTACTGAAGCTCTTTATTAATGACCAGGGCTCAATCCTTAGGGGGGGCGGTAAGTGATATGAAGTGTGAAATATAGCATCCACACAATCAGAGGCGCTTAAGGAAGCCCCCCAGTGTACAACGTCATGCGCCGTCATTCACAAAGGCAGATGGGGCAAAGCCCAACATGGAAAGGGGGAGGAGGGCCAGCTGGACCTCAGGAGGGGCAGGGCACCCCCCCATATAAAGAGCGAACTTTACCTCGGGGTGGCATCACTATTGGGCAGGGTGGGGCATGTGTTGGGATGCAAAGCAGGGGCTGGACGTGCTCGAAGATGAATTCAGTGTTGATATGCCACTGGCCAGAGGCACAGCAGAAGATCACTGCTGCGTAATCCCCAGGCTCCGAGCACACTGCGCGCGCGCACACACACTGCGCGCGCACACACACACTGCGCGCGCACACACACACTGCGCGCGCACACACACACTGCGCGCACACACACACACTGCGCATACACACACACTGCGCACACACACACAGCGCGCGCGCACACACACGCACACACAGCGCGCGCACACACACACGCTTAGACACTGCGCACACACACGCTTAGACACTGCGCACACAGACGCACACACTGCGCACACGCACACAATGCAGACACACACTGCGCAGACACAGGTCTTTGTGGGGGCTCTCCATTCATTTCTATGGGGAGAACCACAACATGGTGACCTTAACATCTGCCCAACCTTAACTATAAGGAACCAAACAAAAGACTTTTAACATCATTATTTTTTTTGATTGCATTCACAGATCTTTGTATGGACCTGAAAATAGTCCCCACAACATAAAAATTACAGGTTTGTAATCATATAGTGGAGAACATTTGGTCCCCACAAAGTAATATAAACCTAATCCACACACACTTTTTCTCCTCTATATATCCTCCATATACATTTTTTATTCTCCTCCTCTTTTTAGTATCACAGAGGAGAAAAGCGGAGGAGAAGGGAGAGCCATTTGTGTGACAGTGGGCCTCTCTGCACGCTCCTTCGTCTGAAAGGGGGTCCAGCGCTATTCCGCCGCTCTGCGAGGAAAATCAACCCACAATGAGGGTATTTATTTAAAAAAAAGAGAAAAGGAGACCTAGAGGATGTATGTAGGTGTTTGAATGGCCGTTTCGGGAGGGGGGGTTCCGTGCTTCCGTTTGTGGGGGGGTGGGTATCGATGGGGTTTAAAAACAAAGGGGGAGACAGAGTGAGGGCTGCAGTGAGATCTTCCCAGTGATTGGAAGCCTCTTTGTCTTCTTTAAGGGGACTGACGGGTCGGCCCACTATCGGGGGATCTGGGCTTGGTGGGCCGAGATAAGGGTGAGCGACAGAGGCAGGAGAAGGGGGCTGAGGGGGAGCCGCGTCAGCAGTATGTACGCTGTGGGGGGGGGGGGCATCACGCAGTGGAGTGAGGAGAGGATGAAGAGCCCATAGTGGCCAGACGGTGGGCAATGCAGAAGGTACCCACATGGAGAGCAGTGACCAGCAGCAGGCATGTCCGAAAAATAGAAAGGTTTCACTGGATTATCGGACATCCCTGAACCTCTGAGGATTTTCCATTTTATACTCGGGGTATTTAAAGAGAGAAAATATGGTTATGGTTTCATTAAAGCAAAATTGAGCTATATTATATTATATTTAATGATAAAAAAAATAATTGAGTCTTGAATAACTGAAAGAAAAAAATTATTATCATACTAATTTATAATATCTAAAGCAGCCGGCTCAATTATTAGCCAAGGGAAATGAGGCGGGGGGGGTGGGGGGGGTCGCCTACTGCGCTGGGTTTAACATGTGCTTCCCCAGACAGGGAAATTCAGGGGGTCATTGGGGAGAAACCCAGAGCCAATGGTGCTGACGCAAGAGAAGGATTGGGTCTACTGGGGAGCCCCATGTGCCAGTGTGTGCGGGCGAGTGAGTGTGTGAGCGAGCGGGCGAGTGAGAGCGAGCGGGCGAGTGAGAGTGTGAGCGAGCGGGCGAGTGAGAGCGAGCGGGCGAGTGAGAGTGTGAGCGAGCATGCGAGTGAGAGTGCGTGAGCGAGCGTGCGAGTGAGTGTGTGAACGAGCGTGCGAGTGAGTGTGTGTGCGTGAGTGTGTGAGCGAGCGTGCGAGTGAGAGTGTGACCGAGCGTGCGAGTGAGTGTGTGCGCGTGAGTGTGTGTGCTTGAGCGTGTCAGCGAGCGTGCGAGTGAGTGTGTGAACGAGCGAGCGTGTGCGCGTGAGTGTGTGTACGTGCGAGCGTGCGTGAGTGTGTGAACGAGCGTGCGAGTGAGTGAGTGTGTGCGCGTGAGTGTGTGAGCGAGCGTGCGAGTGTGAACGAGTGTGAGCGAGAGTGCGAGTGAGAGTGTGAACGAGCGTGCGAGTGAGTGTGTGCGCGTGAGTGTGAGTGTGTGAGCGAGCGTGCGAGTGAGAGTGTGAACGAGCGTGCGAGTGTGTGAGTGAGTGTGCGTGTGAGCGAGCGAGTGAGTGTGAGCGAGCGTGTGTGTGAACGAGCGTGCGAGTGAGTGTGTGCGCGTGAGTGTGTGAGCGAGTAAGCAGTATCTGTGTCTAAGATGCCATCCATCCATCCATCAATCCTCTAACTACTTGGCCGACTGTGGTGGGCCAGTGCCTATGGGCATTAGTCAGGCGCCAAACCATCACAGGGTGCACATACGCACGCACCCCTACAGACAAATTGTTAACTCCAGTTACCCATTTGTGGGGGTGAAAACTGGAGCACCCAGAGAAAACTGCGCACACATGGAACAGGTTCTGGGCAAAACCGACGCTGCCCTTAGACATGTGTGGCCACAAAGCCAAGCGATGAGCTCAGAACCTCAAAGCCTCACGATTCACTATTACAACAGGACACCAATTACCGTGTTTCTCACTTGGATTTTTTTGGGCTCAGGGGAGACGTCTTGCGGAATGAACTTAATGGGGCCCTTGATCTGCCGCCTGGACCTCTTGGTGCCGTCAGGCAGCGTCTCCATGGCAATGTCGGCCTCATCGCTGCTGGCCTGGTCACACTCCGAGCATTGCCTGGGGAAGCAGGCAGAGGGGGGTATTCATGGACCCTGCAGTTTGTTTTTAAATGCATTTAAATATCCCTGTGTCTGTGTGTGTGTGCGAGTGCATGTGTGTGTGCATGCGTGCGTGTAAGAGCCACACTGTCCCTGCAGAGATCTACCTTTAACTGGCATGTGCCTCAAATACATTTTCACTGGACAGCTTTTTGATCGAGACTAAAACACCAACATTGTACATTTACAGCCATTAACAGTGTTAGCGGCTCATTATTTACATTAAAGTCTGTCAGGCCAGCAGAGAACCTGATTCTGACGCTCTCGACTGCACATCTGAAGACAGACGTTAAACCGAACAGGTACAGGAATGTTCCTGCCTTCGCTGAGGGCGTCAGGCACCCACGATTCTTCACCGCCTTCATTTTGAGAAGCCCCTTTTGTCCAAAGTGACGCACAAGTGAGGACTTGTGCTTAGAGAGCGGGCACAGCCAGCGAACTTGGAGTAGATGAAGCAACAATACCATTAAACTATTGGCCACAGGATTTGAACCCACACCCTTCTGGACATGGGCCGAGATCCTCAAATGACTGAACCTCACAGCCATTAAGAGAAAGTGAGACCCCATCAAAGGTCGCCTAGCACAGGGGCAGCACAGACGGGCCACTACCTAGATCACCCTCTGTGCAGAACTCCGTAATTAGTTTTGACTTGGCGCCAAACACTTTTATCTTTCAAATTATTTTCTCATTCCAACTCAGCAAAGTGGAACCTCATCATGGATTCTTACCAACAAAATAAATGAGTTAGTCCAATCTCCGTCTGAATGCAAAGGGCTTCACTCAGGAAAACAAACAAATGCAATCACCACACAATTTTTAAATTTACTTAAAAGCAATAAAACTCCCAGGTTCCCTCTCACACAGACACGCTGTGACTGAGAGGGGTGTTTATATATATCCTGTATTATTTTATGATTTAATCTGAGAGCTGTGGTATAATTACATAGCCTGCATTACCCTGCTGACAGGGGGAGAGGCAGGTCTGAGGCTAGTGAATGGGTTTGGGGGGGCTTCCTTCTCACCAGTAGCTGTTCTTGGTCTTTTTGGGCATGCGGGTGAGGGGGGGGTCCAGGCAGCCCAGGTGATAATACAATTTGCAGGTGTCACACAGCAGAAGCAGGTGTTGATCCTGGTTCTTCTTGCAGATTCCACAGCTGCAGGAACATGAGGAGATATAATGCATTATTAAAATCGGCTGATTTCCCCTCCCAGGTCACCCGGCGGAGTCGACCTGCTACAAGGCCGTTTCACGTGGTCTGTTAAGCACCGAGATCGGATCGGCCACAACGCTGCCTTCACATTGGACGTGTTAATAAAGAGAGACCAGCCCCCACTGCCCTGAGCTACCTACACCAGCCCAAGGCTTCACGAGGGGCGAATCCGCCACCTTGAAAAGCACGTATCTGCGCGTATTAAACTGGACCAGAACTGCACACTCCATATTATCCAACTGGGCTAATAAAACTTCCAGCTTGGAACGGCTAACTAGTTAATTAAATGCCTAGAAAGAAATTACAGCAGTTACTTCTCCTGCAGTGTATCACGGTTTACACGGTTGTGTTTGAGGAATGACTTCCATCTTAGGTGAATGAGGTTACTGTACTGTATTCCTCCCGCTTACCACAGGAGATCGGCTTGAATGAAGACAGCCGTTCAGGCTGCCGGGCACCCACCGCGCTGAAGGCTGGTCTACACATCGCGGCGACGCTGTCTGTAGTAATTTGGGGGGGGTGATCACCGGGGGCCGGCTGCGAAGCACCGACTGCGATTTGCACCCCTGCTCAGAGGACGCAGCAGAACTCGGGTCTCAGGCCGCAGTCACTAATCGCATGCGACACGTTTCCTCTGCGCTCCCCGCAGAATGATTTCATTAGCTTCACCGCTGCGGCCATTGCTGTTCCAGCTCACCCTGCCGGTGGGAGCTCCGCAGCCCCCCCCCCCACCCCAGCTAACCCCTAATCGATCAAGCGTCTCGAACGCCTGAGCGTGCGGCCTTCTGCGTGTGACGGGGCATGACGCTCAGAACACTTCCCCAAAGTCCAACTCAGGGAGGTGTTTAAATACAGATAAAAAAAGAGCGCAGATTTCACTGGGATTACAAACATCAGACTTGTGAAAGTAACAGAAAGGCACAGATATGCAATAATACAGTTCTGCCAGTTCAGGCAATTTCAGAGCTTCTATCTTTGCAAGAAACAACACTGACAAAATTAGGAAAATCAGGAAAAGTAACAGCTGGCTCTCCCAGTGAACCTTGAAAGCCACATCGTCACAGATCAACTGTTATTTAATCAACACTCACATGAAAGCACCTTGTGAGAGGGACGGGGGGGTACCTGTACAGGATGGCAGGGAGGTTGCATGATTTTCCAGGAGCACCCCCCCCCTTCTTGCTTGGCTTCCTCTCCTTGGGGGCCTTCAGGATGGCTGGAGCAGCCAGCTTCTGTCAGGGCAGAGGAGAGACCACACCTCACATTTTCTGCTCATTTCCGGATCAGGGCGCGTGTATGAGGAACAGCAGCACGCACGGCACCTCCGAGCAGACCACCCCGAGCGGGGCTGTCACATGGCCTCAGATCATCCAACAGGGACAAAGTCTTAAGGCAGAAAGACAGGAGTGACTGGACCAACCTACTCACAGGAAGCACACCCAGAACTTTGCAGAAGGATCAGTGTACAAATGCCCAGGGTGAATTACCAAAATTTACAAGAACTTTCCATCACGAAGTACCATCCTATTAAAACAAATGACTGTCCTCACAACAATATTCATCTGACAGAGCTGTACTAAAACATTTATATAAAACATTCTAGTAAAAACACTTAACATGAGAGATGTTGATATTATTAGAAGCCACTCGTAACAAAGTGTGACGTGAAGGAGCAGCAGGAGAGCCAGCGCGGAGCTGGGGACACGCGGGAGCGTGACATGTGACTAATGGCAGCTGCTGAAACACGGCAGCTACGTAATGGGGTGATTTATGGCCGCCATTCCGAGAGCATCCATGTCCTCCCAGCTCTCCACCGTCGCATGGTTATGCCGTTTGTCCTGCAGAAGCTCTGATCTGAAATCAGCTGAAAACAATGTATATGTTGGGAGTAACATGAAATTTATAAAGTGAATTTTAACTGGGGGAAAACGCATGCCCGTAAAACCAAGAAAGGCAGCAAGACATCACCGCTTTCCGTTCCTCACGTCCTTCCCTGAT
>JABFDZ020000096.1:57487-72204 GCA_019775955.2 Pollimyrus isidori | reverse complement strand
CCTGCCGCGTTCCGTTCCTCGCGTCCTTCCCTGATCCTGCCGCGTTCCGTTCCTCGCGTCCTTCCCTGATCCTGCCGCGTTCCGTTCCTCGCGTCCTTCCCTGATCCTGCCGGGTTCCGTTCCTCGCGTCCTTCCCTGATCCTGCCGCGTTCCGTTCCTCGCGTCCTTCCCTGATCCTGCCGCGTTCTGTTCATCACGTCCTCCCTGATCCTGGCACTTTCCGTTCCACATGTCCTCCCTGACCACCTCTCATCCTTCCAGTCTATGCCCCTCCCATCTACCCCAAGCTATATCCTCCAGACCTCTTTGGCCACCACCCCAAACCTCCATTCTCGCCTTGCCACAGACCCCCTCCTCCGAGTTGCCTTCCTGCTGCGGTGGCTTGTTTTAATAGCGTGAAAAACGCCTCGTTTCCCTGCGGGCCATTCAGCCGAAACAGCCTTTATATGACTTCAGCCACAGCAGAACCTGGATGTTACTGCAGCCATTTAGTTCTATCAGGTTGTTCAGTAAATGATGGAAATATGATCTAGTGACCTCTGCCCTGGCACAATCTCAGCTCCCACCACAAAACGCCTCATTTGGGCCCCACCCAAAACCATCAAGACAACACTGTTAAGTTCACACCTTGTATAATTCCAGCTCTTTAAAAGTCATTTCACGATTAACTGATAATTTCATGCATCAGTTCCCGATACTTCAGTACCAATTTTTAACACAGTAACCCAATTTTTTAGTCTGCTGATCAGTAGTATTACAATTAAGTTTTAACAATCGCATTGCACTTGACATGTTTTTAAATGAAAGCCTGTAATGAAATACACACACCAGTCAAAAAATGGCAGAAATAACCAAACACGGTGATAAATAGCAGCGCGATGGAGAAAAGCAGAGAGAATCCAGCAAGGCGTCGTTTATAGCAGCTGAGATACACAAGCTTTAAATTGTGAGACTGGCAGGGTGAACATAAAGAACATAAAAAAATAAATGTCCTCACAGATGTATATGCCGTGTACCACAAACTCATTACAAGATCCACAGCGACGAGGACCTGTGGGCTGGTTACTATGGTGAATTGGACTGGGGGGGGGGGCAGGTTAACTTTGGAGTCCACTGCGGATTCATGGCGAATGACAGGTCAATCAGCCGCCGTAAATAAAAGGCTTTTTTACAAACAGGATAGAATTAGGCCAGCCTGCCCACAGCCACAATCTGGATTGCTTTCAATCACGTATTATTACGGTGGCGGGGCATTAAAAAACAGGCTTCCCTGCTTCTCCCCAGTGCTGGAGGCCGGAAGGGCACGTCCACGTACCTGGCTCAGGATCCCACCCAGCAGGCCCCACACGGCCTGGCCCTCGCTCCTCAGCACACCGTTGATATTCTGCAGCTCCTCCAATGTCTCGCAGAGCTGAGGGGAGATAACAGGGTGGCGAGAGGGAGATCAGATTAGAGGAGGACGACCTCAGATGCACCCCGCTCCCTCTCTCTCTCACACACGTACAGGTGTGAGTGTGCACATGCACTTAAGTGAGCGGCTAATGCTCTCCAGGCTGGCAGAGGGTTACCCCAGAGACGCCACCCGGTGGACAGCATGCAAATAAGAGCCCCTTTAAATGCAGGGAAATAAACCTCAAGTTTTATTAGTCCTTGGTTCGAGGCGGTAGGGCGACGCGGACCAATAAACGGGAACAAGGCAGTGTTCTCATCGCTTCCCGATTCATATCCATGCATCTCAGATACTCCAGGTGGAGAGGGGGCCAGGAAAGGAATTCAAAAATAAGAAATAAAAATACCTAATAACTACCGGGACCCCAGGAAAATGCATGTGCTGGGATGAAATGGATCGCGACTTCTGTCTGACGACGGCGGAAAAGTCAGCACAGAAAGAGCCAAATTGGATTCCCATACTGCACATTATCCTATTTTTTGGACATCGTTCGATATAGAAGACGATCTGCAGATAGTGACGGTGCTCAGAATCACTTCAGTGAACTTGTTCTGATTTAATGTAGCAATTATGTACAATTCTGCCTGTGTGGGGCTGGCTCTTCCAACAATGGGCTGAAAAAATACATCCAGTGTATTTATGGAAAAAAGAGGAAAATAAAATAAACCCTGAACCAGGTTAATTTTCATGAAGGTAAACCATTGATTTGGCATCCCCGTCCAAGCAGGGTGTCGTGTAAGTTCAATCCGAGGGACTCAAATTAGCCGTGGCACCCCATTAAATAGCCCCTTCACATGTGGCTGAGAAGCCAATGGCACATTAACTGGCCGACTGCCGCTCCTCCGCATCCCAGCCTTACACGCCCCGGCTGAGCAGTCACATGATCACGGCCGGGACGGGGGCGGGGTCATTCCCTTTTTATGGCCTTCGCCCCAAATTCTACACATATTTAAGAAACGATACGTTTGGGAGTAAACAGTAGCTGTCCTCACATTAACTAAAGTAGAAACACACACACACAGCACGCACATATAAACACACACACACACAGCACGCACATATAAACACACACAGCACGCACATATAAACACACACAGCACGCACATATAAACACACACACACACAGCACGCACATATAAACACACACACACACAGCACGCACATATAAACACACACACACAGCACGCACATATAAACACACACATACAAACACCTATATAAACTTGGTAGTCTGTGCTTTTACAGCACAGATCTGTCCTTTGGCCTTATGAGTGCCGGGCTCTTGCAGGTTCTAGAGAATACAATCTGATCAGCACCTGATCAGAAGCCGGGAGCAGAGCAGGAGGCCCGCCGCCCCGGCTGCTACCCGGGTCAGTGCAGGCGGCTCTGCCCGGGTCGCTCTGCCCGGGTCGCTCTGCCCGGGTCGCTCTGCCCGGGTCGCTCTGCCCGGGTTGCCCCGTGGGTCGAACCTTGTTATATTCCACGTGCAGCTTGTCCTGTTCGCCCTCCAGCTTGTCCTTCAGGTTCTTCTGCTCGGCGATGTTGTCCTGGATTTGGATCATCCGCATGTTCCGTTCTGAAGGGGGGGACAATAACGAGGCCTTTATCTATGAAAAAGGTGCAAGCGAACGTTGGCGGGAGTCGGGAATCCTGTTCAAGGCAGCGCTGCTCACAGGCGGGGGCCCATAGACCTTCCTCAAACAATCAAGACTGCAAGGACAGTCAAGACCCACCGCAATTACGGACCGCCGAGGCCAGCGGCAAGGCCCATATGTGAATGCCAGATGCGACCAGAACCGATAAAGTGCTGGTACATTTTAACTGGACACATATGGCTCAATAAATCAGATACAAATTCTGTAAATACAAAACATAGGTTTATTCAGCATTTACTCAAAGATGGATGGATCTGTGTGACCAAGAACGCAAGACAGACATCAGAATTGTTTTCTAGTCACAGTTTCCGTTGATCCCACGTATGGGAAAATGTTTTTTTTTTTTTTTTTGCGGAAAGGACTTTACACTCCATTAAAACAATTAAGCACAGACGGAGACATCTGTGTGAAGTCAACTGTTCCTGAAACCGTTCCCCGCTTTCTTCCGCATAAATTTACGCCATGTCTTCACTTGATTATAATTGTAATTATAATTTAGGTCTGAGCACAATAAATCACCATTGCCGCTATCATTTACAATTCCATAAATGCAATTATGTTTTGTGCTAAACTTACATTTTTTTCTCAGGAGACCAACCCTAACATTAAGCTAATTATGCATTCATTTGATAATTTGAAAATACATCACAGACGAGCATCTGTGGACTGAATTGCTTAATAAGCTACACAGCCTTAGTTAAAAGTATGTCTCATTTCACACTAACGTAATGCATGTTCACTGTCTGTATAGGTCAGGGGGAGCACCGAAGCCAGTCTTGACAGCACCCCTGCTGGTAGGAGGACCAAACTGCGGGAAGCCACCTGACCGGCTGATCAGACCCCTTACCCAGGTAGTAGTTGACAAAGTCAGCGGTGAGGGCCGGCTGCTTGTGCTTGCGGCGGCCGTCCACGCTGGCGCTGGCGTCTGAGGTGTCCACGGGGAAGATGTCTGTGCTGATGCCCATGAGCTCAGCCTTGCGCATCAGCTTGCGGATGGCCGAGGCGCTGGAGGTCAGGGGCCGCGGTAGTTTCTCGCGGGGGACCCAGGCTTGGGGCCGTGTGTTCCGGGACAGCTCCGCCTTGGCCCGGTACTGCTGCAGGCGGGTGCTGATACGGGCCTGCAGCAGGGGAGGCCAGGAGCATTACAGCACTGGGATCGCATGCAGTCGCATTTAAAAGAGGCTTAACGCCAGACTGAGGAAAGGCAGGGCAAGAAGCCAGCCCTGAATATCCGGTGGGGGGCATCTGGTAGAAACCTGGACCCCCGGGGACGTGACCTCCCCCTCACCTGGGCCTCGGGCGTCAGCTGCTTCTCCCGCTCCTGCAGGGACATCTTGCAGTACGACTGCAGTGCCAGGTAGTTCTTCCTCTTCCACTTCCTGTCGAAGCGGTCGGCGTGCTGCTTGCAGTAGGCAAAAAACGGGTCTGCTATGTCCTACGAGGATTAAAGAACAAGCGGAGCGTGAGGGTTCTGAGACCCTAAAAACACCAGGGCTGTAATTCTCATGGTGAATTAACCTTGATTATTCCGTCTAAGTTCCACTGACACAGACGTGTGTGCCTCCCCACAACGTCCCATCCTCAAAACACAGGTGAAAGCGCATCAACATGGACAGGAACAATAAAATGACACCTCACAAAGGTTCAGCAAAGAGGGAGCTTCTCACAAAATTCTGTAGCCCATTAATTATCCCCCCACCCCATTAGAATTTCTTAACTTCCTGGGAACAACACACCCCCCTCACATCCCAAACATCTGCTGCCAAACTGAGAACAACAAGACGGCCATTTCCCAGCTCCCTGAGAAATCGTTTAGGCTTCAGGTGTCTCCAGGGCCGCTATCAGCGTTCCCGCCTGCCGATAGGGGCCCTTCCCACAGCCCGCTGGATTAAATGGATTGCAGTCAGTAGGCACTTTCTGTGGCAGCCTGGGGCTCGCGGAGGCGGGCCAGGCCGGCCTTGAATGCTATACCCTGGGCAGCACTGGGATGGAGTTCCCCTCGGCCCCATCCTCGGCCCTGACCATATAAACCAGAGGTTCAGAAACGGGGCACGAGGGACCCAGTAACGCACATCTGAAAGAGCAGAAGGAGCACCGTGTCAAGGCTTGGCGAACCGGCAAGGTACGAATAGGCAGCAGGATGGCGGCAGACTCTGCCCCTCTATATCGATAGTCAGGAGGACAGCGGAGGTCTCAGCCACACAGGAAGGAGGCTGCTATCGCCTTGCCGGCCCACAAGATCATTCAAAACGCCAATGTTAGCAGTTAGCCAGCAGCCATAATGCTTTCCCTAACAGAGGCGGGGACATGACTGAATTTTTTTTTACTAAGCTCTGAGGGAAAACCTTCCTCTTCCCTAGGAACATCCAAATCTCTAAATCCACCAACCATTCACTCATTCTGAACTGACCACTGGCAGTTTAGTCTTTCCCCATTAACTGATCCAGACGACTAACCCCAGCCCAAGATAACTCCAAAGTCACGGAAGACGGGGGGGGAGGCTGGGGCGACGGGCAGGATGCTGAAGGTTCTGCTCTCCGTCTCTGCGAGCCTTCATTCTCCAGGTCGTTCTAATCCGTCTCTGACGTGCGACATATTTTCTTGCCGTCACGGTCAGACTGGTCCACGGGATGTGAGGCTTGCTCGGCGAAGCGGGAGCCAATATCCCCAGGATTTATCGCCCCCTACACCCCACCCCCAGGGCTGACCACTTCACCCAAGCGTGTCCTGGTCTGGACGGAGGGACTCCATTACTGATAATGACAGCCTCTTCTCCACTCTGCTTTTCCTGGAGCCCGGAAAGGTACAGCTGTCAGCAATTCTTTCAGGGGGAAAAAAACCCCATAACTATCTGTAATGCTGGGCTTCACATCTATAATTAGTCAGTATAATTTCCCTCCGGATCTCATCAGCGCCTCGTGTCTGAAACACATCTTCCCCCAAAGCCCAGTGCAGATGTGAGCAGACTCCGGCCCCCCATCACTGCAGCGATCTGGGCGGCAAGACACTGCTGTCAGTCCGTAAGTCCTATTATTTATGCTAGAAAATGGTCTTCAAAATCAAAAATCATCATTTGCTTCTTGTACATCTGTTAGATTATAAAAAATACCATTAATTTTAAAGTAGGCCTGCTGTTTGAAACTTGAGTCTAACCCTTCATAAGGATAACAGACTAACCTTACATTCAAAACGTCACAGGTCCAGATTTTAGTGTTGCTTTTACAATCAGTCATTTACCTGATACTTTTATCCAAAGGGACTTACATTAGAGGGAAGGGTTACAATTTACATGTGCTCCCTGGGATTTGAACCCTCGACCTGTGCGTTGTTAGCCCACTGCTATGCTTGTTGGGTTTCTCTAAAGAACGAAAGAGCCACAGAATTAAGGAAGAAGGAGCAGGCAGTCCCTGGAGCAACTGCGGGGGGCCAGGGGGATGGAACCAGCGACCTTTTAATCACAGACACAGCCACCCCGACAGCACAGACCTCCTCTGCGGCCGCCTCGGACAGCAGTCCCTCACGCTGCGCACAGGTCACATGGAAGTAGGAGCGGCACATGCCCGCGTCGCAGCTGATGCAGACGCCCGTACGGGCAAAGCGGGCGTCTTCGCAGAAGCTGCACTCCTGTAACAAGAAGGAGCGTCAGAGTAAGAATGCACAGGAACGCCGGGAAGCATCACTGAGGTCATTCCACACCAACGTCCTTCTGCAGGCCATTTCCACACCACCGGGTCTGCATTATATTTTAGGGCAGAAAATACAGCAGAAAACCTCCCCCCCGCATATGCTGTAACTTAAAATGTATCATAAAGGGCTCATTTTGTGAAGGATGGGGTCTGAAAATGTAACTACTCGTGCTGAATGTAACTCAGCATATATATTTTGAGTCATTTTAAAGAGCAAAGTCTATAAATGTGTAGTCTGAATGACTAATGACTGTAAAAATCATTTGAAGCAATCATTACCGTTTCTCACTTTAATTAAATGGCTTTAAGTGTCTTTGCGCTAATTTAGTGCCTCAAGAACGAGCTGAACTGAAACATTTTTTAAAAGGGTCCTTTTGCCAAAAACTTTGACATCTGAAAGTGACAAGAAGTAGTTTTTGAGAGGGTTTGTTTTTATCATTCTGGAATAACCCGTGCGGGATAGACGGTAGCTGTCAGAGAGGTCTACATGCATTACATCAACCGCATCAAAGGTGGCCGTGCAGTCTGGAAAGGAGACCCTAGACATGGTCGATTACAGACCAGCCGTAGGCACCCTGACCTAAGCTTCTAATCCAAGTTGCTCAAGTTCACGTGCCGTTCAGGATAGACTCCGTTCTGCCCAATTACAATATTTAACTAATTAAACATACATTTGCCCCACGGACATGTTAAGTGGAACTACGTCGCTACACTCAGGTGGCGTCTGATGGATGATTAGCGAAGTAATCAAAATGACGGGTAGGGGGCAGCGGCGACAGTAATAAAAGGGAGACTCACCTTGGCTCCATACTTGGAGTAGTTCATCTCGGTGAGGGTCACTGGCCGCAGCTTGTCGATGTCACCAAATGCCACACCAGGGACATACAGAGCGCACACCACATGGACCCACCTAGGAGGGCAGACACCACAACAAACGGGTCACGTGACAAAGGTCCAGTATGGGTGGCGGCGAGGTTCAAAAAAGGCACCCGCACACATTCATTTATGAGATTCAAGCAGTGAGCTCCTTCAAAGACACCCCATTAGCTGTCATAGTCAGTAAAAAAACGGTGACATTGGTGAAGAAAATGCTGAGACCAATAAGAAGATATTCATCAACCGATAGCTCTACTCTGCTGTTTAATTTGCCATGTTTTTCATGCTCTAGTGAAGTATGAAATTCGGGGGCAGGCCAGTCAGGGAGACTCTCTCAGATAACCACGCTAAAGTCTCCGGGTCCGGTAGCTCGTCGGTCAGACGGACTGATGGAGAACCAGGAGGTGGCGGGGAGTAAGAACCCCTCAGTCGTACACAATCGCAAAACAAAATACAGCTGGTGAGGATTTGTAACGCCTTACAGGCACAGAGGCGGATCTGCAGCACCACCAAAAGGCGCTCAGACATAGTGGAGACTAAGCCAGTGAGAAAACATCTAACATCTGTTTCACCGGCGCCCCGCTGGGTTCATCCCCGAGGTTCCGTCCAAAGGTCGTCGAGGACTTTATACGGGCTTCTTTCACAACACTGTAATCTCAGCCAGGGACCGAGGGGCGACCCACACTTGCACCCCTTCGAGCAGCCAACCCACCTGCCTGCATCTGTCTCCTTGAAGATCCCATCCTGATTGGGGCAGAGCTCACAGCTGGGCGTGACCCCGTTCTTGCAGGCGTCACAGAACCACGGTTCCGTGGAGTTCTCGGAGGCGGAGCTCATGATGGAGTCGCTCTCCCCGTCCACGCCGTAGCAGCCTGAGAAGACGGCACCGTGTTACCGTTACAAAGGGAATCGGTTGTGTGAACGTGAAGCTCAGCTGACCGCCGGCATATTCGCGAGGACTCCTATTCTGGCCACACAGAGGACGACCAAAAGCCATGGTGTAATGCTGTCAACTTCTAAGGAATCTTGAAATTCGTAACCGCACGTCTTAATTAGAAGGATAAGATGGGTCAGTTTTGTATTCTGCCCACAACCAGCAACAAATTAAAACACAGGATCAGAAATAAATCCTTCTGTGCTTTCTTGAACTTTAATCAGAGTGAGCTCAAAGTACACAGAACCGCAAACCCATGTACTCCATAATTAAGTTCTGATAAATACAGTCAATATGAAATGTAACCTTTAAAAACGATTACTCAGATGTGCAAACAAGATTTAATAATTCCTTCTCTCCATCCCCCATTCCACCAGAGAAAACAGGGGTAATAATGTTTCAGAGAAACACACAAAGCCATTGAATGTTTTTAAAATCTACATACAAAATTAAGCCACCGTCTGCTAGCTAACGAGCGGCCTTTGAAGAGCGCGGCCCATTTGCGAGGCGGTCTCTGCTCTGGTTTAGCCCGCTCACGGCTGTACCGTTACGCAAATCACTGCTGTACCGTTACGCAAATCACGGCGGTACCGTTACGCAAATCACTGCTGTACCGTTACGCAAATCACGGCTGTACTGTTACGCAAATCACTGCTGTTCTTCCTGAATCGAAACACGGGGCTCAGATGGCCAAGCTCTGGGGCGCTGGCCAATAGGAGGCTGGCTGGTGGAAAGCGACGACAGCGGGATAACTTCATAATCCACCAAGTGCGGATTATCCATGTTGGGACCGACGGTTCAACGTTTTAAGGAAGTTGGGGGGCCAGTGGCAAGCAGAGAGAAAGGCTTAGACTGAAATCCAGTCTGGCTGCAGGGCTGTGTTAAAACCAACAGCACAGGTGTCAGGCAATCACAGGAAAAAAAGCCTGACAACTGCAGCTGTGCGCCGTGATGGTAGGAAGTGTTATGGAGCTGAAACAGCAAAGGGCCGTACATTATTCTGACAGGACAGAAACAGTCTCCCTCTCACACTAATGACCATCTTCTTGTTCTTACAATCACACTCTGTCCTGTCGCCCCGAGATTAATGCCCTAGGACACCAGGAAGTTCACAGAGTAATTAATCAACCTCATTTTCCTCACTTAACTTCATTACCACGCGTTAATTTTTAGGGAGAAAAAAAAAAAAAACATACTACTTCCATAACGACGGCACCTCTGCACCTAAGAAACCGAAGGTCACGATCTGAGGGTCAGGGCTGGTACACAATCAGCGCGAAGATGCATTCATCCATGTAACCTCAATTAATGGAACCATGTGAGCAAAGCATCCTCTCCCAACTTTACCCTTCGAAGAAGACGCACAGGAAACAAAGACGTACAAAGGCCTTCGAGTGCTTTCATGGCCGGGCACAGCTGTAACTGCTCTCAACACACAACCAAAAAGTATAACCATTTTCCAATTAATTTGAATCGATTTATATTTTTGAAAATAAATGATGAGTCAGTGGTACAAAAAACAATGAAGAAAATGCCATTTGTGACACATTAATCACATTCAATTGAGTAAAGAATGGTACCTATTCATCTAAGCATGTTCCGGGCTAAACCATTCAAGACGGATGCCTTGAAATTAGCTGAACTCGACCAGATGCGAACAGTTCCCCAGCCAAGATAACGGAGGGGGGATGCATCGGTGCAGATATCGCACGGGTCCGCCATAGAATAAGACTCCGGCGAGCGGGAGCAATTAGATGCGCGTAAATTGCTCTGCCCCGTTTTCGTGACAGATGGGGAGGAAAGGAGAGCCAGATGCAGGCAGGGAGAGGAAGATGAGCCGCAGCTGCCTTCGGCGAGGAAGTTCAATACCTCGAGGTTCGATAACCACCCTCCGCCCAAAACGTCGGGCGGACACTCCCCCGCGGCTCAGCAAAACGGACGACCTTTTATCGCCGGCCGATTGCGTTTCACATCCTGCGTTTTAATTTCGCTCCTTCAACCCAAATTAATGAGAAATTACATTCGCTGCTCTCTTCCAGAATCTGGGCTCCCCGGTGGAAGTACTCCATAAACCGTTGGACATCTTTCGCGATGCACTTTCGGAGCTGTGTACTTAATCCCCCGTATGAATTAGCTGCGAATATGCAGACCTCAGGAACCCGACAGGGGAAGAGGAATAAAAAATAAAAATAAATGGCTGCGGCACTGGCACTCCATCACCTCATTAGTCTGAGGTAATTTGGTTCAGGTGATGAGGGGATTTAACATGCTAAGCCTGCTGGAGATCGGAGATGAGCGGCCTGGAAATGGACTGAGGCCACACGTACTAAACCAGCTACCGTTGCACGTGTGTGTGTGTGTGTGTGTGTGTGTGTGTGTGCGTGTAAAACTAATGCATGAAATCGCTCATAAAAAAGTACAGAGGATATAAAACATTAGGTTAGGAAACTAGACCTCAAACAAGAGGACTGATATCTCCAGAGTAAATTATCACCACACCAAGAGACCCAAGGCCCCAAAGATTTTGCATTCAAAGCACAACCTCCACCATCTAACTCAAGGAGTAAGTGCGGAGTAAAGGCTATGACAAATAAATTAGGTGCAAACAAAAAAACAATTGATCAGAAATGGGGAGGAGGGAAGGTATAATTAGAACTGCAGTCCAGAATGCATTATGGACCGTGAAAAATCAATAACAGCAGTATGTTAATTGGTATTAGGACAAGTGTGAGCTCATTAAATAATTTGGCACAATACTGCAGGAGGCCCATTTAAATAAGAGCGCTCACCTTTAAAGCAAAAGATGGTACATTTTTCCTCATATGACAACCAGGAAAAACAAACTGAAGGACAACCAACAGGCGTCTAACGCTAAAGCGGGACGGTGTGAGACTCCGGGTGTGGGGGACAGGATGCTAGCAAAGCGGTTCTCTGCCCCCCCAGAAAGCTTCTAGGGTAGTCTGGGCTCTGTGGGAGGAACAGGCCAGCAGGACCCAGGTCGACCGATGCTGACAGGACAAGGCAAGCATCGCAGGGACAGAACAGAAAACGACCGTCACTCAGTCCCGACTTCCAGGATGTTTAGTCAAAGTGTCACACAGTACAGCGCTACACTACCTACTAAAGAGGAAATATATCCTGCGATACAGCACAGCTCGCTATACAAAAAACATCAGAGCAGCACCAAATGACGAAAACGTAGGCTGTACCAGGAGGTGAGAAGACTGCACACACGGGCACGCTGAACCCCAGCCAACCGCCACCTTGCCCGCTAATGAGCATTTCAGCAGTGTGACAGACCTGCAAATGTGACCGGTCACCCGCACACCCTGTATGCCAGGCAGAGGTTAATTAGGCATCCCGCATCCTTATACATAGCTGTGAAGATACACCTCAGGGCTGTGAAGAGAGATGACGGACTGCGAGGACACCAGTTACTGGGTACCTCATTCTAACTGGGTAGGAGGCTGGACCAGTACCACTTTGTATCAGTATCACTTTGTTACAGCATGGGAGTGAGAAAAGGGTGACAATCCACTGGCAGCTCTGTGACAAAAGGGGCTGATTAACATAACAGAATCATGCAAGAGGACAGAACTTCCAACACACAGTATCACAGCACAATGACTGACTGGAGAACAATTAACCAATCAGCACAGGACATGTAAACAGGCGACAGGAGGAGAAACTAACAATTAACAAGCACAGAAATTACGGAATTGTAACAAATACCAAAAGTAGGAAACATTACATAACAGGAAATAAACACTATAAATTGACACACAACTGAGGACTAACACTGGGAACACGAGCAGAACAAAAACAAACCAAAAGCACAAATAGGATAAACAAAACTTCTAGAAAATGATCCAGAAAGCCAAGAAAGAAGTGAGGCTGACCTCAAACCCATTACTGCAGGATTTCAGCCTTGGTGCTGCACGCTCAACCCACGGAACTATGTGGGGGTCGGAAGAACAAGGAAAACACACTAGGGACTAGTACAAAGACAGAGGGAACAGGAAGGCCAGCTACAGCTGCTGACCAAACACAGCACAGGGATGAGCAAGCACCAACCTTACACAGTTAAGAAAATCTGATACTCATTATACTCTACTCGAATAAGAGAGACTTTCCAAAAGACCCACAGACAAACCCATACCAGATACTAAAACAACACATTTTGAATAGTGGCAACCAAAAAAATTCTCCTGTGTTAAAACGTTAGATGTGAGCACGGTGAGCGTCACTAAGGATGAGGTGCAGAACCTTAAGAGCTTCTTCATGGCCAGTCCACACACTTTCATTTCCAGAAACTTTGCACTCATATCAACTCAAACAGACCATGAGGCTACATTCCACAATCCATCCGTTACCATTCCTCCCATCCATCTCCAACCTATAAACTTGAATTCTGTGCTTAATCAAGACTGGAAAGTGGACCATAAAAATGACTTTAGCATATATATCGATGCACGTCATAGAGGACTGCTGAGAGAGCAACTGACGAAGAGTCACTCCCCCAACCTTGAATCCTAACAGTATGGCAACAGACGCAAGAAATTCAACACCTAAGAAATGAAAAGAACAAAGTTTGATTCAAATTCGCCCCCCGCTGGCTAGGAGGCCACCCTGCAGGCAGGCGACCTGCGCTTGGCGTGTGCACTCGGAGTTAAGCGAGACACAGCACACGGCGAGAGGGACGGGGATTGCTGAGAAGCAGCCGCTCCCTGTGACAGCGGGCGGCCTGCTGACGGCGGAGCGTGACGGCGGAGCGTGACGGCACTTCACGGGATGAGGCCGCCGGGCGGAATGGAGAGCAGCTGTGGGCCTGGCAGCCCGGTGTGTCCACAGGCGGCTTCAGCGCGACACCCAACGCACCGGTTAACGACTGCCCTCCGGACACCGGCGCCCCCACCCCCGATCACACCCCCGTGAAACGCCAGGCACCTGAACCAAAATAATCCAACTGCGACAGACTCGAATGCGCTCGTTCTCAATCCCCCCCCATCCAGCTCGTTCGCTCTTGATGATGTCACTGCCCAAACACAGACCACCTTCTCTGGCCATGTCCTATTGCCGCCTGCTACCCTCCGGTCTGTGTGACTGCATAGGGGTGGGTATGACAAGCCCCCCCACTCCCAGCAGGCCTGGCACGCAGCTGGCCCTCCTGAGTCTGAAAGGTGCACCCAAGGAGCAGCTGTCCATTCAGTCAGAGGCCCCACTGGCCTGCATCCCCCCGCTGCCGAGATCCGCGTACCAGCAGATGAAGGCCAAAGCCAGCCCTCCCTGGCACCAAACACTCCCCCTGCCCCCCGCCACTCACTGCCTGCCAGCTGCAGGTTCGAAGCTGATTTTTCAATTCCCCTCATGGCTGTGGAAAGCCGGTCTCCTGAACCCAGAGTACCAAGGCAAATGAAAACAACAAAAATAAGAAGTAATAAAATAAAAATGCCAATCAACAAATGAAGCAAAGGGGCATCAAGCGGTCGTGGCTCTACACCATGCCAGCCTAGTTTAGCCCAACTTCCCGAATCTGCATTTCCCTGCAGATTCCCGGAATTAAAAAGACCCGGCTACTGGCAGGATTGCAAAGGGGTGGAAAATTTCTAGAAACTTCCCATGGAATGGTAAGTTAAGATGAGGAAAATTGAAAATATTTCCAGGGGGAATAACAGGAATATATTGGAATTAAATACCCAGACCTTTGCAACCCTAGCTATTACTGAGAAGGCCAGTGACAGGCTCTACGACACTGGATGACATGCTTGTTCATGAAGAATCTGTAAGTGGGCCATGAACTCAAATCACAGCACTGTTCCTGACAGCTTGGGAGGCAAACAAAAGCACACGCATTCAACAGAGGAGGAAATATGCTGCTATTTAAAGCACCTGAAATCTCAAAGATCAGTAAAAAGAAAAATGTGTGTATTTGTACATTTCTTTGCCGATGGACAAACACTTGATGGTCAGTGTCAGAGTGGCTACATGTGATCCTGGTCTGTTGCAGAACCGCGCGCTACGAGAACCGCGCGCTACGACAACCGCGCGCTACGACAACCGCGCGCTACGACAACCGCGCGCTACGACAACCGCGCGCTACGACAACCGCGCGCTAC
>JABFDZ020000096.1:2370-12413 GCA_019775955.2 Pollimyrus isidori | reverse complement strand
CCTTGGAGATGGCGTAGCTATGGGAAGCACGCCTTGGAGATGGCGTAGCTATGGGAAGCACGCCTTGGAGATGGCGTCCACATGTCATGTGGATCTGTTGAAGGATGCGGCTGGTCTGACTGCACCAATGTGGCAGAGCTGCTACTGTTCATGACCCTGGCTGGAGAGTGAGCTCGCCCTTACAGCATCCAGGACGGAAGGGTCCATTTCTCCACACCTTTTCCATCATAGCTGGCCTCTGTATTTCACTCCTGGCTTACACACCTACACCCCCCTTCTTTTGCCGCACTATTAATGCGAGTTGAGAATAATTTGTACTGAATTTGTATGGACAGCTGCGTGAAGGTGCAGTAGGTGACACTGTGGCCTCACACCTTCTGGCTTAGGGGTCTGAATTCGGCTGCTCTCCCTTTTGCTTGGGGGTTTTGTTCCAGGCACTCTGCTCTTCAGAATACCAGGCAATATACTATTTGCCTCGCAATAGACGCTCATTTACGTCCTTCATACATAAATTACGAAATAGTAACTTTAATCTTCATTTTGTTAAGCCAGTTGGCAATCTGAGCACCATTTGTGAAGTGTACAGTATGGAGAAAGGAGTAGCACCGTCTGGGAAATACAGTAAGAAGCTGAAGATGGCCTCCAGTAGAGGAAGAGCACGGCAGAGGGCGAGCAGAGCGACGAATCACTGCCAGAAAGGGGCCCTCAGCTGTAGATGCCAAGCCACAGATAATGTTGTTTAAAGAAGCAAGATAGCAAATAATGTGGGTTTTGCGTTCCAGCTGCTTTCAGGCAAAAAAAATATAAATAAATAGGAAGCGCTTTTGTCCATGAACAAAGGAAAACCTTCAGCAGAGGGCCGGCACTGTCAGGCAGGGCCCTGGGCAGCTTCGCGTGTGGCCCTGGACTCTGGCCAATAAGGACGCGGCGAGCTCTGGCCAATAAGGACGCGGCGAGCTCTGTCCTTCTGTGAGATTCACCAATGTCATTGGCCTCCTCCTGCTAAGGATGGACAGGAAAAAAACACAGGTACACACACACACACACACACACACGCCCGCACTCACACACACAGACGCACGCACACACACACACACACACACACACACACACGCACGCACACACACACACACACGCTCATGCACATACACACACACACGCGCACACACACACGTGCACGTGCGTGCAAACACACACAGGCGCACGCAGACACACACACACACACACACACACACAGCACATACACACACACACACACACACACACACACACACACATCAACACACATCCACAGATCGCTCTGATGTTTACCATCCCTCAGCTCTGGAAAGCTGTTTACTGCTGTTTCGATGTTTTTAATCCAGGGAAACTCAGCAATTTCTTTTAAATCCTGTAATCCAGATTTTTCAATAGTGTATTTTATTTTTATTATCATTTTAACAAAATACGAAACAGCTATGAATTACATCACTATTTGGGTCAGAAATGATCAAAAATATATAACCGACGTTTCTCACGAATGTTCCTACTTTATTAAGCTGTTGTGATGAAACATTAATACTGAATGTTCTACATACAGGTTAATCACAATGGATTAGCATCGCTTGAGCTGTTTTTGTCACATGAATCTGTCACAAGAAATCTCAAAACACAAACCGTCCTCGTTCCCAAATCAGTGTTGATTAATCTTGCACATCAATTTCCCCCTAAACTTCTGATTAAGAGGCTTCTCTCATATTCAAAAATCTCTGTCTTTTAATCATACACAACAAAATCTTAAAGAGAAGAAAGCACGATTTTACCCCGACTGACGTATCACGTGGTTGCCATAGCAATTCTGGTCTAAATGAAATAATGGGGCAAACTATCTGAACAAACTATTATTCATTAGCACAATATATACGATTGACCTGTGAACATGTTTGTCACGTTGATATCTCTTCAGCCGACATTGTGTTAACAGAAATGTGAATTTGTATTCTTAGGAAACTGCAGTATATAACTCAGTGGAATAAATTAATATGTTATTTCATACACTATTAGGTGACAGCAGATATATATGCTGTAGTGTGTGGCTTCCAGCTGAGAGGTGGACTGTTTGTGTTTGGTGGGGGGGGGGTTTAATCTAAACAAATCAAACCGGCCGATTTCGTACACATTTAGTCCAGGGTGCAGCGCTGACATTCACAAGGGTGCATTTGCCGAAAATCAGCACTAGTAGCTTAATGAAGGTTATGTGTGTCGGACGGCTGGTTGGGGGACAGGAGTAAAGAGCATGGCTGATTCCAACCTCATCCACCTCGGGGATCAGAACCTGAGTGCTACCATGTGGCAGGTGATACCTCACCACACCAGTCTGAATGGACCAGTGTGAGTTTCTCTCCCAGTGGCTAGAGTGCCAATCCTGCCCCCAACCCCCAAATTATCCCTGTAAACTGGAAGGAGATCAGAAAAGCAAGTTTGAAGTACAAGACCAGACCATTCCTTCCTTTAAGATCAATATGACTCCCGTTTTGTCTTCATACAGACTTCCAAATGAATCGTTAACTCATCCTCAAATGTTAACTTAATTCACGCTTTGCACTTAATGATAAACACACCATCTCACAGTGATAAGTGCTTTAAGACATTAGGTGAGATTGCTTCATGATGCAGTATTTGGCTGAGGGCTAATTGGTTCACTGCTGTTGACTGACGCAACGAAAAACAAAACAGGAAAATAGCACTTGCGTGTAAATTTGTTCTGTGCTGAAGGCTAATGGAATATTCCCTGTGTGCATCTGTGGCACAGGTGAAGCTGCTCTGTGTTTGTAGGGGGGCGCTGGCTGTGCTCTGTGTCGTACACACACCTGTTGTGCAGGTGCCCGACGTTTTATCGGATTCGGAAACCCTGCATTTTATTCTCCCACTCCTGGATCTTAACGCATTTTCCCAGAGGGCAGCGCTTCAGACGACGCCGCCCGTTCGGCAGCTGCGATAGGAGCCTCTGCTGCTGTTTTGTTTGTGTAGTTTCTCGAACCACGTCCAGGATGTTAGAGAACACACACACTGGCTCTTTTGTGAGCCATCTGCTCCCCGATTTCCACTACACAATCTCTCTGGCGGTATCCGGAGGCCGCCGCCGCTTCTCCCTTCCTCTGCCAGGACTGGTTTTGTGCAGCAGCTCTTTCCCTGGCTTTGGTTTGCATTCTCGTCCGCATTCTGTGACACCGTCCCCCCGTTTCAGTGTTTGGGAGGAGTGGAACACCAACACACCGTTCATGTCCATAACACACTCCGGCGACTGTCTGCTGTTGGTATTTAAGGTTCCAGGATTTGGTCTCGCCTCTTCTCTGGGACGGTGTTTGCTGGAGAAACTCCCTCCAAGTCTTTGATACACAGACCGAACATCACAGGCATCTGCTCCAGATATATTTTGGCTCGTCCTCCATGGGCAGCTCAGAATCCACTGGCTTGTCATGAACTGGGTAAAATGGCGGCATCTTTTGGCAGGAAGAATTGAAACCACTATTTCACTAGAAGGTCTACAATGGAGCTCAGGGTTTTATCTGAATATGTCAGTTACACGATTTAAAAGTAGACTGACTTCTGCATTATATCTATGGCATAACTGCACATTTATGGTTAATAAGTGTTAATAACGCCGCAGTGGTTGAGGACTGAGGGAAGGAATTATTCAGTGTCTTTGTCATTTCCTACTAACTCACTACAAAAAAAAAATTCCCACTGCAGTTAATAGTTAGTTAGTTAATTTTGAGCTTTACCGCTTGGCCCCCAACTAGGGCTATATTTATTGCGAGAGGAATATTAAAACAGATTATAATTAAAATAGTAGATGGTGAAAAGTTATACTTAGGTATAACTTGAGGTGAGCAAAGCTCTGTGTTCTGTTAGTATGATAATTCGGTGAAACACTGAGATTTTTGGATATTTTTCCTCAGAAGTTCCGAGGTTTCCAGCCAGACTTTGGTCACAACGCGCTTGTCACACTACAGCCCTTTGTGACTGTCTGACATAAATGTGACACAGCGTCTCCCCAACTACACACTGTCAGTCATGCTGCACAAGTTCAGTAATGGCAGCCGGATTCAAATTATTGCACTGCTATGACAGGCTAAATAATTAAAAAGCTGGTTCAAAGGGGCATGCAGTCAAAATAGTCAGATCAGACAGTGCTGACAGGCACTTTACACCGTGCTGAGGGACGCGGCGAGGCGCGCGGGCGGGTCTACACCATTCTGAAGGCCGGTATGATCGCTAGTGCAGAGCAAGACAGATGCAACGGGATGTGTGGTCAGCTCGCATTTTCCGGAGTGAGAGAAAGAAAGCTCATCCTTTTAAAACAAACAGAAATAAGACATCGAAAGATAGACATCTGATTTTGAACCCCCCCCCCCAAAAAAAAATAAAATGAGATAAAGATTAAGAATAAGATTATAAACGCCGATGACATCACGTTTCCGTCAAGTGCCAAATAGAAATGTGAGTGCTGTCTTTATAGCCACTGCTTTGCCCCAGGCTTATGTCAGGGACCTGTGGCTTATTTTAATGTGAAAACTCACCAACTTGTCAGCAGATCTATGTATTGATAAATATCTATGCCGGAATGCGCCCCCGTCCATAGAATGGGAAATTTTGGGATTATAGCCCCCTTGCAATACTCTCCAGGATACAAGGTTGGAAGATGGATGGATGGAGAGATGGATGGATGGATAGATGGATGGAATATAATTATTTTAAAAAGAAAAGTTTATTTGTCACAAAATACGTCACTGCTGGAAGTGCTTAGTATTAAAAAAATGACAGCACATAAAAATATATATTGGAAATCAGTTAAAAATGAATTAATTAGCAGAGTTCGTCATCGATATTATAATTATTTACTAGTGCTTTCAGGTTTTGGGTTTGCTTGGTTAAAGTAGCACTGAGTGCTGATACCTTTGACCCTGAAGAATGCCGCCATAAAACCATCAGAATACAAAATTCAAATTGGTCCTAAATTAAGGAAACACTTGGTAGGGTCTAATCAACACGAGTCTGCAGCCGCCGCAAATTAGCCACCGGCAATTATACTTTAAAAGCTTTAATTTGTTTTTCAACAACTCAGGCACTGGGGCGGGCACCCCGAAACAAAGGGGCCTAATTGGACGTGGGGGCCCATCAGCGGATCCTGGCCCCCGTCGTCGTGGTAGCGTGGCGGAATTCCCCTCCCGACTCCTCCGCCACCTACGAATCTCCCCCACCAGCTATGGAATACGGCAACAGCTTGTAGGTAATTGATCAGACAAGTGAACTGTAAAATATTCATTTTCTACTTCAACAGCCAGATAAATCTCCGGGGATGAGGACGGGAATATTGCTTATGCACAGCGAGGCCGGGCGGGTAATAGTGTGGCAGCAGATAAGCGCAGGTCTGAATCAGTGTTTATGGCTAATCTGAGGCAGGTCCGGCCAGTGGTGCCGCAGCCCGCCAGGCCCAACTTCCATTACAGACTCCGTCCGCAGGCGTCAACACCGGGCTCAATCGGCGACGGGGGGGAGCTCGGCGCCTCCTCGCTGACTGCAAATGAACTGCCTTCGATTAATTGGGCTGCCAATTAACCCGCTGAGCGAGATGTCGACAGCGAGGCGAGAGGCTCAGTTGGGGCCGTCGCTCGCCAGTGAACCCCGTCTCCCTGGGGGGAATTTCGCTGGACCCGCTGAGGGTGCCTCATGTTTGTGTGTTCGCTGTTCGCTCCCCGTGAACTGGCGAGCAGTGAGCATCCTGTGTATGTGTGTGAGTCCCCCCCCCCCTTTGCACTGTCACTGCCTTTATCCAGAATGTTCCAGGGACAAATACCTCCCTCATGTTGGGGGGAACTCAGTTACTGGAACAGCAACACCGGCTCTGTGCTGAACAACCCAAATTATGTGGTTCTACTCCCCTGAAATCCAAAGCACTGGCAGGTCCTTCAAAACCACTCGCATGCAGACTCAGCTCAGCGTTCACACCTCGACTATAGCCGACTGACTCCTGTTCCTACCCAGTCACACCTCGACCACAGCCGACTGACTCCTGTTCCGACCCAGTCACACCTCGACCACAGCCGACTGACTCCTGTTCCTACCCAGTCACACCTCGACCACAGCCGACTGACTCCTGTTCCTACCCAGTCACACCTCGACTATAGCCGACTGACTCCTGTTCCTACCCAGTCGCACCTCGACCCCAGCCGACTGACTCCTGTTCCTACCCAGTCACACCTCGAGCACAGTCGACTGACTCCTGTTCCTACTCAGTCACACCTCAATCATAGCTGACTGACTCCTGTTCCTACCCAGTCACACCTCGAGCACAGTCGACTGACTCCTGTTCCTACTCAGTCACACCTCAATCATAGCTGACTGACTCCTGTTCCTACCCAGTCACACCTTGACCACAGCCGACTGACTCCTGTTCCTACCCAGTCACACATCGACTATAGCCGACGAACTCCTCTTCCTACTCAGTCACACCTCCAGCATAGCCGACGAACTCCTGTTCCTACCCAGTATGTTTTCTTCACACATTCATGGTTCGCCAGACTTCCTCTCACGCCAAACCAAATTTATGCATGCTGTATTACTCAATATTTATCTCACTTCACAGAAAAAAGGATGCTGTTGTCTTAATGTCTTAATGGTCGACAAAAATGTGGGTAAACACCTCAGACGATGGAAAGGATGATGGATAACAGACTCACAATACTGAACTAGTGTGTTTGTAATTAAGCAGTTAAAAATCAAAGCAATATGTAGGACGATTAATATTTAATAGCTCGGATTTTCATAGCTCAGTTAATTGAATACCTTATCTGTATTTTGCAGTTGCTTCACAACTGTAAAATGTTACATATTACAGATAGCTGCACTTGAAGACCCCACAGCAGCATAAACATAATTAACTGAAGGATGGAAAATAAAAATTAGATATTGCTTACTGCTCTTATTCAAAGCCTCATTTGAAAGAACCTGCAATAACAGAAGGCGTTGAGAAAGGCAAGAGTTTACGAAATCCCCTCAAACTGATTTTTATGTGGTATTATCAATTTTTAAATGAAATTCTTTTTCTGATGCACATGAATTGAGGCCTAGGAAAGAGGCGATTAGACCTGGGATTACCAAAAGTTGATTTGTTGAGTGAGAGGACGTCGGGGATGTAAATCTGATTGCGTTACATGTGACGCTAACACTTGGGAGTTAATCCTTTGATCTGGGCTGGCCAGGCTGGCCAGAGATATTTCTGTGGTTGGACTGTGTTCAGCCTCCGCTTCCTGTTCCTGGTGGCTGCGTTTGGCTTCCCGCGCTGTGCCGTGCCGCAGATGGGGGCGAGGTTGCAGGGGGGTCTCCGATGGACCGCCATGGCGCCGGTGTTATAGAGGGAGGATGCTGAGAACGAACATGATCATCAGCTTAAAGAAAAACTCCATCCAGTCAACCTCCATGCATCTTATTGATAGTTCTAACGCGCAATCTCTTGACAGAGATTTTGTTTATCTCAAGCTCGTAGATTTGGTTTCAACATACATAGTGACCGAATCCCCTTCGAATCCCATAAAGATCTAGTGTTAAGGCCCAGTAGGGTCTTAGAAATTTGTGACAGACGATCTCAGTACCTTTCACTCTACTTTAGACCCTTACAATATGCTTAGTTAACATGGGATCCTATTGCCACAATAACAAGCATTTTTTTCTCCCTGGGGCAATTTCATTTGAACCCCTCATTGTATTTCTATCCATATGCTAAAGGACAATAATTAATATCATTTATTTTATTTATATTTGGTTTCTCACCATATTTTCTCCCTATTTTTACATACATTGTAAAATAACTTCTATATATACTGCATACAATATATAGCCTGTTTAAGAGCTATATGAGCCTTATGTATTTTTTTGTAGCAGTAAAATCAAAATAGGCAGTTTTTTCGTATTGCCAGCTCACAACCTAGTACCCCATCCAATCAAATGCTTAGTATCAAAATCAAAGAAGTCACACCACGCAAAAAAAGCATTCTGCCATTTTCTGTCGTTCTAAGATTGCCTTCCATTCTATCTGTCCATGGCACTAGTGTGAAGGACAGGGGCGGGGGGAAGTCAATTGCCCTGGGAGACAAAACTGTCAGCCAATCAATACAATCAATTTGAAATCAACAGATCAATTTGCATTTAAGATAAGCTCCAGCCAAAAAAAGACAAAACAACAACAGGTTTTTTTCTGTTTCATTTAACAATTGGATAATGAACTGCGGCCACATGCTAAGAATTAATGGGATTTGTAGGCATTTTAAAAATCTCTAAATTACTATCGTTGCTCTTTCCTGGATCTATGCAGCAATCAATTTGTTCAGTGAAACATTTTTTTTGTCTGTTATATGTCTAATTCACCCAACACACGTAAAGTTTTATTTTTTGAATCACATCACATTAAAACAGCTCCCATCTGCGCCCATTGCTCCTAGGATGGGCTCCGGTCCCCTTCGCGACCCCAGTTGAGATTAAGCGGTTTCAGAAAATGGATGGATGGATTAAACGGGCTGTCGGTCTGGTAAACTTATCACAGACCACGTTGAGGTTTGGGCCACTGGTGTCTGGGCTTCTCTCAGGAGGCCTTTGCTCATTTATGAATGTTGTCCTATGGATATGTCCTGAGACAGCGTGCTCCAGGTTCATTACAACCCTGTAGAGGACGGCTTTTGAAGAAGAATCTGAATTCCATCCAAAATTCATAAATCGTGTGCAAACCCGAATAAATTAAAATGGAAGATTAAAAAGGTAAGGAAGACCTTCTTGGCCATCTGCTAGAGTAGGACATTAAGTTACTGCCAGCAGCAAAAAGGCAGTGTTGCAATATCTGCTGACATTTGACGGTCAAAACACATAATTACCGCGTGGGAGTTTAAAATCACCCATTACGGGTCAAAACCGAACCACTGTTGCCCTTCATTTTATTTGGTTAGCTAGCACGGTTATCCAGAGAGAGCCGCACTGGCCAACGTGCGTACATTCTGCCCATTAAAGGACTTTCAGGGGACGCCACACGCCAGCGTGGTGCTGAGGACTGGGCATTGATACGCTAAGGACTGGGCATTGATACGCCGCAGTATGCGCTACAGCTTACTGAGGACTGGGCATTGATACGCTGAGAACTGGGCATTGATACGCTGAGGACTGGGCATTGATACGCTGAGGACTGGGCATTGATACGCTGAAGACTGGGCATTGATACGCTGAGGACTGGGCATTGATACGCTGAGAACTGGGCATTGATACGCTGAGGACTGGGCATTGATATGCTGAGGACTGGGCATTGATACGCCGCAGTACACGCTACAGCTGACAGTCCCATCTTGCCGACGTTCCCTTTGTACCCACAGAGCGCACCCTCAATTCTTGGGGGAATCCAACCCGATATCTGGGAATGGACCAGAATTCATGGATGCCTTGTCGCGAGCCTCAATGTGAAATTATCATGCATCATACCAGAGGTGCAAAAACTTCTATGACAGCAAAATTAATCAAAATGCACCAAACATACATGTAACATGTTTAACATTTAATGTTGAACATGCATTAAACGTACACTAGAATGCATTTTGTCCCGCTGTCATAATGTTCTTTTATAATGGACAACGGGGAACATCGCAAAGGAAGGGCTGTTTGATTGGTGATGGGCTGGGGTGTCTGGACTGGATGGATCCCGGGTCGGTCCAGTCTAGCCATCATTCTGCAGGCAGGAGGCAGTGACGTCCACAGCACTTAATGCCATATTGATCAGGTAGTAAACAGCAGGTGTTAATGAAGTCACCTTAGATGTGCTTTCAGTGCTGCCATAGGCTGCCCGAGGGAGAGGGGGCGGGGCAAAGCCGGCCGGCCACAAATCAGAGTTCAGCACCATGGAGCCAAGCCAAGTGCAGTGCCTCACATACCAAAACCTCCCGGTGCTTGTCAGCCTCAAGCAAAGGAGACTGAGGGGGGATATGATCCAGGTCTATAAGATTCTAACAGGTTTGGATGCTGTTCAA
>JABFDZ020000095.1:1038789-1050601 GCA_019775955.2 Pollimyrus isidori | reverse complement strand
CGTCTTCACAGTGACCATGAGGAGTCTGCAGAGACCTGATTCTGGCATATACTTGTGTGCTGTACAAGCTGGTGGGGTAACCAGAACATTTGGCGATTTATATAACATAACAGTCATCAATGGTAATATGTTCTTAATATGATATTTTAATTGTTTTAGATATGGAAGATATGTAACGGGGTTGATTCTGCCATCAAGCACTTAAGTCAAAAAACCACCTAAAAAGTTATGCAATTTCGAGTTAAGCGTATTCTCCCCTCCTCAGCGCGGACATGCCCACCGCACTTAAGCTGAAAGAGAAGGTGTGGCAGGGCGAGAAGCATAAACCTAAGCTTCATGGGGTAGAGGGGTGGGATTTTAGTTTGAAATCGGCTTGGAATAATGCATTGTAGATTAACATATATTCTTCGTGGAATATATGTCTCATACAACTATATGAATTATTCACATCTGTTCAAAGTGAAAAGTTGCAGAGCAACAGAAAAGTGTGCTTACTTGTTGGGTTAGAGTTGTATAGCAGCAGAAGACTGTGGGTGTGTTGGGTTAGAGTACGTGCATGGCGAGTGTGTATTCAGCTGCATGGCTGTAGTTGTGTGTATGGTCTTATTGTGACTTGGTGGAAAACCATTTCAGTCATCTCCCTGCCCTCCCTCAGGATTGGAATGGGACTGAAATTTTCTTGTGGGGGTGGGACAGGACAGGGGTGAAAATTAAGGCTGTGTGATATTACATAAAATTCATATTGCGGTATAATTTGAATCATAGACAGTAGATGACATATATTGCGGCATATAATTTGATCTTTAAATTTCAATATAACTGTTTTTGAAAGAGTAATATATGTCTATAGCAAAGGCATTGCAGCAGGAAGTTGTATAATAAACTGTTAGCACATTTCAAAGTAGTCATACATGTAGGATATTTATCGTGCAAATCTGCAATTATGGAAAAATCATGAAAACATTGACATACTAAATAAGTAATATAAAGCACCCCACCAAACGTTAGTCTAGCCCTCGTGTAAGAAATCCAGTAGGATAATCAAAGAAAAATGGACGGTGCACGCAGGTAGCCTATAAAACCCAATACTGTGCAGGGTAGCCTCATGTACATTTTATATAATATTAGTTTTATTAACACATTTAACTGTAAGCTGGTAAGGCTATGTGTGGGCATGGCAATATCAAACAGTATTTGAGTTTGGAGGTAGGTGTGACGTGCGGACAGCAGGAAGGAGGCAGACCCCGAAATGTGTGAGATGGTGGGTTTATTCACAAAAGCCAGAAGTGAACGAAGCCAAAGGGGAAATCCAGAGGAGCAGTCAGTTCTCGAGGGCAGGTTCAGTAGCCGGGGAAGTCAGGACTACACACAGGGACAGGACGAGGCGACGAGGGGCCGAGACCAACGAGGAAGCCGGGTCTAGGCTGTGGAGCGAGGCAGGCGGGCAGGGCAGACGGGATCGGACAGGCAAGCGGGGCAGCTGAGACAACAGGGCAGGACACCATGGACAAGGCAAGGGGGGCAACACAAGACACAGAAATGCTCAGTAAGGTTCCGAATCATGGCAACAGTACTGTGCACCGCTGTGCGGTACGCTTTGGGTTTAACGAAAGCATTTGATGTGAGCCGATTGCTAGCAGCTGGGTTGCCCCACCCCTTTAGGGGCGTGACAGTAGGCTACTACGATTTGTTTTGCTTATTAGGTTGTTATTAAGCAACATTGACATTTGGCTATGCCTCTTAAACTGATGTTGCACATGTTTGTTGTGCCAATAAACTTTTGTCTTTAATTTTTAATCTGACTGATGTTCATTCGGTTGCGGGTTTTATAGTGGATTGGGTGCGGAATTTTATTTTATTTCTGATGGATAAGGGGACGGATACAGGTTTAAGTATGACTCGTGGAGC
Organism: Pollimyrus isidori; assembly: GCA_019775955.2. Classification (NCBI taxonomy): domain Eukaryota; kingdom Metazoa; phylum Chordata; class Actinopteri; order Osteoglossiformes; family Mormyridae; genus Pollimyrus; species Pollimyrus isidori. The sequence continues at coordinate 1,048,693 of JABFDZ020000095.1, read as the reverse complement.
GGGTGCAGTTTGTCAAAATCAGACCTGTGCAGGACTCTGCTGCCAGGTGCAGCAATAATCATACAAACAATTTTCATATAAATAATACATTTATATAAATATATATTTATTATTATTTATCATTTGAGGCGACTTCATTACATCATTTTTGCTGGCGAGGAGCGGAAATTTCTGTGGTAGCTAAGGCAGTATAATAAAAATCTCTCACATTGGAAAATTTATATCTTATATCGTTTATACCGCCCAGTATTAGGGAAAATGTACACTAATACCTCTAATATAGCCCTCCAAATTACATAGTGAAAAATGAACTTAAGTATACTTAAGTCAGTGGCAGAATGCACTTAGGAATCATTTACATGCAATATGCCCATATTATCTTGTAAATCACTTTTAACTCAATCAGTTTTGCATTTTTTTTACTTAAGTGCATGGGAGAGTCGACCCTAAGATAAATAATTAAATCATCAAAAGTCACAAATCCATATGGAGATACAAATATATACAGACACACTGTAAGATAACATGTATCCATTCTGTCTCTGTTAAGGTCCTCCAGACCTGTCAGTGAGGAACACCATGGTGAATGGTGAGCAGGGCGGTACTGTCACTGTCCAGTGTCTCTACAGTGACAAAGACAAGTACAGCAAGAAGACATGGTGCAGGAGAAACCTGGAGAATTCCTGTTTACAAACATGGGGAAGAACAGTGAATTTCGACAGAGACAGAACTAAACTGCATGTCAGTAATGCAGAAAGAATCATGACTGTGACTCTGACCAGACTGGAGAAGGAGGACACAGACTGGTACTGGTGCAGTGTGGGAGACTTAAACCTCCCCGTTCATATTACTGTCTCTCATCAAGCACAGAGTAAGCTGAACACTGAACTAAGCATGACTCTCAAATGCAAATGATAATTCTATACTCAATTTAATATCATAAATTATATTTATATATTAAATCTATGCTAGGGTTCCTTTGGGTAACCTTGTTACCCCCCATATGCCAGAAACCTGTTACGGTGAATTGGAGTTACCATATTGTAGGCGTGAATCTGTGACTGATTGGTGTGCATATGCCCTGTGATGGATTGGCATCCCATCCTGGGTTATTCTCCACCTTGTGCCCATAGCTTCTGGGATGGGCTCCAGCCCCACACAACCCTGCATAGGAAAATGGGTATGGAAAAATGGATGAATAAAAATTCCTATTACAGGTTGCAAAGCAGTTGTGTTTCAATAATCTTATGTAATCATGTCATATTGAATAAACTCTGAAATACTGAACTGTGTTACAGCTACTAGAGATCCAACGACTCTGATGACCTTGAGTACAAACTTGCCAACATCATCACCAAGAGAATCTTCAGCAGTTCCATCTTCAACTGATTTGATACTTACTGGAACCAGAAATGGGACAAACTCACAAGATTCCACCAGGTGCAGTGGTAAATACCTAATGAAATTATATCAAGAATTAATCAACAATCAATTAATCAATTAATTTGTCAACAACTAATCAAATCTTATGCCAATATTTAAGGAAAATAAGAAATAATGTAATCAAGTAACAAGACTAAGCCCTTATAAAGTTATATATCCATCCATCCATCCATCCATCCATTGATGCATCTATGTGTCTTGCTCTGCTTATCCTGGTCTGGGTAACAATGGCAGAAGTCTAAGCAGAGGTGCCTGGATCACACTCTTCCCAGTAACCTCCTCCACCTTCTCCAGTGATACCTAGGCGTTAACAAGCCAGCTGAGAGACGTAATCTCTCCAGCATGTCCTGAGTCTGCCCTGGGGAGTCCTCACAGTTGGACACCTCCCCAGGAAGTCATCTGGGCATCCTAGCTGGACGCCTGACCCACTTCAGCTGGTTCCTTTTGATATAGAGGAGCAGTAGCTGTACTTTGATCCTCTCCTGAATGTCAGAGATACTCACCCCATCTCTAAGGCTGTGTCCAGACACTCGGTGAAGGAATCTCATTTCCACCACTTCATTCCATGATCTCATTCTTTTAGTCACTACCAGAGCATGTGAACATAGCTGAGGGTAAGAACAAAAATTGACGGGTAAACTCCTCCACTTTATGCAGTAACTCATCCCTAACTTGGAAGTGTTCTGGTTTTTGATTCTCCCCCTAATCAGAAGTCAGAAGCCGCTGGTGTGGATCCAAATTCAGTCTTTATTGCAATAATGAAGTTACAACCAAGGCCAGACACTTACAAGAGTGTCCAATACGGTTTTACACTAATTTCTATACAATTTCTCATTGTGTAACAATACCTCGCCACTTAAGCATCATCATTCCCTCGACCATTCGCAATCATTGTTTTTTCCCTTAATCCATGCCCCTAATTTTATAAGTCTTTCAGTCATGTCTTTGGTCCCTCTGCCAAACATAATAGTGGGGTGACCATCCCCACTTGGTTTTTTAAAAATGCTCAGCCGTGAACTACTGTTGAACTCAGATGCATCCCTTCCTTCAGTTGCAACCCTTGGCATCTTCAACATTGTCTAAATAGAAGGTCAATATTATATTTCTCCTTCAATATAGTGATAAAATACACACTAATAAAAGTGGATGTTCATAGATTCAGGACTAACACACAAGTAAGTAGCTAACAAAAACTTAAGGTTAATACAAGGTGCAAATACATACTCAATTGATTACTTGGTGTTGATTACATTATAATGTTTACATTGTATCAGAGCATGTGAGTGGAATGGGGGTGTGAGTGGAGTGGGGCTGATTCCTTAAAACATTCCTTCCATCACCTGAATCTTTCCCCAGTTCAGGTCAACAGAACTCTCTCCCTGCTGTAATCAGCATCGTCAAAGCCCTGCTTCCCCCTTCTACATCACCTTACACTTTGCCAGAGTCTCTTGGAGGCCTCACCGAACTCCTTCAAGACTCAAATTTTTACTTCCGCAACAGCCAAAGCTGCAGCCCACCTACCTCAGAAGGCCTTCAATCTGAAACCTCCCTTCACCACTGGTGTCCACCACCAGGTTCAGGAGTTGCTACAACCAAAGTCACTAGAAAGCTTATGTTCACAGCTCTGCACAACCACCTCAAGAGTGGAAGAACAGAACATGGTTTACATGGACTCAATATCTCCACCCTCACTCAGAACATAAGCAAAGGTGGTGAAGGTTGGAAATCTCCCGTACAGTGGCTGCTGCCAAAGACTCCCAGCACACCCTCACTATGCATTTGGTTCTACCAGGTCTGTCTGGCATTTCCCTTCACCATCTGATTCGAATCATCACCAGATACCGATCAGTTGACAGCTTAGCTTTTCTCATCTGCTAAGTGTCAAAGATATACAGCCACCTGATGATATGATTCCAAAATTGATCATCAATACAGTATTCTTGTATCGGCTGCATTTATAAATACCCTTTTGCTCAAACATGGTATTTGTTAAGGATAAATTATGGCACAAAACTGCAATAACAAAGCACCATTGTGATGAACATCAGGTAGGCTGTTCCTCCCAGTTACACCCTTCCAGCTTTCGCTGTCATTATCTATGTCAGTACTAAAATCCCCCAGTGAAACAAGGGATAAGCAGGGTAAACTCCAATGCAATGGCACCAAACTGGGGGGCTATGAGCTGACCCACACCAGCCCAACACCTCTCACCTAGGGCAACTACAAATAAATAACAGTAATTTTAAAGACATTTAATTTTAAATGTTCTCCAAATATTGACATACTGAGAAGATTCTGTTAACCTGTGAAGCTAATAACCCACCACTGACCTTTTGTACAGTGAGTCTCTGCTGAAAATACTCCTACCATCTTGTGGATTTATACTCCTTCTTCTGCTTACTGTGATGGGAACCTGGAAGCTGTGGCAAGTGAGGAGTAAGTTTTTCCATCCATATTCTATAATTCTTACCCAGTACAGTGTCATTGAAAGCCTGGAGCAGTAAACTATGCAAACTGCACACACACATTAACACAACAGCCAGAAATGGGAATCAGTTCTTCAACATATGGATGTTTTTTTAGGCTACAATGATGAAATTTTCTCTAACCAAGAAAGATTTTCTATTCATTGATTTTACATCAGCCATATCTTTGGCATTACTTCTTATATTTGATCAGATACAGATGAGGCAGATCCACATTATGGATTTTAATCCAGGCCATTATCCACCAGAAATATCAGCCACAATAGACACAGAAGGTGGTATGAATTTGCATAGAATGATTCTATTAACTTTCTTACAGAGAGAAGAATGAGAAAAAGCAACCGAGTGAGTTAACATCTTACTGTGACACATGGATGTCAACAAATCTATTTCTATTACAATAAATTACAATGAAGTAAATCAATTTTATTTACAATAATATACAATTATACAGTTTATAAAATAGTGACCGATTTTTTATTTTTACTGCCATCACCTCTGATCTGATATTATACTCACCATCTTCTTTGCTTGCTGTTCAGTTTTACTCATTAGCATTACTGAAGAAGGCTCTCAGTGACAATGGCTGTAACAGTATTGTTTTCTGAACTGTATATTTTTTGCTAAGATGGATACACACCATGATAATGAAGTCTCATACAGCACTGTTGTCATCAAGGAAAATCGCCCATCGGAGACTGTAAGTACAATTTTATTTGTCGTTCATACTGTATGTGTTGTGTTGAGCAGGCGGTCGAGCGGTGAAATCAGGGAGGCCCAGCCGGGAGTACAGGAAACGGGGTTTATTCACCACGAACACAGGAATGGGTAGCACGAACACCAATGACAAATCTGCTGGACGTTACGCTGACGCAGACTAAATACACCAGACAGGCAGGCAGGAACAAGCGACAGGTGAGACTAATCAGAGAAAAACACTGGGTAACGAGGTGGGGGTGGCACACACGAGGATCGTTCGGAGCGGGACGTGACAGAACCCCCCCACAAAGGCGCGCACTCCGAGCGCGCCCCAGGAGAAGCGACGGAGGAGACGAGACGAACCTGGAAGACAAAACCAAAACCATTAACAAGGACCAGGGAACAAGACTGAAACACAAAACAGGCACAAGGACAAAAACCAGGACAGGTCGCGACACAGGACAGGGAACGCAGACAGGCAGACCAATAAGGGAGAAACAGAGGGAACACCCATAGGTGGAACAAAAGGGCCAGGAGTGAAAGGAGGAACAAAAGGAGGTGGGACAAAAGGAGGAGGAGCAGAGGAGACAGACACAGGAGGAGGACACCAGGGCGCTCGAAGGCACCCAGGCAGGCGACGGACAGCGGCCGGAGGGGCCGCAGGCAGCCACCGGACAATGGCAATGGGCCGCACTGGCGCGCCAGGGGGCGGGACGGGAGGGACGCGGACCCTCCATAGGTGCCCCCTTCCCTTCCGGGACACGGAGAAGCGGGGATCCCGTTGGGCTCCACCCCTCTGGGGCACTGGCAGTTGAGCCGGTTGTCCCCCTGGGTCCGGAGAATCCAGCAACTGGATCCCCAAAGGGGACCCACTCGAACTTCTCCTCTTCCGCCATGAGAGGAGGAGCGATGGTGTTGTCCGGGACCTCCTCGGGGACATAGTGTTCTGGGCTAGACGGGTCCTGGGCTGGTGTGGCTGCAGCCTCAGGCCGAGCCAGAACAGACGGGTCTGCGGGCGAGGCCGCGGGACGAGCAGGAGCGGGCCACAACCCACCCCCCCCCAAAGGTGCACACTCCGGGCGCGCCCCAGGAGAGGTGTGGCGTGGCCACCTCAAGCAAAGCGGCAGCTGCGGGTGTGGCAGCCTCGTAGCCCGGTTCAGGCAGGGCAGGCTTCGGCGGGTTCGGTACCAGCCAGTCAGGCACTGTCCCTTTAAGAGTCCTGAGGATTTGCGGGATGGTGTCCCTTACTGGGCTGATCCACCTTCCGGCAACTCGCTCTGGCCGGAAGTGGCACCGCTCCAGTGGAGGCAGCTCGTCCTCCGTGGTGTCCCCCCGGGCGACCGGGTAGCTCTCTTGCTCACCTTCATTCTCCCAGGCTGGGATCAGAGAGCAGGCTCCCAAAAGAAGGCTCACTTGAGTGGCACACCCCTCCCGTCACTCCCGGATCCGGTCAAGCGGCCGGCGAAGAACTCTTCGCGCCCGGGTGAGCAGATACTGCTGGCCGGCTCCGCGTTTGCCTGCCAGGAGGTCCTCGCCCCGGCTGGCTAGCTCCAGGGCTGCAGGGTCCTCGGGCTAGGACCGCCAGTACACGAATTCTTGCAGCAGACCGAGCCGCTCGGACGGGACGTGACAATATGACCTAAAGTATTTTGGCAAAATTATGTATCACAGCAGCATCCTAATTTTCTGCTCATTACAGTCAAAAGAACGGCAGCTTAATGACTCTGGAGATGAAGTGACCTACAGCTCTTTAGTGAATACAAATAGGTGAGTTAAGTAGACCTGCACTGTTCTACATTAGGTGTCATGCACTCATGATCACACTGACAATACAGTAAGTGTAATGCAATTTGTCTCTTAATTTGATGCAAAGATTGACTTGCTGACACTGCCATTTTAGATTTGAAAGAAACAAAAATATTTAAAATCATCCTTGTATTCAGTTTATGTATAAAAATAATTTCTGTTTTAAGAGGGAAATTGATTTTGGTGAGAACCTGGTTTTAACAGCAATTTTAATGTGTTACTTTATTTTTCACTTGTGTTACTGTATCTGTGTCCATCAGGTGACCTTTAACCCCCTATCTGTCCATAGCAGATATGACTGAAAAGAGGAAAATACAGAATGATCATGATTCACCAGGAAGGAGCCTTATCTTGTCACCAATTCACCAAGAATCAACTTCCCCTTATATATTTCTTGATGTCAACATATTACAAAGTTGATTATACATGTTCAATATACACATCTCTATTTAGTTTAATCTCCAAAACCTTTACGTCCCCTCATACATCTTAATTTTAGATTCTTTTCACAAAGGAAACTGGATGAAGATCTTCAGAAGAAAAGTAAAATACTGTTTCATACTGCTAATATGTTAGTGATATAATTGCATGTTTTATTCTACATGTTTCTAAGGATTTTCAGTCACATAAACATTTTTAGCTTTACACCATTGTGCATGTGATTTGATTTATTACTTGAATATGCATGGGTATCCGTCATTAGAAAGTAATACTGTGGTTAGAAGAAGTCTTGCAGATAACAGTGCAATACTTGTTTTATTCTTTATTTGTGTTTAAGGACTGGATATCTGTGAACAGTTTTGCACAGAATATATATATACAGATATTGCAGAAAAGGAAATTGTGATGTTTTAAAGAATAGTGTTGGAGATTTACCCTTTAATGTTCTCATATTTATGAAAAATATTTGAAGTTATAAAGCAGCTGTTTCCTTGAAAAAAACATGATGGTATCATTAGAAAGTTTAATGCATTTTATTTTAATCTTTATTTTATACATATATAAATCAAGGTTTGGATATTTATGAGCACTAATGGTTAAAGAAAATTGATTTTGATACTGTTGCACATTGTGTTAACTGCTCAAATAAATGTTCATTGTGAAGCAACACAGGCTACTGTATTTGCACAGAATTGGAAATGACGTTATTTTAATATAGTCAGTCATGAACTAAAGTAGAGCCAGGCCTGGGGTGGGGCTCGATGGCGAGCGCATATTGGCCAGGCCTACACCTATGGGGCCAGGTCGGGCATAGCCCGAACAAGGCACATCAGTCCCCCCTTCAATGCTCATGTAGGGGACTTCAATGCTCATGTAGGCAATGACAGTGAGACCTGGAGCGGCGTGATTGAGAGGAATGCCCCCTCCAATCTGAACCCAAGCGGTCTTTTGTTATTGGACTTCTGCGCTCATCACGGATTGTCCATAATGAACACTATGTTCAAGCATAAGGGTGTCCATATGTGCACTTGGCACCAGGACACCCTGGGCCGCAGTTCGATGATCGACTTTATGGTCGTGTCATTGGACTTACGCCTGCATGTATTGGGTGAGGAGAAGGGCAGAGCTGTCAACCGATCACCACCTGGTGGTGGGTTTGCTCTGCTGGTGGGAGAGGAAGCCGGTCAGACCTGGCAGACCCAAGCACATAGTTTGGGTCTGCTGGGAACATCTATTGGAATCCCCTGTCAGGAGGAGTTTCAACTCCGGCAGAACTTTGCCCATGTCCCGGGGGGAAGACGAGAGACATCAAGTCCGAATGGGCCACATTCCGTGCCTCCATTGTCGAGGCAGCTGACCGGAACTGTGGACGTAAGGCGGTCGGTGCTTTTCGTGGCGGCAATCCCCAAACCCACTGGTGGAGACCAGCGGTGAGGGATGCTGTCAGGCTGAAGAAGGAGTCCTATCAGGCCTTTTTGGCCTGTGGGACTCCAGAAGCAGCTGAGTACTGGCGGGCTAGGTGGAACACGACTTAATTGGCAAAAAACTCGGGTATGGGAGGAGTTTAGCAAAGCCATGGAGAACAACTTCTGGATGACTTCGAGGAGATTCTGGTCCACCATCTGGCGTCTCAGTGGGAAAGCATCAACACTGTTTATGGTGGGGATCGTGCACTGCTGACCTCAGCTCGGAATGCTGTGGGTCGGTGGAAGGAATACTTCGAAGACCTCCTCAATCCCACCAACATGCCTTGTGGCTGGGGAGAGGCAAGTCTGGGTTTCCTCGCTGAGACTGCTGCCTCCGTGACCCGATCTCGGATAAGCGGAAGTTAATGGATGGATGGATGTTTTGAATGGGCAAAAATGTGCCTTTATTGTGTATTAAAGTGAATTATGTTGTCATAGGTTTTGTTGTTAGGTATTTTATTTGTTTGGCTGATTTTCTTTGTTTAGACTGCCGTGCTTTTCCTTTATTGGGTTTTGTGTGATTAACAGACCTTGGAGGTGGTTACAATCAAGTAATGGTGGCAGAGCACTACCGTCCAAAGACAGCTTTTTGCACACCTTTTGGGCTGTTTGAATTTAGTCGCATGCCATTTGGTTTATGCAATGCTCCAAGCATGTTTCAGCAGTTGATGCAGAGGATTTTTGAGGACCAACAGTTCTTACTGCTATATCTCCTCCACAGTATTTGGAGAGGTTGGAGGTGGTGTTGAACCGGCTCCAGCAGGAGGGTCTTGAGGTCAAACTGAGTAAATGTGCTTTCTTTCAGTCTGAGGTACGCCACCTTGGCCATGTGATCTCTAAGGAGGGGGTCTCTACGGACACAGCCAAGGTTTCACAACATTGTTGTACTTGCTCTACATTATTGTCATCTAAAGGTTTCATAGGAATATTACACTTGTATGATCTATCAGTTTCCTTTGTGAAATACTTTGCAAATTCCATCTCGGCCAATTAGTATAACAGTCTTGATCATTGTACAGATGAATTCTGGGTAGGTTTGGGGATGCCTCAGAATCGCAGTGTGAGCAGTATCGGAGCGAAATTGGAGCGAGACAGAGCAACCGTTCCAGTCTTCATTAAAAAACCGCTTCACGTTCTCACTAAAGTCCGCCCGCTCTGCTCCTCGCTCACGCTCCGCTCACATACTCTGGTGTGAATGATACATAGTTTTGCATTTTACTCATGTATTGCCAGTGACTTGCATGTAAACACTGGGGTTTGTAGTCTAATGAGCTAATTATGTTTTATTGGTTTTGAGCCTTCAGCTTTCTCACTATGCTACCTACTGGTCAGAGGATCCTCTGGTCACCATAAAGCCTGAATAAATGCAGTCCTCAGCTCAGATCGATCACTGACTCTCTCCTGGACCCAGTGCAGTTTGTCTACAGAACCTCAGATCGAAAACTGACTCTCTCCTGGACCCAGTGCAGTTTGTCTATAGAACCTTAGATCGAAAACTGACTCTCTCCTGGACCCAGTGCAGTTTGTCTATAGAACCTTAGATCGAAAACTGACTCTCTCCTG
>JABFDZ020000095.1:942664-955401 GCA_019775955.2 Pollimyrus isidori | reverse complement strand
CTCTGTGACCATGACTCCTTATGCTGAACTGGTTGGTAAAAACAAAATCCTGGTCTGGATTTGTAGCTTGTGAACCAGAAATGCCCAACACTGTTTAAAGATATTTCATTTGTCATTTGCTTTGCTCAAATGTTTGCTAGTTAGTTCATTCATCTACTTGTCCTTTTGATTTTTACTACAACACAAACACAAGAGAATACTTTGAACGAGAATTGATATATATATACATTATCCTTGATTTTGAAGGACCTCAGGAACTATGCCAATTTAGTCCATCATAAATGCAGACAGCTACACTTGAAACATGCACTATTACAGTAAAACACAGTTCTACCTATAAGTGCCAAAAATGAATTTTTGGAAATACAATTGTTATTAATATCCAACAGGAAATAGTGATTTCCTTTGCAACTAATATGATGTTACGTCTGGTCAGCAGGCGAGTGAAACCAGGAAGTCAGGCAGACGGGGTTTATTCCAGGGAGACAGGTAACACTCAGGGAAAACAACAACAACTAACGTCAGCATTCATCAATGACAGATCTATGGATACGAACACAGATGTGGACTAAATACACTAGGACAAGCCAAGATGAACAGGAAACAGGTGATGACAATTGGTAAGGAACACAAGGTAATGAGATGGGTGTGGCACACAGGAGGATCGTACAAGCTGGGCATGACATATGAACTAATTATCATTCCAAAATTCTGATTGTAACGCCCTGCATTCTGCCCCCTTGTTCTTTTTCCAGTGTGGCTCTAACGAGCCATACCCTAACTTGTATTACCTCTCATTTCAGCCCTCATGTGATTCACACCAGATGCCTCTCGTTTATAAGAGTACCTCCCAGTCCTCACAGCTCACCAGTCTGGTCATTGCTGTTGCCCCAGTGGGAATTCTTGTGCTTTCTGCTGTTGTTAGCTCTTATTCTTTGCCCTTACGCCTGCTTCTGCTTCTGTCACATTGGATTTGTGCAAAATCTACTTTCTTCATTAATCTCATAACCACCCTAGCCTTATCACACTGGTGAAGCTGGGGGGCTATGTGCCCCATGCAACTTTTTAAAAAGAGTCGATGATGACTAGGCCATTAAAAGGCAGTCCATTACTTGATTTCTGTATCCGCAGCCACTGGGGTATCAAGAGATCTATAAACTCATCTGTCTGTTTACATATCAGCAAATGAAACATTGCTCTGAGCCAGTTATGTCTCAGAGCATAATGTGGACAGAAAACACTACAGCTGCATGCACAAAATGCAGAGATAGCTGGAGCTTGTTTGCTTTCTTGCTTTCATGTCACACTGCTGCTCTAATAAATAAAAGATTTGTTCCAGTCAGTGGCTTCACAGGAGAAGGCCGAGCCACATCGCGTGCAAACCAGCTCACTGCCTCAGTCCTGCTGCTACTGAGTCTAATCCAAACTGACATGTTACAGTAAAAGTACTTTATAAAATCAATATTAAATGCATAGTTTTTGACATCCTGAGACATCTAGTGTAAAGGGGAAATAAGGCGTAGAGTAAATATTCCTACAGCTATATCAGCTTGTCAGCTACTCAGAGAGGAACCCAGAATATGACATAAGGGGCCCACAGAAGGAATTAGTGCCTTGCTAATCATGTTTTATATCAAGGTCCTGACATCAATGAAAACATTATAAAATGTCATGCAAACTAGCAGTTAAGAAAAAAAATGGCAGGGGAAGAGGGAGTAAAAAGTGTATGATTTGCTTGATTGTCACTTTAAAGTCAGCTAGGAAGGATAAAAGGCATGTTCTGCATTCCAGTGTTATGGTGTGATCTTTACAAAAAGGTCACATTTATCGTATTTAGTGAATTGTCTGTTTATAGAAAATAACCTTTTGTAAAAACAGTCAGGATAGTGAATAGAATCATGTAGCACAGGGGGGTGTTTTTTTCATGATATAAGAATGGACAGTCATCACAATACAAATGTTAAATATAAAATTTAAAGAATAAGAAAAGAAAAATTAGTCATGTATAAAAGATAACAACAAGCACTGGCCAGCAGCTATGATTTGGACTAGTGTCAGTGTCAGTGACTAGGAGAGAATCAGAACAGACTGATTTAGGCATTCTGTCAGGAGCGGGAGCATATGGAACCAATCAGTATGCACGACCTGACTTTCTCACATTAGATGGCTGTAGACCATGTCCCCTCTACACACATATTGACTTATAATCCAGTAGCACAGATATGCGTCATTAATAAATTGAGGCAACCTGAAGAAAAATAACGTATCAGTTTCTCAGGAACAGAAGCTGAGAACCTTGTGGATAATCCCAGGGTGAGGTGGAACACTTTATTTTCACATTACTTGCTTTCACACTCTTCTTCAAGAATAATTAAAAACTGACTAAAGGATTGATAGTTAGCAATGTAAAAATGCAACTGCACATTTACCACATTTCATTATACATTACATGTTGTACATATATTTTTTTGTGATTAACATTTTTTATTAGAAAATACAACAAATGATGAACATATGAAGCACACAATACAGTACAGACACTGATTACAGATTGTTGATACAAATTAAGATGAAAACAGCGTTCCCCTCCTTACACCAAAATAAATGAAAAAGACAGATGTCTTATACCAGATCCCTAAATTTAACCACGGATCTTTTGTTTTCCAAAGTCCTGAATGGACCAAGTCATCCAAGACCAAGCTTGGATGGTTTTGAGTTTGGCCTTGTTAAGGTGCGCAGTAGTGCTCTCGATTGAAGTGATGTACTGATAAGCAGTGAACCAATATTGTGTTAGAGGCAGATTAGGGTAGAACCAGAATAAATATATATATTAGTGCTATCAAACGATTAAATTTGGTTTAATCACAGTATTGCTGTGGATTAATTTTGATTAATCGGCATTAAAATAATTCAATTTTAATCTATATTAATCGCATTTCATTCTGCATGAGCAAACAGACTCAAGACAAAATATATATGCACTTAACGTGTTTATTGAACATCTTGAACATGAATCGGATGGATTCCGTCTGCCACAGAAGTGCAATACCATGGAACCATATCAAAAAGCAATGATTTTTTGCTTAGCCGGACAACTTGTCAGATTTACAGTACCTCAGTTTAAATGGTCTTTATCTTCGTTCACTTACAATTAGCCCGAACTACCATAAATCCGACAAATAATATGATTTATCGTGAAATCCAATTCTAGCCCAGTTAATTGCCATTATTAGCAATATCAGTTAACATATTATAACACATGTAGCAACATGTCCACAGACAAGTTGGACGGTATAGTGTGTGCGACCGATTTAATGAGCCACAAATGAGAAGTAGTGCTTATACAGTATAAAATTATAACTTCCCCTTCTGTTGATAAAGGGTGCAGCCATCTTGGATTCTGAACTCGGGATCCTGTGTGCTGCTCCAAGATATTTTTCGGCTCTCTGAGAAACGCACATATTTGAACCATCACTTCTGGCTTCAAAACTCTGGAATCCGACTCGAAATACAAGTTTTGAGGACAACTGGAAAGCACCAAAACTGCCCAAAATGGGTTGACAGAGACATTTCAGGGATCTTGAGTCATTCTGAGCTGCAGATGGGTTAATTGTGTTAAAATTTTTAATAGGATTAACCACGATGATGGATTAATCCGCGTTAACCCGTTAATTTTGACAGGTGTAATATACTGTATATATATGTATATTTATAACACACAATCTGTTTTTATGGCATTTTTTTGGGGGAAAGATGTTTTGTAAATGGCAGGGATTGTAAATACAAAAACTACAAATAGAACTGCCAACGGGAGACCTGCCAGAACAACTGAGTAGAAAAATGATAAATATAGGAACAGTCTCAGTTTAGGACAGGATGCCATGTGACATGTTTACCCGAATTTTATTGTTTTTTTCAAAATCAACACATTTACATTTTGAGTATTGCGATATATTTTTTAAAAAGCTGGGACAGTAAAGTATTTGCCACTTTGTAATGTTGCCATTCCTTTTCACAGCACCTACAGTAAAAGGAGTTTAGGGACTGACGCGATTAAATGTTTCAGCTGTATTTTATCCCATTCTTCCTGCAAACAATTCTTAAGGTGTGCAACAGTATGTGGTCTTTGTGGTTCCATTTGTGTTTCATAAGGCACCACACATTCTTATTGGGGCAGGTCGGGACTACAGGCAGGCCAGTCATGCACCTGCACCCTCTACTTCCACAGCCTTGCGTGCAGAAAGTGGTTTTGCATTGTTTTATTTAAATATGCACGAATGTCCCTAAAAATTACTTCTTGAAGGCTGCATATGTTGCCTCAAAATCTCTCTGTGCTTTTCAGCATTAATACTGCCAGTTTCCAAAGGCATTGACACTACAACTCCATACCATTACATACCCTGATATGTGGACTTGTGGCTGGTGACAGTCTGAATGGTTCTTTTCTTCTTTGGTCTGAAGCTCATGACATCACTGTCCAGAAAACAATTGAAATATTTATTCATCTGACCACAGTACTCATTTCCACTGTTCAAAAGTCGACCCTAGATGCCCCCGAGCCCAGAGAAGTTAACGGCACTTCTGGACATGGTCAATATATGGCTTTCTTTTGGCACAAAAAATATTTTAAGTGGTATTTGTACGTGTAACTACATACTGTAGTTTTTGGCAAAGGTCTGCTATAGTAATCCTGAGCTACAGTGGCCCATGAGTGTCAACTCATGAGCTACTGCATGCTGGTGTGCTGGACAGCAGTTCTGTCATTAAAAACTGCTGGTAACTGGCTTCTGGTAAAACATATTAGAGCTGCAAAATCGAATACCGAATATGAGGGAAGTCGCTACTCTCCTCTGTATGGTCCTTCTCAATTTACATTACAGGGTGCCACATGAAGAAATGCAATATACACATAATGGGCTCAGAGTTGATTACCTTCAGACACCATGATAAACGTGGACGGGGGCGTTTAATTTGCATTACAGCGGCTGATATGACGATGAACTCTTACAAAGGACAGGGCCAAGTGGTCGCTCACCATGGTTATTACATGATGGGGAATTCCTTCTTGGGACTGCCAGGGGGATTTGGGGGGGCTCCCTGACAGGGGGATTTGGGGAGACTCCCTGACAGGGGGATTTGGGGGGGCTCCCTGACAGGGAACTCTGTCCCAGTCTCGAACACTAAGGCACCACCACTCTCAGTCTGCTGTGAGCAGATCCAAAACTCGCCACTTCAATCACTTTTCCCCAGAAGAAACCCTAAGATGCCAACAAACAATGAGTGTTGGGGAACCAACTTTGAAATGATACCTTTTCAAGCCACAAGCTACTAACGATTAAAAGCAGCCAAGCTATGGCCAAGCGACCGATTTAATGCGGTAGTTAGCAGTACTACACGCTACACAGAAAAAGTAGCTAGGTATGTTGAAGCTATTTCATCTGCTAATACTTACTATTTGTGTTGTAGGATACTCTTAAAAATGTTAAAAGTAAAATGAAAGTCTATTTAACAATGTAATGTGTCAAGTCACAAAAAATTAAAAAAGTTTGTTTGGTGTAAATCAATTAATTCACAATTGCTGTGTGAAAATTTATTTGAAAAAAAATAATTTGATCATCTCTCCAACAACCAAAATGCTCCTATGCATTTTAATTAAAGTGTCTAAAATATTGTTTGCCTTGGAGTATTTTTCAGCCCCTTAACATCCATCCCCAGAGTATTTAAAACAAACCAAAAAAATACCAACCAGAAACATCTGGTAGCTGAAAATATCCCTCTTTGTAGAGAGAGGAAAAAATGTTATTGAAGTATTTATCAGAAGGTCATTATACCAACAAAAATCGACTTACAACCAATTGCCATCTGTTCCGATTGACTGGTCGTAAGTCGGCGCTTTATTTTATACGTAAAAATGATGTGTAGTATACTGCATAAACAAATCATATCTAAGTCATTGTTTGGTGTTTTTAACCTCATCACAATTTCCCTAATGCATTATTGTTTTATCAGCATTTAAGCTGCTAAGACACAAACGGATAGGAATGTTCACTATGCTATGAGTGCCGCGAATAGTGGCCTGAATGAGTGTTTTGCGGGGACGCTGACGCTGCTAACAGTTGTGGAAACTGTCATGCACTCACGTCGCCACATATCTGCGGTCTCGGAACAGTCGTAAAGTACATCAGTTGTAAGAAACATGGTCATAAGTTGACGACAAACTATATATCGTTTTGAAACGCTACGTCGCTATTTGAATATATATAAAAAAAGTTACTGGACAAGCTGCAACATTTTAAAAGTAGCTGCGCTACTAATAAGGTACTGAAAATTAGGTAAGTTAGTACCATCGCCAATTGTAGTTAGTTACTCCCCAACACTGCAAACACATGACATAATGTCCCAGGTATATTAAAGAAAATTCTCTTAAGGAAGGATATGCGAGTGTTCTCTCCGGGGTGTCCGCTGTGTCGTGCCCAGTGCATTCTGGGATAGGCTCCAGACAGACTGCAATCTTATACTAGATAAGTTGTTAGAAGTGGCCAGGTACTTCAAACTATGTACGCACAAAATGAAAGTCTAACAGATTGGCGAAAACAAAATGATGCTGCCATCTTGTTCGTTAGATGTCCCCAGAGGGTGAAGAACGTTTTCCGTGCAACACACCCACATACAGAGCGCGGATTACCGTATGGTGGCGGGTGCCTGAGGAGATGACAGCTCTTTTGAAATTAAAGTTACTCTCTTTATTAACAGCCATTCCTGGTTTAATATTAGCAGTGGCAGGCCGGGAAGGCAACAATGTACAGTTCTAGTTACACAATAACGACATATATTCCATGGTAAAAATGACAAATTAATATTAACAGAAATACACATTAACTGATAGTATGTAAAGCACAGTGCAAAGCCTGTTGGGAGCTGCCCGATTAGTCCAGCTGAGGAATCCTGCGGCGGCACCTTTATGTCGGCGATTTGTGGACGGTGGGTGGGATCAGAGTAAAGGAAAAGGTTCGCCTCAGAAACCCTACACACGTTCTGCACCAGAACAGCGATCGCCAGAGCTCCTACGGCACTGTATTGCTACCTTAAGATAGATGGAGGCAGGTGTGGTCAGGGCGCGAAGACCACGACGTTCTAAAGAGAGCTGGTGGTCGACACGGTCCGCCCTGTCACACTCGGACATAGGGGGTGGTGTTACCGTGACGTCACGCAAAGACCGCCGCGGCTCTGTGTGCCATCAAGACCCCATAAGGCAGGGTTCTTCAAATCTGGACCTCCATTCCAAATCCAGGCCTTGTTTTTGTTCTCCCGGGTAGTTTAATAATTACTGGTTCTGATTGGTCAGAGGCTTCACACCTGACTGACAGGTAAAGGAAGGCTGGAAAACCAGCAGGGCTCGGACCTCGAGGACTGTGATTTGAAGAACCCTGCCATAAGGGCTCAAACGTGTTTACCGCAGTGGATACATTTCCAGGAGGTCTGAGACCCCATGACATAAACCCCATAAAGATATCAAATCGTTAACAGAGATTCCCGCAAATGAGGCGGCAAGGGTTCCACCTCACGTGTGGCTACTCACAACTGGTACAGTATGGTGGTCTTCCCAGCATTGTCCAGTCCCACGATGATCACCTTGTGTTCTGCAGGACGAGAACATAGAGGTTAGAACTTTCTAGAACCCTTAAGGACCCGGCTCTTGCCCCCACACCCCCGCCATTTCGACGCGTGTGACTTCCTGAGGCCGACCTCATTCCTTTTCATTCATGACTAGCTTCCTTCCTTGCCCCGACCAGACCCCCCCTCGATAGCGTGAGAGTCTCCGCAAGAGTGCGACACAGCCGGCGATGCAGAGCTCAGAGCACAGCCAGACCCACTTAACAGTCAAGGCACAGCGGTGCCACTGAATGGATCACTGGGGAAGGCCCATAACTGGGAAATATTCCCCGCCGCTTGGCCGCTCATATTAATGACATTAGGTCATTCGTATAAACTTCCTTTGATTAATATACTGCCACACACACACACAAAATGACATTTCACCCCATAAATGTAACTTGAAACAGCTCGAAGGGACCAATAACTTCACAGGGGATAACGTGTGTCTTTGGAAGCTCTCATCCTCAGGTGAACGTTCAGGTCTGGAATAGTCCAGGTTTAGCTTACAGCATTAGGAGAGTTCTCCTATAACATATTTGGGATGCTTTTGTTCCATTTAGACAGCAAAGCCCCGGGTACAGAATAGATCTCACCCAGGATATGTGACATACTTTTTTGAGAAAGTAGCGTCAGTTGGTCCCGGGTTCGACTGAGGGCATGGCTCAAGAGTCCAAGGGTGACACTCTGCCAACCGTGGGATTTGAACCGGCAACCTTCTGATCACAGGCAGGGAGTCTTAACCCGACGAGTCACACACAACCGCCAACGCCGTAACATATTCAGGATACCCCTGTTCTATCAGACAGTAAAGACGAGGGCACAGGCCTGCTCTGACCCAGGGTATCAGCTGATCCACCTCCGAAAGATGGCTGACCCGCAAACACAGTCCAGGAGGCAACCGTCATGGAGAACCGATCAGCGTGGGACGGCAGATCAGCAGGTCGGCCAGCCCCTCATCGCTCACAGCAAGATTAAACCGTCTCTCTGACACTGGGGGGCCTTTGCTGCTGATGTCAGGCCACTTTTCCGGAATGATCTGCCACTTGGGTCAAAAGCATTAGCTGTATGGTAGATAAGGAGGAAGGAAGTGGGGGTGGGAATGTCATCCATGACGACGGCATTGGCCAGAAACAGCAGAAGCGGCACTGGGATTACTTCCTGAGGACAGTGGTCAGGCTGGGAGCCACCACACTTGGGGGCTGGAGAACTTGAATCAGAAAGAGGGGCGCCGTCCATATAAAAAGGCTCTTAATAAGCTCATGTTCTGTTATGGCTTGATGGAGTCAACCACGTAGAGCATTCAGTGGACGGGCCCCAGTATGGAGAGCCTGGGGACACCTTCATGTCTATGGGACGCAGGACCAACCACCCCTCGGGAATCCGTTAACAGACAGCTGCATTTGCTGCAGCGAAATGAGAGGACTGACCACAAAAATGCAAATCTGCATTAACCGCAGTACAGAATGCGGTACACATACATCAATAAATGAGATCCTGGAATTCTGATGCAAGCTGCAAAGTACGGGGAAAAAAAAAATATGACCACAATGAGAATTTGGACTCGTAAAAATGTCCAACACAGAGAAACAACATCAACAGCTGAGACTAATTGCTTGTGAATATAAAAGACCTAGGACCCAAATCACAGAAGGCAATGCCCTGTATTTAATTAGGAGCAAGACATTATATACTAACTGCATACCAACTACTTAGATAAATTTAAGAAGCAGGACCATTTACATTTGTTTATCAAATGCTTTTACCTAAAGCAACATACATTTTGAGACGGCAAGGTCAGCCAATGCCTGGAGCAGTTAGGAGTTTAGGGCCTTGCTTAAAAGTCCAAAGCTAAAACCACTCTGCCAAACATGGGATTTGAACTCGCACCCGACCGATCACGTGCCTGACATCCTTACCTGCAGGGTCACACACCGCTCCACAAGATGTGAAAGCTGTTTGGATTGAACGTGCCCAGAAAGCAACCAAACTGTACTGTAGATTCCTAGAGATTAGAAAGTTTGGAGATCTGGGAAGCGACACGCACGTGTAGATACTGTACGTGGGAGTCGATTCAGCAGCTTCTCCAGGATCCAGACAAGCCGCAGATAAAGCGACCCGAAGATCGGGGAGGCTGGTCTGATGAAAAGGACTGATTTGATCTTCCTGGAGAAGGCTTGCGTGTCACTACAAGTCAGATCATGTCTCCATTTAAGTACCTGCATGGAAACTATTGCCAAAGGACAGGGAGATTCCTTCAAGACGTCTCCCAGAGAGCAACACTCGATCTGACTCACTGCACACAGTATATTATGTTGGTTTATGCTGGGGGAGAATCAGACGTTTGTCTTGCGTGAACCCGCGAGACCTTCAGCACTCTCCCTAACAGTGGAGCTCGAAGTTTCAGGAGAAACCATTACTGTCTGTGAAGCCTTTCGACAGACTGCCAACATATACAGGGCAGGACGGAAGATTCCACACTGGATGTATAGAACTGAAGCATTTTTTAACCAAAGCCAGTCCTGACACTGCAGAAATGCACAATTTCAAATAATTGGGAACTGGCGAAAAGTCGATAAAATGGTAAATTTAATTTAAGATGTGTTTAAGTACAGTCTGTATAGAGCATTTTGTTAAGACGGCGGCTGTTAATGGTGTGCTACATCAGCTAGCACTGACCGCTTATGAAATGTGGCGTGGAGGCAGATGAAGTGACCAAAATTAGGCGAACACTTAAGTCGTGTTTACGCTGGAGGACTTGACGGTACTTTCCTTCTACGAAATAAGTGTAGACCCCGAGAATCTGTTCAAGACTGGCAAATGAAAAATGGAGATATGCAGTGCAAATCGGATCTCAAAAAGCTAAACACTTGTTTCCAGTGCTGCAGCAGCATGCTGTAGCACTGGGGGGGGAATCATCCATTTCAACTGCATATTGGTCTGTAATAAACAAAAAAAGGGGATGGGGAGGGTAGGTTCTCGTGCCACCAATTAGACCAAAGCTTCATGCTTTCTGCCATGTCCCTTTATTCTGAAGGCCCACAGCCCCCCCATCGACCACAAACTTAACAAAGAGGGAATTCCCAGCCCCCCAGAATGGAGGAGGACCACCAGCTGCTAAAGGGGGGATGAATCATGTGTTACACTCCTGCATCTATTGTACTACCAACATCTGTCGCCTTGAGATCTGTGGCTGGACGCACAAGACGCCGCGGGAAGTTTTATTGTGCAGGAACCGGGAAATCGCACGTTTAAAGGCGACAGATAAGCCTTCAATGAACGGTTATTCACCACCACAAGGGCGGCACACAGGCCAGCTGGACCCATTCTGGTGTGTCTGCACACTCACTATAACCCTCTCGGCTACATGTTGTACACTGCATGCGCTAGATAAATATTAACTCACCAAACAGCCGCCAGGACTTTCAGAAATTAGACTACCTTAAAAGCCTAGTAGTTAACAAAACTCACTTCCCCCCACTACCTACACTTGTTAGCAACATGTTTAGTCCACAAATAACATACGCTATTCCGGGGTTACCAACTGTGGTCAAGGGGCTGCGGTTATATGTTCATATCGACAGAAGTCAGCACACACATTCACGTGTAACAGTTTAATTACTTTGTAAATAGTCCGTAGCGTTTGCAAACTACCGCAACGTTTCAAACGTGGCTAATTTTAGGTTTATAATAGAGTAATACGGCTTTGCCGTAAGACTTTGCGTGAGTGTCACGCCAGATGCGTGAGGTTTGGAACTCTGGCATTCCTTTCAAATATTACTACTGGCCCTCACACGCATCTGAAGTTAATTAATAGATTATGTAACTTTTCGCTTCCATGAAAAACAAATCGCATACATAGTAACAGAAAGGCTCTCTTAAATACACTCTATTATATCAATTGTTTAGCTGTTTATTGGTATATAGTGCCTGGCCGTTCCCCGATGGTCCTATGTAATCCACTAGCCGGCGTAGGACACACGCACCCGACTGGGGAAGAGGGGGGGTTATCTAACTCACCTTGATTGCAGAAAAAACTCCAGAGTTTGGCAAATATAACACCCATTATTGAATAGTATTAATGCTGGTTTGGATGTTTTGCTGAGATCAGTTTCTTGGCTGGTAAACTAACGGCTGCCGGCGGCATCAATCGGCGGCCGTCCGTTCTCTCTCGGCCCAACGGTGGCACGCTGGGCTGTCTCCGCTCCCCGATCCCCTTGTCCGGTGCTCCCAGTTCGCCTGCTAGCCGCAAGGCTAACGATGACCATTCCCCAGCACCAGGATGTCCGTCCTTTGTCCCGGGGAGCCGTATTTACACGCCGGAGAGCTTCCGATCGTTAGCCCGACAATCCTGTCATTACAGCCACAATCATATATATTTATATTTTTGCGTTAATCTACGCTTTTAAAAAAACAACCAGTCCGTATTCGCAAAGCCGATAAGGGGAAAGTCACACAGCGCCTGGGAAAAGACGGAGAGGCGCCGGGTAACTGCGGCTCCAGCGCCCAGCAGCGCCGCGGTTTAGGGATCCTCTGATCTGCAGCACCCGCCCCGGCTTAGGGTTACACCCCCGTGACGTGCACGGTCCCCAAACTGCTAAGCAAGTAGTACGCTACAATGCACGCGTTATTACTATTATTAATAATAATAAACTATCAAAATAAGTAGGCCTAAATACAATATAGATTTAAGGGATAATAAGAATATTTTGTGTTTTTTTAGCCAAACAAGGCACTGGAGCACTTTTACAAACCCGATGTTTCTTTTACGCTATATCTGAAAGTAATAAGAAATTTAAAGTGACCAACGAAAAATGTAATCATCTGTTAAATTGGCCATTCATTTTAAAATGTTGCAGGGATTGAAACTGTTCACACGAACATGTTTCTGAGTGTATGCACAGAAATAATTATTTCATTATGACGCTATTAAAATTATTACAATTATTGCAAATGTTGTACCAGACGTTAGGTAGGCCTACTTAACATGAATATGCAAAGAAATTGTTAATAAGAACATAAGAACTATACAAACGAGAGGAGGCCATTCGACCCATCAAGCTCGCTTGGGGAGAACTTAACTA
>JABFDZ020000095.1:800117-811832 GCA_019775955.2 Pollimyrus isidori | reverse complement strand
TTTTTCCTTGCCACTGTCGCCTATGGCTTACTCACTGGGGGCTTTGGGTGGGGATGCTGTAAAGCGCTTTGAGACGACGTAATGTTGTGATAACGCGCTATACAAAAATAACTTTGTTTGTTGAGAATCAAGGGGCAGTGCGTATGGGGGGTGGCAATGGGACAGCTCGACTAACCCAAGGGCGACGGGAAAAAAACAACAACACTGTGCTCTGGCTTTGCTTTTACAACTGAAAATTAAAACCGATGCCTAAAGGTTCTACTGGCACGAAAAAGGGATGCAAAGGGAATTAGTGGAATGGAAATGAGACTCTGCAGACAAGTCCTCCATCCTATTACCATCTACATTCAGTTTTCTTCTTCTGTGAAGAGACCATGAGGTTTGACTATCGTAATTATGGTTAAGTCGCGCTCTCTTGTTATTTGTTAGAGCTAACCCAGCACTGATCTAGTTTGACAATCCTCAAGGTCATGATATCCAAATGTTTCTTTCCTTGATTTCACCTGCCTATTGCATGTCAAGGTACGTTAAGGTTGACACCATCCAAAATGACATCACCTGAAGCTGAATCTCACTTCTTGGCTTTTGCTGTTGACGTCCACTTCGTCAAGCAATTGTAGTTGCCATCTTGTCTTCTCAGCCTCTCAAAAAAATGTCAGTCGCCTTAACAGACCCTTTCTGCCTTCCCTGCCGTCATACCACACAGATTTTCATTGAAGCCCAGCTTGTGTCTCAGCTACCTCCATTAATACCATAATTAGGCTAAAACAGGTTTACAATGTTAATCTGTATTTTTTTTCCAGTTATGTCTGAGTAAGGAACGTTATACTTCCCAAACACTTTGCAACTAGCCTGTTAGCGTTTTATCTATGACATCCACCCACACAATGGAGCAAAAGCTGTCACTCTCAAAAACAAAATGGCAGCACCCCTAAGGCCCAGAACCATAACTATCATGCTTTGCGCTGCCTTCTAAAGTAGCATAAACTGTCAAGTCAGACAAGATTATTTTGCACAGCAGACCTTGCAGGGAGTTTCCCCAGAGTACAGGTTAACAGGACAGACTGTCCGCCCAGAACATGCCTACACTTTCAACCTGGATTATTTCATTCAGCTCTGCATGGAGCCACTGGAAAGTTCTGCTCAAAAAAACCTCAGCAGACCAGCAGATTTAACGGCCTCCCTCTGACTACAGGTTACTGTGTAGCCAAGGGCATTTTTCCTCTGAGTACATATAAAATGCACCACACCCGCGTGCACAGCTGGATATTTACAGCTGAAATGTAGCTCGACTACCACTGTAAAAACTACACAACTTATCTAAGTTCTTCCAGCATGTAAGGTGGAAACACTCTGGCTGAGAGACCGACCTCGTAAAGTCCTTAAGTGACAATAGCATAGACTTTTGTATGGGACGCACAACTAAACTTGTCCTCAGTGAAAGAAATGAGTGTTTGAAATCATAATCTTAGGCTGTGCAATAGCAGGTAAAGCTCTTTCAGTCAATAGCTTCCCCACGTCAACCTATTTTGGTCAGCAGTGAGTGTCTCACACCCCCCCCGCCGTTGGAAAGACCCACCTACCGTACCATTGGAACATCCAGGACATTATGGAGCCCCCACTCACCGTTTCTTCCTGCCGATCAAGAACCTCTTCTTCTTGAAGATTGGGTACTCCACGGGCACCCAGACCGGCGGTGCCACGGTGGTGCCGTAGGCCAAAGAGGCGACCACGGTGAGCCAGCAGGGGGCGCAGGCGTCCCCCGAGAGCACGGCACTGCTGCAGGCGTGCCACACAACGGCTGCAAACTTCTGCGTCACCACCAAGAGTGACACGCCCAGTGCACTGATCTGCACGCCTCACAAAGGGATAATTCGACCATCGACCTGGAGCATATCCTTCCATCCAAACCCCCCAGTGTAGGAGGACAACCCAAAAATGAGGTGTTGTGGGTGGTCACTCTACGTCAATCCCAGTCCCCCCATACAATAGCCCCCAAATCATTCTTTCTACCTCCCAGCACTTTCCACACGCTGGACTCAATGCTGGAATCATTCTGCCGGGCAGTTAGACCAGCAACCCTCCGACCACAGAACCAGCGCCCTACGCAGCTGAACCACACACCTCCCGGTTCATCGACATTAAATCCCTCTGCCTTTTTGCATATCGGGGTTCCTGCAGAAAGCCCGATGAGCCACACACCTCCCGGTTCATCGACATTAAACCCCTCTGCCTTTGGCATATCGGGGTTCTTGCAGAAAGCCCGATGAGCCACCCTTGCCGAGCTGAATTAACATGACCGAGGTTACAGGTTAAGGTTTCCAGACTAGTCATGCTTCCATGCAGAGGGCAGATCTAAATATGCAGTTGCCCCTCTTGTCTCCCCCACATCAAAATAATAAAAACGAAACATGCCTTATTTTATTTTCTAAGCAGCGTGTGGTGTGACCACCCCCGGAAATACAACTAAACCCTGATGGCCAACCCCATCAAGACTTTCTGCAGGTGCCAAGGGGGGAACCTTAAGACCATAGGATCAGAATGGCTGGACAACAGCACACCCAGGTCATTAAGATGACCAATGGACACTCTTCCCACAAACAACCACTTCATAAAATATACAAGATGAAATATATGTATATAACTTTACCAAGAAAATGGAACGCAGAGAGGCTCTCTCTCCAAGCTTGTTTTGGTTGACTATCAAAAGCAGGTTGACCAGATAATCTACATCACGTCGGACACTTTGATCTTGGACTGTAAACTATCATTTCGGTTAAAACGACTTGGAGTTTTTTCCGCGCGCTGACTGGTCAGTCTCATGTAATCATTCATGTTTAATGAATGTTGATGTGAAACAGCCAAACACAGGATCCTTTCAGTTTCAGCAGTCTGCAAGACCTGAAGCAGCTTGAGGTGTCCTCCCTAAAATAGAGCTTCTGCGCACCCTACTCAACAAAACATCCTTAGAACACTATCTCCGGTCTTTCCGGCGTGTTTAAATTGCCGAGAAACATACTGACGGCAGTCATCTCATTTTGGTTGTGATCTTCGAACTGAGAATATGCAGCAGCAGAAAAACCGCAAGAGTAAAATTAGAAGGAAAAAAGAATTAAAAAAAAACATTTAATAATTTTTCATTTTTAATCTTGGGAAGAAAAACACAGGCGTTTGAAGTCTTAATGCATTCATAACCCGGAAACAACAGCTCCATGTTCACAGGGATCGACTCGTCGGGGGTCTATAGCAGGAGGGTGTTGGTGCTCGCTCGCTTACGATATCACGACACAGAGTAATGCTGGAGGCAGTACGTGGCTGCCCCGCGTATCGCTACTAAACACTGCCATCCAGTGGCAGAAGGGGGCACGTGCATTTACGTATAACACAGTGACAGCTGCCCCCCCCCCTCCCAAAAAAAAAACCAAAAAACAAAACAAAAACTTCACTCCATAAGCTAAGTAGTAGATGGGGGCGGGGGGTCCTGGACAATAATATACATAAATACAGTATGTCAGTGACAGCCTGGACCAGTTCTACAGGCATCTGGCATCGTCCACAACCCACCCACCACAAAGCTTCCAGTACACACAGACGGCTATACACAGTCCAGCTGATGTCCTCATTAAAATTAATTATTTACATTGTATCTCATACACTTAAACATTCCATGCTACCACCTCACCCAGAATTAGCTGCATTGGGGAAGCAGGAGCCATTCTGAGCGTGAGATCACCACTCCGATGGCAGTCACTTAACCGCTACACCCCCTGTTGGATAATCATGAGACGACATTCAGTCCGGCAGCCGTGCGCGTCGGGCCTCTGGAGACGCGGACAGATGAGATTGCTGGGATGAAAGTCTTGCTTGGAAGCGCAGATCTCACACTGCAGCACCGAGGATATCACTCACAATCATAACAAGAAAGTAAATAAACCACCATCACTAATCCTGTTTCTTTTTTTTTTAAAAATGAACGGAAAGGCGAAGAAAGCACTAGCCTCATTTAATCCTCATGCCCTGAACCGATCATCATCGCCATCGGGTACACAGTGGCAAACAATCAGCGGATCATGAGGAGAGCAGCCGGAAGGCCACGGGACTCCAACACCAGATCTGGCATTCCCCGTAGGCGTGGAATACTCACGGCCCGGGTGCATCGCAGGTCATAATCAGCCCTCTCTACAATCACTTCTCCACATTTTTACTCTTTGTTAATGAAGAGAATACAGAAACAAAGTATATTAGTGCATGGGGGTGGGGGGACTTAACTGTAACTGGGTTCAATAGGTCGCTCAAAGTTCAAAGCATGCCAAAAATACGCAAAAACAATGTTTTAAAAATGTTAATTTGAAGTCACTGGTCCTAACGCTGCACAGACTCTTCACAGTTTGGTCGAAAAAATAAAGTTAGAAACATTATATATATATATATATATATATAAATTAATTAATGTGCACCTTATTCCTTAATTCCATTAAATGCTTCAGGCAAACCATAACTACAAAAGCATATCTGCTGCACTGTATGTTTCCTGCTGCTTTTAACTAGAGGGACACAGTGCAAGATCAGCTTTCTAATCAACATTATGAGTCTGTAGTCAGATCATACAAGGAGAAAAAAAATAATAATAAAAAAAAATCTGGCTTCTTCCGAACAGCATACATCACAAACGAACTGAGCGGTACGACACAATGTAGATACTGGTTTCCTTTGTTTCCCCACAATATATTTTAACAAGCAGGCACAACCTGACACGCTTCAAAAGAAAAAGTTACACATGCAGAAAGTGCGTAACAAGACCGGCTTTGCACGGGCTGCTTAGTGCAATCGTTCGTTTGGCAATCCGCTGCATTTCTGCAGATAAGACCAAGCTGGACTTGGACGAGCAGCCAGCAGCGAAGGGTCACCGTCGCCAGAAAAGGTGCGAGCTGTACAGCAGACAAAGCACCGCAAAAACTGTACATTCCTAATAACCGCGTCCCAGACTCACCCCAGACGAATCCCACTCGTCTGGACCTCCGTGCCACTAGATGGCAGCGTTCCACACGATAACGATTCATCATCCCTCAACCAGAAAGCGCTTCGGTCGCTTAAGTCAATGTTCTCCACAGTCATACTTTGAATAATTAAATATTAAAAGCTGGAAGCTTCCCTGGTCATCGGGACAGTACGGGTAATATCTTAACAAGGAGCAGACTACAACCACTGCCAGTCTGAAAAAGGAACAGACTACAACCACTGCCAGTCTCTGAAACTGTAATAACGCAATACTGTGATGGATGCATGCGGGCAGCTGTTTGAGTGACACCATCAACTCTCTCTCTTGCCCTCTGCCTTTCACTCCACACTCTAAAAGGTGGGAAGGTCTGCCGCAGACTCTTGAGGCAGGTACCCACAATGTGTCCCTCTTTCTCTAGAGTCTGACTGCGTTCTGGTCCAGATCTGCTGCGGTTACCCGATTCTGGCTACAGTCGACAAGCCCATAATGGAGTTCAGTTCACGCTCGAGGGATGTGAGATTAAAGTGCTGTCCGGGAATGGAAACTGAGGTTTACAGTATGTCCACCTCCAGGACAAAGGCTGAGGCAAGGGAGCGTCAGTCGTCATTCCCATAAAGGACAGACGGACACCAGCTTGTAGGTGCTCAACAAATCCTGGTCCCTTAGTGCTCAAACTTCAGTGCAAATGAACCAGGACAGTCGGAATTCATTAATGGCCCATGCAATAGTGTTTATCACGTTCTTCCCACAACCAGACAGGAAGTGATGTATTGGTTCACCAAAGAATACAGTTACGAGGCCGAGAAATGTGGCTACGGGCATTAGGGCGAACTTGGATGAATAGTCGTTTCTTCACATTAGAACATTTCCCATGATGTTGTGCATTAAAATAATTTCATGACAGTAAAAAGAATCGAATATAAATTAAAACACACTACAAAAACAAGACAGCTATTTCTCATACAAAGTCACCATAATGTAAAATCAACAGAACACTGTTTAAAGCCATTAATGCCACACCTGGTTTGGTACCTGGGTCAGGCCAACCAAAGACCAAAACCGGAAGTAGACCCCCAACGCTCCCACATGTACGGCATGTGCATACAACTTTATTCTTATCTGTACTACTTTGCTGCCTTGATGTGAAGTCTTTAGTAAAATCTCCTAAGATCTTGTGACAGTTACGATATGACATCCTAGTGTTATTAGATTCCTTTGACTAATTAGTGTTCGTTACTAGGAGTGTGTGGGGGGGGGGGGGAGAAAAACAGAAACAGATCCTTAATGCCTTTTCCAGTTTGAACCAGTCAGGCAACACTCGCTTCCAGTCGTGCAGTACCAAAATCTACAGACAGCACTGCCTCGACCCCCCAACCCACTTCACTCCAACACCCTTAAGATCACAGCTCCTTCAACATTCAACACAAAGAGGCCGGAGATCCAGTCCAGGGTGGGAGACGTTGAGGGGCCCTACAGCAAGGCCTTCTGGGTATACACTTGCTGATGGCCATCGGCGGACTGTGGGATGCCCTGGGGCACTGCCGTTGCTCCGTTCAGGGAGGCCTCATATGGTTGTAGGTCGGTGGGGACCATCCCAGCAGGGGAGGGGCTGTAGGCAGCAGACGCAGCCATGTAACCGCTGGCTGGAGTGGAATTCATCATGATGCTGTCAAGAGGGGTGATCAGGAGGTCACGATGATTCGTCATCTTTGCAAAAAGGGCGCGTACCTAAAGGACCTTCAGATGAACATGCATGGACGACGTCATTCACCTGGAAGCGGGCTGGCCAGCAGGGGGCAGCGAGGGTAGCTGCTCTGGAGGCAAGGAGTAACCCGGTGCCCCACCCACTGCGTATGTGCTGCCCTGGGGCTGACCTGGATATACCTGGGAAAGAAGAATGGGGGAGACATGGAATCATAAGCCTGGGAGACCGGTGGCGCAGCAGTTAAACAGACTAACCAAACCATGGTGGTCGAACAAATAAGACCACGACTAGTGCTGCCACAAGACTGAAACGTCAAGCACCATAACAGGCACCACATCTGAACCAGACTTCACGGCAGCTCCATTTGTCAAGATGCCACGTCGAGGATCTCAGTCAAAAGGTCAAAGATGTTGTACAATGTGGCCAAGAGTTCGGCAGGGTTCACAAGGTAAGGAAGCCTTCGAGAAGCCAGTATTCAAGCCCCTCCGTCCCTTAGTTCCTTAGGTGGTCACACACTAGCTACACACACTCTGTACATAGTTCAGCCCCCCCACTGTTTTGCATTGTTCTGTGTCTTTACACCTTAAATACTGTGAAAGCCCTTCTCTTGTCACTTAGTGTTTGTATGCTACCCCATGGTTCTGGAGGACATCATTTCCCGCTACTGTAACCAAGCACATGAACGGTACAACTACACAGCCCACTTGACTTGGTGGGGAGTTTATTGCGACCAGTTTAAGAAACATTCACCCTGCACTAGAGAAAATCAGTGTAAATATCTGGCACCCACCTGCGGAGACCCTGTGGGTACATAGTACTGTTGGGTCTGTGGCTTCCCATACATGGAGTATACTGGGTCTTCGTTCATCAGCTTGGCGTACAATGAGAGGGCCTCCATCACCTTCACGTTGAGATCTGACAGCTCTGAGTGCTTCCTGGGGGGAAGAGGTCACAGCTTCATCTTACCAAAGACCTCCACAACAGGAAAAAAAATCCTTGATCAAATCTGCACACAAACCACGTCTTCCCTATGTATTTAAGGAGGCGGCATAAACTACTTAAAGCAGGTTAAAAATTCCAGAATTTCTTACCTGTCGATATCTTCTAGCTTCAGGTCAATAAGAGGGCCCATCTGGTTGCATGCAGCTTGAGGAAAGCATCCATGGATGAATGACAGGGCAGAGGAGGAGTTTTGTTAAACCAGAACAACAAGCAGAAGGTTAAGTGCCTAAGAAGAAAACTTGGGAACGATAGGGCATCCCCAGGCTGATGGATGACAGATAAACCATGCGTCTGTCTGTCAATGGTGAGCTCTTGTGAGGACCTCCCATCTGGTAGGTCTTACCTTCCAGGTGCAGAAGATCTGGAGGATCGGGTTGGTTATCTGTGGGGTCAGCACTCTGGATCATCTGCAACAACTGATCCATTTTTTCCTGCAAGAAAGTACGTTACATCAGATTGTTGATATTTGCCAAGGTTCCCAAAAGGCCTCCAAATCCTCACCCAAATAACCCAGTGTGTGTGTACACACACATTAGGAAATGAACAATGTGACTGGGCTATAGGCTTAATTTAAAGAACATAGTGGATGTGAACAAGAATGTATTTGCACTGATATAAGCCAGGACCTTGTAACAGAGCCACTGAGAATTTAATTAGGCTGCAGGAACAAAACTGGGAAATCCAACTAAATCTCCAATAAGAAGGTTCTGGGATACAGATGTGGATGATATTAGTACATGTGCCGTTGCAGAATGCCATAAGAATGCCATATTATTCCTCAAACATACTGAAAATGAAAGATCTGTTGTTGCACATACAAGCATTGCTCAGGTTTGCAATGATATGAAGCCAAAAAAACTTGGGGAAAAACACTGATTTTGTGCTCATACTGAAATGGCCTGGACAATGTTACTGGTACCCTTAAGAAGTAATGAGGGAAAATATATTGTATAGATTTTCAAGTAGACCTCCTCTCCCTTAATTAGCATCACATTTTCCGTTATCTCATCACTCATTCAGCTAGTTTAGATGTTTAATGGCATCGTGTGTGTCATAGGAACGAAGACCAAAGTGCTGTCTGAGTCTGAGGAGCCGAGAACTGAGCCAAGCATGATCAAAGCAAAGACTGTAAAACAATCAATCTCCAAAGAGATTGACGTTCCTGTGACAACCGTGGTAAGCATTACCAAGAAGTTTAAGGCTTATGGCACTGCAGCAAACCACACTGGCCACTTGACCCAAGGATGTTGAATGGTGGAGAAAGAGCCAAGACATTCCTCTAAACAAATCCAAGGTGAGCTTCAAAGCTCAGGGCACAAACGTCTCAAGTTGACCATCAGGACAAATCTGAACAAAGTCAGGCTTCATGGTGAAAGACCAAGGACGACTCCTCTTCTCAATCTGTTAAAGTTCATTTGGAGTTTGCCAATTTGCAGGTGAACAAGCCACAGTCCTTTTGGGAGAACGTCCTTTGGACTGATAAAACGTAACTGGAGCTTTGCAGTAGATCACAGCAACTGTATGGTGTCAGGAAAAAGCAGAGGCGTACAAGGAGAACATCAGCATAGCCACAGTGAAACGTGGAGAGGGTCTGATGATGTTCCGGGGATGCTTTGCCACCTTTGGAACAGAATGTCTTGAACCAATGAATGGCGGAACGAAATTAGAGAAATGTCCAGTCATTTTGGAAGGCAGTGCACTGCCCAGTGTCTGGATATGGTCTCCGTCACAGGTCACGAGTCCTCCAGCAAGACCTCAACTAAGAACACACCAGAGGAAGCATCCAATTATGAAGGGCGGGCAACAACGAGACCAGATTGAAGAGGTCTGCCACGGATCCTTATCCGGATCTAACAAAACATCTGTGGGAAAAGCTGAAACGGGCAGTTTGCAACAGGCACCGTCGGACCTGAGAGAACTGGAGCAGCTTATTTAAAGCCAGTGGGCCGACCTGACCAGCGAGAAGTGCAGAAATCTCACTAAATCTCACAAAACGATAAAGATCTTATCCCAACTTTACCCCTGTCCTGCCCCGATCCTCCGCTCCTTCCGTGTGCCACGCGCCCTCGTTAACCTCGTGTGGGATCCTCATGTGATCAGCTGTTTCTGGTTGTTGTCATTTATCCTCTGTATTAAGTCCGTGTTTCAGTTTGTTTCCCCAGTCCGTTCATTAGATGCGGATGCGTTCGACGTGCTTACAGCGGTGGCTTAAAGCGCAGGCTTAAAGCAACGCATCCTGACCCTAACGCAATGCATTACGGTTAGATGCATTGCGACCTCTCACCCAGCTGCACAAACTGGAACCGCCTCCGTGATGACACACCTCTGCCCGCATTAGCTGAAGAGTTTAGTTACACGCATGACGTTTGTATCCCAGGCAGTTCCAATGCGTAATCTGCTATTTCTCCCGAATCACGTAAAGCAGTGAGAACTGGTTTTCAGTTAATTTACCAGGCAAAATAAAGTTTAAATAAATGACATAAATGCTCTAATAGTACACGCAAGTTAGTGGTTCATTTATTGTTAGTTACTGCTCTGCTTGTTAGTTGCGCTGCTTAATTTGGTTAATCGTCCAGTCTGTGAAGAAGGCATTCAAGTAAGAATTTCATTGTAGTATGACTCATTTCCTGGCGCGTACAATTTATATTAGGTCAGCGTTCACGGTTCGACTTCTGATATTCAGATCGAGTTCTAGGTCAAACTGGTTTGTTCGACTTTCAAGAAATTCAAGTTTTAC
Organism: Pollimyrus isidori; assembly: GCA_019775955.2. Taxonomy (NCBI): domain Eukaryota; kingdom Metazoa; phylum Chordata; class Actinopteri; order Osteoglossiformes; family Mormyridae; genus Pollimyrus; species Pollimyrus isidori. The sequence continues at coordinate 801,389 of JABFDZ020000095.1, read as the reverse complement.
TGAGTTCAAGAACCAAGGTAGCACTGTACATCTCAACTTAACCCCATGTATAGGTAATTTATGTAGCATATTAATTTTAAAATTAAAGATTTGTAATTTTGGTTATTGTAATATTTGTCCATTTGTGATTTTAGTATTGTAAATTGTATTATTTGTTATTGTATTTAACTTGTTACTTTTCTTATTACTGTCTGGGAGCAATAGTACCCACATAATATCTTCAGGAATCAATAAGGTATTCTGAATCTGAAATTTCAATTTTGTTCGGTGGCATTAGTTTTGTCAGAAAGGAAGCGGGGGACCAATATAATTGGCCACATGAGTACATCATGTAAGGTCTACAACGTACACAGGTATCAAATCAAACCAGGGGTTGAAAATAGGCACCTCTGAGGAGGAGAAAGACGACAAGATCAATCGAATCTAACACATTAATTGGTAGTATAGACAAAAGCTATATGATGATTCATGTTCATAATCTATTAAACTGAGTATTCCATCTTCATAAAAGATCACCACCAGGCAAAATCATTTTTTTCGTCCATCTCTTACCTCATCGATATATACCGGCTCAGGTTCAGGTTCGATGGTCTCCACCTGGACCTCATCACTGAACTGCACAGTCTTCTTCTCTGTTTTTACTATATAGCGAAGGGAAGTGGGCAAAACATTATTGGCAGCCAATCAGAGAACAAGATTAGCATGGGGGCTTGAGCTGATACTCACTCATATCAGGCTCGGCGGTGAGATCTGCCGTTACAAAATTCGAGGGGAATAGACCCACTCCTTGGTATGTTTCCCCCTTCCACCAGTTGGGGTCGCTGTGATAAGATGATGGAAAAAACAGCATTCATCCATTCAAGAAAATATAGACCAGTGTAAAATATCTCCATTCTATCCGTTGCATCGTTTCCACCAATAGGGGTGCTGGGCTGGTTCTCACTTGGTGCCTTTTGAGAAATTGTGCGTTCGCGTTTTCACCAGTTTCCAAAAAGAACAGAATAGAAAGGCTACACAGACAGAAGTGAAAGTAAAGGTCAGCCTGCATTTTGTTTATTTATTTATTCATTTTTGATCCGCTTTGGATCTTCAGAGTATGACTGGCTCCCCCTATGAAAAATGCCTGTACCTACTTCTCTGTCCGTAAGGCCTCCCTCATGTGTTAGTGAGCCAAGAGTGATATGGAAGGTGACGAGGGCTCGGGGGGGGGGGGGCGGGGGGGGGGGGGGGGGGGGGGTTGTTGTGTGTGTTTGTTGTGTTAGGTGGGTGGGT
>JABFDZ020000095.1:779760-791461 GCA_019775955.2 Pollimyrus isidori | reverse complement strand
CCACACACAGTTCGGTGAATGGCCTTTGGGTGCCAGCCAAACGCAATGACTTAGCCGACGGCGGTAAGGGGGGGTGTGGGCTTCAAGCCACCAAGTATGGTATCCCCCCCCCCCCCCCCGCAACCTCTACTGGGGCACCTCCACTAGCCCAAGGAACACTGAAGGAGCTAGCAGGGCCCAAGTCAGACTTACCCAGTGCGCGACTGTCCCACCTTATCACAGATGTCGAGAATGAGGCCCCAGTCCTCCGCTGTGTTCATCTCACTGGTGGCCTTTTCTGCAGAGGAGAGACACGAGGAGGCTTTACAGTTCAAAAAGCAGCAGCCTCACAGCACCATTAGGCACCAGATTAAGGGGGAGCCGCTCGTCAACCATTAGGCTCAAATTTCACCCGCTTAGATAGAAGCCCGGTTACTTCGTTTATTTGTATTAATGCTCATAACTGAAGGACGCGCCTATGGTCTTGATGACGCCCACGGATATGAGGCTTTTATGGACGGGAGGCAGGAATGAAATCAAAAGGCAGCAAAAGCACAGACAAGCTGGCTTGTGCATGTGGTGAGGCCAGCGTTATACCCTATAATGCTATTAGGAAAAGGACAAGTGGAGGCAAAATTATCACGCCCCCATCCAATCTTATACCGTCAGTGCATATTTTTAAATGAAAAAATATGTAAGAAAATATATAAGAAAAATGTATAATGTATATAAGAAGAATGGCTCACACAACTACTGCTACCAACAGTAATCATCATCATCGTCGTCAGATGCACTGAAAGACCTACAATGATATCCATTTCTGTAGCTGGTTACTTTTCTAGCTAAACTACAGTCATGTGAAAAAATTAGGACACCCCATTAAATGCTTAGTTCTTCATTAAGAAATACCAACATGTTACTATTAAATCTTCTTTCAAATCATATCTGTAGATAAAGGTGACATAACTGTATCACCTGTGCAAAAAAGAAAAAATTCACTTATTTAACAGAAGAAATTAACTATGATGCTAATTTCCACTTCGGAAGAAGTTAGGACACCTTCACACCCATTATTATTTAAAATGCCTAGAGTTAGATTCAGGTGGCACCACATCAGGAGAAGATGATTAGAATATTATTACAGAGCTTTTTGGTGGAGTCCGTCTTATTTATACCACAGACATTTAGTTTGGTTCGCTCTTGATTGTTGAAGTGAGTGGTATCGCCATGGTGAGATCCAAAGAGCTCTCTGAGACCTTCTGAAAGAGGCATGTATATGCATATGAGTCTGGGAAGGATATAAAAAAAAATCTGAAGACAGTTTGGAATCAGCCATTCCGTTGTCTGGAAAATAATTTACAAGTGGAGAACATTTAAAACAACTCCCAATGTGGACAGGGCAGGCTGTGCCAGCAAGTCCAGGCCAAGAGAAGACCAGATGCTGAAATAAGTGTCCAAAAATCCTAAAATGTCATCACAGGTCATACAGGAAGCTCTTGCTACTGTTGATGTCAAGGTACATGCATCTAATGTCAGATAGAGACTCTGCAAGTTTGGTTTCCAAAGACAGCTTTGGAACAAAAGAACTTCATACCAGCTGTGAATCCTGGGGGTGGAAATGTCATGGTTTGGGGCTGCTTTGTTGCAGCAGAACCTGGCCAGCTCACCATCATAGAGCCACTATGAATTCTTCATCATATCAGAGAATGCTTGAGCACAATGTGAGATCATCTGTCCAGACGTTGGAGTAGAAGTTAGGGTGGATCATGCAAATGACTCAAAACATTCCAGTAAATCTACCAAGGAATGGCTTACAAGAAAGAGTTCTGGAATAGTCAAGTCAAAGCCTGAATCTGAATCCTACTGAGATGCTGTGGGGTGATCTGAAGTGGGGGTGCATGCAAGACACCCTTCAAACATCACACAGCTTAAGGAATTCTGAACTGGAGAGTGGGGAAAACTTCCTGCCAGTCGATGTTAGAGATTGACAGGTGGTTATAGGAAATGCTTCACTGAACCTATTTCAGCCAAAGGGGGAAATACTAGCTATTAGGGCACAGGGTGCCCTAAATTTTTCCTAAGTGTAAATTAGCATCATAGTTAATTTCTCCTGTCAGATAAGTGAATGTTTCTTTTTCTTACATAGGTGATACAGTTACATCACCTTTATGTACACATATGATTTGAAAGAAGATTTAATAGTAACATGTTGATATTTCTTAATAAAGAACTAAACATTTAATGGGGTGTCCTAACTTTTTCACATGACTGAATATGACAGGGTTCCCCTGGGACTCGAACCAATGTCCTCATCATTGCTATCCGCCAAAGTCATTAGAGGAGAATCAGTTACACTTTTACCAACGGTAATAAAATGCTCCAACAATCCAGACCTGATATCGAATGTTCTGTTGGGGACAGAACATATACAGGGGCTCAAACATCGAACCACTCTTAACGAGCCTTTTAAGTAAAACACAGAAAGTGAACCTTGGGCTCTTACTAGGCATGCAGGCCCCACCCAGAACTACCAACACAACAGAATGGCGCATGCGCAGCCGCACAGAGACAAGCCCGTCTCGGAGAAATCTCCCGATATGTACACAGAACAGCGCCATACATGGTCCAGAAGGTGACAATGAGCTCTTGGCACTGCATCTACAGGCTAAAGCTGTCCGTTTGTACACCCAACTTATTTGTCCTACGCTCATTTAACAAAATTCGATTAAAAGCCATTTTTCCTCCCACCCCTCCCTGTCTGCCTACCAGACACTACAGTTCTCCAGCCCCCTGAATCTGACTCCCCCCCATCTATATCCCACCAATGTTGCACATCTCCCCATTCACATGCCTAAATAGTTGCTGTTTGGTTTAGTTACTTCCCCTTCTTAAAATATCCAATCCTGTCCCTAAAAAGTTCCTCAACCACTGTCCTCTTCGGCTCATCCCCATGTACACAGGGCCTGGTGTCGGGTCCCAGCCAGAGAAAGGAGTCCCTGCTGGATGCTTCTCCAGGCTACAGATGGCAAACACACTAAAACCAGGAGGCACCAAAGCGCACAGCTTCAGAAAGGATAGATGAAAGGTACGGGGAGTCTGGCTTGAAACCCGCCACCTCCGGCAGCGAGACAATGGTGACATTGTGGGAAATTTAGGGGAGCCGCACCTGTGTTAAACCAGCACCAATGCCACCGTTTGTCAGCATTATACACAAGGCAAGCAGTCAGCAGACAATGTTCAAATCCCATTGAAGGGCACAACTGTTGTACCTTTACACAAGCGATCTAATAAGGTTTAACCATAGCCAGGTCCCAGACACTGACTAAGGGCTGCGTATACATACATTCTCCACGTTTTTAGCCCACTGAAACCACGGTATATAAACCGCACGTTCACCACACAGACCTAGTCCTGTGAGTGGAAAAAAAGGGCAGTTCTTTTTGGTTTAGTTTAGACTTGGGACTGAAAATGCCAGGCCACCATAATGAGAGGGGTGGCTGGTTATAATGGACCTTACACACGTACATATCCCACCCCACCACCAAACCAAAAGATCTCTGAGCAACAAAGACTATGTATAAAGACCAATAAAACGCCACACTATATAATTCCTGAAGGATTCATCTTACATTTCATCTTAATTTATTAGTTAGGTGATGAAGTTGCTGGGACCGAAAATAGCAAATGATGGGGGGACAAAAAAACACACACACACAAAAAACATTTATGGCGAGATGGGGGAGCAAGTTGCAGAAGCCTGTTGTGTTTTAATGAGAACAACAGCATTTCCCGATTTCCTACCCAATATGCGCAGCGTCACCCCGCACCCGTGTACCCACCTTGCCGGGCCGGCCGGGGTGACATTTATAGCCCCGTCCCGGGTGCGCTACCGGTACAGCCTGTTTACCGGGCGGCTCATTATCTTCATCCTAGCCTTATTAACGGACAGACACACCGTATAACAAAATTCATTATCAAAAGGCCCGGCTCTGGGGCTAAGGACTCCGTCGATAAAGACCCTCAGTCCAGAGCGGAGATAAAGACCCCCGATTCAGGGGTGAAGAAAAACAAAACAAAAGCCGGGCGCCACTCACCCACATCGTGGTCAAACGGGTTGGAGGTGAAGAGAGGCATCGCGGAAAGCCTCGGCCGGGGCTCCCCTCTCCGTGTGGGAGCGAAGCTAGCGCACAAATAAAGGCGAAAATGGCCACATAAATAAAGGAATATTGAAAATAATAAGCGGACAAGCGGGTCTCCTCAGACTCTCCTGCGGCGGCGGCGGCGGCAAAGCATTCTGGGAAATGGGGTGTCTCTTGTAGCGCCTGGACGGCTCGGCTCGGCTGTCTGCCGTTACCGGTGCTGCGACTGTCGTGCCTCTAGCGTGAATTAAAAATATTTATTTCTGAGCAGCTTTGTGTAATAGGCGTAGCGGTTTTCTGTGAGGTGCCTACCGGTCCCCGGGCCGGAGCAGACGCAGGAATGATCCGACTCTGGGTCGGCTGACAACATCACATGACTGCGCAGCAATTAAAACTCCCGGGGCAAATATTTACCTTTGTTTTTTATGTTTTTTTGGTTTTTAACGGAAACGTTGATGCTCTAATTGTAGTTGTCGAGTTATTTGATGAATTTCTTTCCTGTATAATTACTCCAAACACCAGTTTCGTTAAGAGAAGAAAAATATATGAAGGCATGATAACTTTTGAAGGTATTTCATAATTATTGCAAAAGCTAAACACTAAAACAGGTGTGAAAGGCTGCATCGTGCGTTTAAAATTACCAGCCAACCATTACATTTTAAAATTGTATAATTCATTAATAGTCTGAGATAAACAATTCTATAATACATTTATTTCCTTTTAAAAAATGGAAATTATATCAGGGGGATGTACGCCATGCAGGAACTTTGCTGTTGTAGATAATAAAAGTGTTACATTTTACTAGTTCGAGTAAGCAGTCTGCTTGCGTCATGCTCCTGCCTTGCCAAATAAATAAACGTAAATGTAATTTAAATGTCTTTCAAAGTTAATAGTAGCAAAGACGACAGCATTTATGCCAAATGATGCTTGCATTACATTTCAGAAAAATAAATATAAAGTGCAGCTTGTTATCCAGTTCAGATCGTAAAACCCCAAACATGGGATTTGAATGTTACTTGTGGGATTACAAAGAAAAATTAAAATCTTATTCATATATTACTGTTCATGAGCCTGCAAGTTAAGCAATAAACCCATGACTCATAATAAACCCATTATACAATTCTTTTAAATTCCCTTATTTGGTGCATTTGTTTGAATGCCAACTCATAGAAAGACTATAGACGATTATAGCAATATTACTCACTAAATCACTAAGTGCAAAAAGGTAGAAGACACTCTGGTTCAGGGTTGGCATCATGGGGGGGGCATTTGCAGACCATCAGCACCCCGCCCCTAAAACGAGAACACGTGTCACGCCAAACGTCACCCGCCAAGGACGCCGTCTTTTATTTTATTTCAATTTTATTTTTCTAATTAAGTCGTTCATCCTAAGAAAACAAGATGGAACAGTGGAGTCAATGAAGTGAGATAAAAAGGGTGAATCTGTAAAATAATAAGGAAATACATGTTGAGCGAATAATTGGAATAAAATAAAGAACTAAGAAAAATTCATTATTTTCTGTATTTCTTTTTCCTATTACTTTTCCCCCAAATCAAGACGTTTTATTGTTGCCACCCACCCACCCACCGTCGAAGATCTTGGGCCTGGCACTGCCCCGCACGGGATGCCATTTCATCACAGGGCAACACACTCACCCCGGGCAGCGCCATCAGTACACCGTACACCATGAGCCCCACCCCCAACGATCTGTGGGACGGGCTTTTAATGAGAATATACCTAAGGCGACCACTTGTCTTCAGTTAGGCAAAGAATCATTACTGTAAATGCATAGAAAATACTAAATAATACAATTCGATATATTTTTATAGTGCATTTTCACAATATCGCAGTGTCTCAAAGCGTTTCACACTGTCTCTGCTGGGAAAGCCGCCAGTGAACAAGCCAGACAATGACAGTGACAAGGAAGGTTCAAGGTTTTTCTTTATTGTCATTTCAACAATATACGTGTCACAAAAAAAACTCCCTAGAAGGAAGAAACTTTGGGAGGAACCAGATTCAAAGGGGGGGCAGTCGTCCCTGGCCCGGCAAACAACAACTACAACCATTCACTGATGAACAATTAATTTTCAATTACGCAATTAATACAAATGCACGTTGTACACTGAATATTTAAATACATCATGCCAAGACGGCGGCTCCTGATTGGCCGGCACCATCACCTTGCATCGCCGCGGGGTTGTGGGGTCGATTCCCGTCTCTGTTTTGTGTGTGTGTGGAGTCTTTTCTCCTAGTGTCACTGTGGGGTTCACTACAATTTCCTTTCTCCAGCCCCCCTCCCCCCCCCCAGCAAGAATTTCCTAGATAACTAGCTGGAATATGGCAAAGTGGGAATCTGGCCATTTGAACAATATACCTGTTCTTATGGCAATGGTGTGCTATGTTGTCACAGGTTACATAGGATCTTTAAAATTTTTAACTGAGCATTAGGTCAAACTGCTAACAGGTATTAATAATTATAGTCATTAATAATTTCCTTTTGTAAACAACAAAGATTTATTTTTAAAATTCAGCAAGTATGTAGCATTTAGTAAATTATAAACAGGGGGATGGATTGTGTTTTGATTGGACATTCAAATTTACCATCTTACCATACAAAATTAAATGTTTTTAAGACCATAAATACAGTTACAATATTGATAACAATATTCACATTATGAAGATTATTTTCTAATAACTTGAGCTCATTTTCTTACCTGCCTTGGATATCTTTAAAGGACTGGCATCCCAACTGTGCACACACTGAATGTATAGTCATCAACCTTCCTTATGTCTATAGGGCTGAATGCTTATTTTTTCTAAATATTTTTCATCTATCTTTAAGGGCATCTGTTTCACAAATGAAACTGGATATGTAACTTTCAAAGCAAATTTTCCGTAGAACTTCAATCTCCAATCTCAGGGAAAGTCTTGCTGAAACGCTGGAAAAATAAAATAAATATTAAGCTCTTTTTATTTTTCGCATATTTTCCATATAAACGCCATCAACTCAAATTCTTTTTATCCAAAATGTACCCCGTCGCGTCGCTAGGGGGCAGTAAAGCACAGCCATTCAAGTAAACTACTCAATCCGGTATTAAAATGCTCTAAAAACCATTTTATTAAAATTTCAATTCCCTACTTACCAAACGTGACACATCGACCCACCTCTTGAATGCCTTAAATCATAATTATATATATTTAAAAAATGACCATTTCCTAATAATTAGTGCAAAACCCCAAAAGACTGGTGACTTGCCTTTCTGCATTTATTTCATTCTTGCTCTTCGCAGGACTCACATTAAGTGCGACCATGCATTCCCCAAATGCAGCCCGCCGGTATGGGTTTGAAGCCCAAGGCTTCCCCCCGAACCCACTTCTCCAATAAGCTTTCTCAGCCCATTCCGTGCCAGACGCCCGGTGCCGGGCCAGTATTCCCGCGAGAAGGGCTCCGTGGCCACATGGACTCATGACCCCGCCGCCCCCAAGCCCCAGCTGTCAGCTGCGCTCCCGCACCCCTCCCGACTGTCCCCGGTACCATGGCGTCCAGCGAGGAGGACGGCTCGGTGGAAGAGAAGGAGAACAACAAGAAGAAGCGCAGCAAAAGCGCCATCGCTACCGCATGGCTCACGTTTTATAACATTACCATGACGGCCGGGTATGTCAGTCGTCTTTTTATGATTATTCTTAGTTCCCTGCCTTCTGCGTGCTCACCATAGCTGTGCGTATCGAAAGCACGCGTTGCTGTTTATAGGACTCGTATCTCCGACGCCGCGATCGTTAGTTTGTCCGGAGCGCCCCACAGACAAGACCCGGCTTATAGATCAATAAATCCGGCGGGATCCAAAGCACCCATGCATCCCCCTCATCCCATTTAGGAACGGCGTGATCCGCAAGAACATGCAGGGGACTCTGCATGCGGGGCCCCACCTGCAGGTTCTGCCTTTTCCAAATACGGTCGATTAAAGGATCCAAGCGTCATGCCCCAGCGTCTCTCCGGTCAGTGATAAGTATAGACAGCGGCCTGGACACTGGAGCTTCGGGCCGGGACTGCGATCTGCTCGATTGGCAGAAATTCCAAGCTCCCTCTTAAAATACGAATCGCGCCGGACTGTCAAAGTTTTACCTCTGACTGTTTTTTTTTAAATGGAAAAACTGAACTTTGCATGTATGATTTATGAATTTATGGCCTAATGATCATATTAACTATTAAATGGCTCGGAGTTAAGATCCACGACTAACAACATTTGGGCTGGATCCGTAGCCTGGGTCGTAAATTATATATCTTAAAGTTCCAAACAAACAAGACAATTAGACGAACAATGGAATATTTGAAACGTTTAAACTTCTCTTTATTTGGAATAATCGGCATTGTAGCAAGTCGGTATTTAATTGAATTATCTTTGGGTCCATGTATAGTTTTAATATTACTTTAATAAATTAATAATACTTTAATAAAATTAAATCATTATAGGAATTTAAAAAATTTAAGATAATGTAGGCAAATATCAATGATCCCTGTATGTTCGATAAATCATTTTAATTTTTGCACGCATGTTAAACACACAAATAGTGTAGGCCCTATGTATAGGATCAAACGTGAATAAATATTGGGCTAAACTAAACGACTTTTTATTTAGTTCTTTTCTTGGTACCTACCTGTGTTCTTGTATAAACAAGTTATTAAATCCAGTTGTCGGTATTAGTCAGGGTGTCATTATCTAAATCCGCACGAGTATCAGGTCGGCGTGAAATGCGGTATGTGACCCACCAAAATGCTTCTCTGTGGTCTATGTCCCGTAGGTATCTGAAATGCTGACTGGGAAATGTATATAAAGAAATTTATAGCAAATCAATATGTTACTTTTAAAGCCAGACTGTTGATTAAATTTTACAGGCATATATTGTATAACGCATAACTGTTCTAGCCTACGTTCTCCAGATTTCTCATGCCGTTATATATTTGAATTTGGTACAATGCTTTAGCGCAGGGGTCACCAAACTTTTTGAAGCTGAGAGCTAATTCACGGGTACTGAGCCGTACGAAGGGCTACCAGTTTGAAACGACCCCCTAAACTTATCTAAACTTCATTTATTATAAACATGTTTTCAATGCTCTTTCTTAAGACATTGTCATTTTCAAATCTATATAAATGCAAAAGTAATTAAAGAAGAACAGCAACAGGATAAAATCAAATTTTAGACGCTGCTCACTGGTGAGCTGTGTGATTTTCAGAACAGGTCCGTGGGCAACTCATGTGGTCCTTGGAGGCACCATGTTGGTGACCCCTGCTTTAGCGCATTCAAAAAGTTTAAAGCACTAGACTGATTCTTTTCAATCAACTACTGTTCTGTTTCAAGGGTAGCATTTTCATTCTGTCGTTAAATTAAGAAACAATTGTCACGGTATTGAGTTATTAAATTGAGGAACTCGGTAAGAAATTGTCATTTCGTAATAAAAAAATAATCGATTGTGACCTACAAACTATCTACTTGAGATAGGCGAACATCTTTCTTTATTTAAATAGCGATTTAAGGGTCCAGCATTGAAGGTACATTTGCTAAATCTGTGGGAGCACCCCTTTCCCTTAAAAACATGCTGATAAAATGTCGAAGCAGGTTACGCAGGGGAGATTAAATTTATCACCGGCCGATTTCGACACCGCTGCAACACGCCGATATCGCTGAAAGTGCAAGGATGTCGGCTGCAAGGCAAGAATGGCAGACAGCAAGAGTCCCGTTGCCTGATCGATGAATTCAAGAAATCTGCAGCAATCGGCCAAAATGTAATGCATTACAGGAAGTAGCTCCAGCAACTCACCCAAAACATGCCTAACACCTATCATTCATGTTTGCAAATGCCAAGTTATACATGCATCAAAACGCATAACCACACATAACCACATGCAACCATGGACAAGCCCATGTTCCAGCCCAAAATCAATGCCATGAGTTCTTAAATCATGATCTATGAAAGGATCCCCAATTTTACTCATCCCATGTCGCATAAAACCGGTACTGATTATGATTCTCTTGCTCAGGGTAACAAAATGGATGCCTGCAGTGCACTTATCGTTTACCAGCTGAAAGATAACTGCAGAGCAACGATGCCCCTAGCTGCCTGCAGTGCACTTAACTTAAAGATAACTACAGAGCAACAATGCTCCTAGCCGCCTTATAATCTTTTTATATGCCTCTCCGAAGATGTCACCCAGTACTTGTAACAGACTTCCGGCGTTGTTGATAGAAACATAAATGCTGTCCACCGACTGCGAATGTAACGCTTGTTTTAGATCAGAATCCATTTAATTTCTGTCCACATCATTTGCTGTCCAACTTATGCTTGGCAGATTGATGTTTTTCCCATAGAAGGGCATCACTACCTCAGCATCTGGGGTGGGTGGGCCGTGGGGGGTTGAATGAAAAACACTGCTACAGATATGCACCAGGACAAACAAACATGGATGAGCCCTACTGAGAACTTACAGCAAATTTACCCCCTACATACCCAGTTGTATACACAGGTGGCAGCCATGTTGGTCTGACCCTTGACCTGCAGGCTTTGGAGGGAAATTTGGATGCATTTTTAGTCTGGAAAAGGGGTTCAGTGTCTCCCTCCAAACCACAATGAGAATGAATTATGTTTTGCATGGATTCTGACATAAGGATGTTTTGACAGGAGTGTTTGTTTTCGGTTTAATTATGGGTGCTGATTTTGGAGACGTCTTCCAGCTTTGGCCGGAGGGGTTTGCGTTCCGCATTCCAGTTTCCGTCTGCATTCCGACAGTGTGCTCTTCAGAATGACCTACAGACGCATGGGTTATCTGATGGAAAAGGGGTATATTTGATGTGTTATTCAGTATTACTGCATGTATTGATGCATTCCCGATAACTTTTAACTTGAAAATGAAATTTACATCCTCTCACTTAAACGAGTATTATAGAACAGCTAAAGGGCATGGATTCATGATGCAAAATTATACACGTGAATGTTAATCTAATGCTAACAGACATGCTATCGGAAATTAGCAAACGGTAAAAAACAAACAAATAAAATATATGCACATAGTAAATCATAATCACACGCATTTCTGTGGTTTTGTGTCACTGTCGCTATTCAGACCAAGCAGCACCATTAACGAGCCGACCCTTCTGCAGTGGAAAACTGAAGTGAGCTCGAAGTGAGCTGGAACCAGTCTCCCTCCACCCATTTGCTTTAAGTTCATAGTGACAAACAATGGTGGACAATGGGAGCTATATTTTGTTAGTGCCTTCCCTTTAAAATGGCATGCTGGCTCATTGGATAATTCTATAAACACACTCCTCTAGGACTCCGCCCCCAGCTGTCAGGATTGGTCCCTGCTTTGTTTTGCTGTGTTTGTTGTTTGGCCAGTAGGTGTCGCTGACCATCCAGGGGCCTGTTTCAGGAAGCAGGATTTCTTGCTTAGCTGGATAAGTTGTCAGAATTAAGGTGGCCTGGGCTAAATTAACCTTATCTTTATAGACTTATAATTACCCCAGACTACCTTAAATCCAACAAGTTATCCAGCTAAGCGAGAAACCCTGCTTTGTGGAACTGGCCCCA
>JABFDZ020000095.1:703371-715622 GCA_019775955.2 Pollimyrus isidori | reverse complement strand
CGGCCCCGCCGCCCCCGCCCCCCAGTCGGGCCGAGGACGATAACACAGGCGAGTTCCAGTGTTTCCATTTTTCCCTGCATTCACTTCCAATGTAAACTGGAACAGAAATGTCTCCTGGTGGAGGCGGCGTAATGTTTTTGGAAAGTGGCCCTTCACAGCTCGCTGTGCTTGTAACACGGTCTCATTTGGAAACGCAAGATACGTTTCTGTCTTTTAGGTGCGACTCCGTTATGCTTTTAATCGCACGGGTCGATGGTGCGCCCCCTAGTGGAGTGCACTCAGAACGCCGATCTCTTTGACCGCTAAAACAAGTTCAAATCTTCTTAGCGCTGGAGTTGAAATTAGATAGAGGCAGGAAGGCCGACCGGAGACTGTTGGCTGTTTTTACCGGGACAGTATGTCCTGCTAAACTGCTTAAGGACATTAGTTACACCCACTGTAAACTGCTCTTACAGACTTCATCGTGGCCATTTTGGACAGAATAAACCCAGTGTTCGGAATTTACAATCAAAAAGAAGAAAAACATCTATAAAAAATAACGTACGTGTTGAAACCGTTAATATTCGCAAAAAAATAAATCGACGCACAATATTAATAGCTCTTTAATAAATAATTATATAGACTTCTACTACTATATTAGTATAAACTAAAATTATCTACATCTTAGGACCACCAGTGTGTAGATCTGCAAAAGTGGCATTAAGTTGCATTTGACAATATATCTAATTGTACAACATATTCATCAACATGAGTACTAAACAGGACTGGACTTGGATTTAAAATCAGCCTGGGGTGCTACAAAGGAGGGGAATTTAAAGGGGGCCTAAAGTATTTGGAACATAATTGGATTGGTTTGAGCTTTATTGTGGCTTAACATCGCGAGTGGCGCCTCGGTCCCCGTGTTAAGTTTTGACGGGAAAGTCGTTGTTATGCTGGATGGCCAGTCCAGTCCCGCTACCTTATAACACACAAAAAAGTAGCAATAAAAATCTAGTATTTCAATTTCTATGTGTTTTCTGTCTGCATGGGCGACTGCATTGTCCATCCACCCCCCTTCTGTCCTATTAAGGGTCACAGGGATCTGCCGCCTATACCAGAAGATAAACATTGTCTTTATATAACATCCTAATTATTACACTGATGTCAAGATATACTCTGATTGTTATGAAGAGCTGGAATTGCGGATATTTAAGGGATATGATAACTACAGTTGGGTCACGGTGTCTACAGAAAGACCATGACACTGGGTCCAACCAGGAGAAAGTGGAACAGAAAATGGAACCAAAGGGGATGGTCTTCATGTGATCCTGTGGATCGTTTCAGATCCTTCCGTGTCTGAGCTCCAGCCACAATGAGGGTCCTGTTGCTCCTCGCCGCCTGCGTCTTCTCCCTGGCCCCCCCATTTGATGTGGGGGCAACCGGGCTTCCTGGGGATGCTCTCAGAAGTGAGTTTGGCCTGCTAACGTAACACAGACCACTGCTTTTAAGATCCGACCCCTTCGCCAGACATGCGGACACACTCACACCTCAGGCCTGCACACCCCTTGGTACAGCGGCCCCCAAGAAAACAACCCGCAGCGCCCCCCCCCATATCAGCACCTCAGTCAAACCTCAAAAGGCCATTTTGATTAATCTAGAGCCAAAACCAACAAGAGTATTATTCTTTCATTTCTGAATGAGTGTCAGAATTCCATCCCCACCCACTCGCATTAGACCTGTCCAGAGCCCCGTGTGAGATGTTTGAACAGCGGAGAGGGGGGGGGTCAGGAATAACTGTGAGAGGGTCCCGCTTCAGGGCTGTCGCAGATCGGCGAGAAATACGTGGGCGAGGAGATGAAGAGGGCACTGTTCGGCGTGAAGAGCATGAAGGACGTCATGGAGAACAACGGGGATGAACACAGGGATCTCATGAAGACCCTGAGGCACAGCATCGACAAAAAGAAGGTTGGAACTTCAGCCTGTGGTGCCTCACACAGACCACACCTCACACACTCATTAATGAAGCTCTGCGCGCCAACTGGCGCCTCCGTGGTAATGCTGTTTCCCTCTCAGAATTACATCACTTCCTGTTGATAGCTGAGGTCACGGGGTCACGGCTTGAGACACTGCCCACCTTTAGCTTTCCGCTGCCGAATGTCTCTCCTACCATGACCAGGAGGTGGATCAGCTTGCCAGGGAGGCAGAGCAGAAGCTGAGGGAGGCAGAGCAGCAGTGTCAGAGGTCCTTGAAGACCTCCTGGGAGAAGTGCCAGCCTTGCCTGGAGGACACCTGCAAGACCTTCTACACATCCACCTGCCGTCGGGGGTTCTCCACCTTCTCTTACCAGGTACAGATCAGGAATTATCCAACAGCAACACCTAGATCCATGAGGAATCTCCATATGTCTATATAAGTGTCCCTTGATGTTAAAGTCACATTGATCTGGTCATCACCATAAAGCCCACCTGACTCGACTTGATTTGAGCGACCTTGATTTCAGGTTGAGGAGTTCTTCCGCAGAATGTCCTCCCAGTTTCTGTCCTTTGACGGCCAAGATGGGCCAAGTCAGCAGAACTTAGAGAACCCAGACGGGGACCTACAGTGGGTGGAGGATTCCTTCACGAGCCTACAAAACAAGGTGTATGACCTCTACAGCAAGGCGGCCGTGCTGGTCTCCAGCATGAGCAAGGAGCCTGACACTGCCTTCCAGGCAACCTTCGCTGCCAACTCCACCTCCAGACTCCCCTCTCCAGACCAGTCTGTCCCAGAACCTGGGTTCTTCCAGCGCATCAGGCTGGACGCCGTGCTGGAATCTATCTTCGAGTTCGGCAGGAGTGTCGTCGAGGAGCTCAGCGCCGTGATCACCGACGTCTTCGACCAGACTCCAAAGGACTCTGAGCGGGAGGCAGAGCAGCAGACAGGTGCCGGCGACGTGTTGCTATAGAAACCAGCGCCAGTAGTAACAAACCCCATAGTTCCGAAGCCACGTGTAACGACATGCTAATATTCTAGCGATGTACCCACCAGGAACAGGGACGCTCCCCAGCCGGGCTCCTTCCCAGAGTGGGCAGCTCTGCAAAGACCTGCGCAGACAGAGTTCCGAATGCTGGCAGCTGCAGGGCCACTGTGAGTCCTGCCAGGGGGTGCTGACTCACGGTATGCGCATGAAATGGTGACGGAATAAAGGTTGCAGCAATAGACAGGAGATAATTCACTGCATTAGCATAACAGCTGATTATATTCCATTCTTCAGTAACCTCAGTAAAATTCTACATTGTATATAAATATATATGGAAGAAGGGGAAGTTGGTGGTGCAGAAGGCAGTGCTATCGTTCGGCAACCAGAGGGTTATCGGTTCGAGCCCTGCTTACTCCTGACCCCATCGAAGTGTCCTTGAACAAGACACTGAACCCCAAATTGCTCCCGGTGTGCAGGTTGGCACCTTGCATGGAAGCCTCCGCCACCGGTGTGTGAATGTGTGTGTGGATGGGTGAATGCGAGGCATAAATTGTAAAGTGCTTTGTAGAAAAGCACTAAATAAATGCAGTCCATTTACAAGGATATATATTATATATACATACAGTACCAGCCAAAAGTCTGGACAGACCAAGTTGCAGACAAAGGAACGTGATAGTGTTACATCACATGACCTGGTCACCTGACCTAAACACAGAAATGGTTTTGGAGGAGTCTGAACAGATAGTGAAGGAAAAGTGGCCAATGGGAGCTCAGCATACGTGGGACCTCCTTCAGGAGAGCTGGAAAAGCGGCCAATGAGGCCACCTCATAGAACTGGTGTAGAGCAGACAATAGGGTCAGCCAGTACCTGCAATAAATATATATTTTTTCTTCAATGCTTTTCTTAGACAGTGCATAATCCATATATGTTATTTTATAGTTCGGATGTCTTTATAATTATTCTAAAATGTACATAAAAACCTTTCTACGGGTAAGTGTTTCCAAACCATTAACTGATACTGCAAACACATGCACTTGCTTCAGCTTTGCGCCATTTTATACCCAAAATAGGCCACTTATCGAGCATAGATTTAGCATAAATTCTACAATATCTGGCTTTTCATGGCTAACATGGCCAGGTATAAAACTACTTATTAATAACTGCACAAGTGTAAAGAAAGTAGCTGCTAGGTTAGAACTACTAGCAGGTGGCTAATGTTTTGGAAAAGCTGTTGGTCTTTGTTCTTTCCTTTTTAAAATAATGACAACTCAATAGCATCATGGTTTTTTAAAAGACGTGCGATGAATTTGCATTACGCATGAAGGAGATAGTAGCACAACACTGCCATCTACTGGTCCACCGCAGAGTGCCCGAACGTGAGGGAACTGTCCACGGAACTGAACGAAGTATCCCGGCTGCTCAACGAGTCCCGGCAGCAGTACCAGGAGATCCTGCAGGTGGTGCAGCGGCAAGCGGACGACACCGTCACCTGGCTCACCGACATGACTGCCAGGTTCGGCTGGGTGGCCGAGCAAGTCAATGGAACCAACGTCGACCAGGACATTTTCACCATTGCCGCTGTACGAACCGCTCTGATTCGACCAATCAGTCAGCCATTTGTGTCAATTTGATATATGAGCCTACAGCACTTAATAACCCTTACCGCTGTATTTGTAGTGGCCGTCAGCTACGTAACAGTTTCTGAATTCATGAAGTATTCCCGAAAGTAAGGTTAAACACGATTTGCCTTTGGAAATTTGGCGAGCAGGCAAAACAAACTTCCTTTCAACTGCGAACAAAAACACATCATGGGACACCTGAAAAAACAGCGGCGACCCACGGGGGGGGAGACATGGGAAGGCCGAACATCTCGGGGGCCTGTCGGCGCCCCTGAGAGGCTGTGGAACATTGTTTTGGAAATTTCTCATTTAAAACTGCCAGATTTCCTGACTGGCAGGACTAATGTTAACATGGATCTTTGAAGCAAATGGGCATGGTGGGAAGTGTAGTGTGGCAATGCTCTGATTCATTATCATAAATTAGTGCAGATTTACGGGCGTTTCACTCATTACAGTGACGACGTAAAGAATGCAGAATGAGGCTCTGCAGAACAAATGGCTTCCATCTCCATGGGAAATAAAGTGGGCCAACAATAACCCCCTCACCCCCACCCTGATCAAGATCGACAGTTAGATAATCATTGGAATAAACATACTGTTCGTTTGCATGCTTGAGATGATAATGGTGAAGATGTTTATGTGAGATAGAGCAGGGTTGTACTGAGATTACAAATCAGCCTGTACAGGCTCACCACACATACATACTTGCAATAAACCTCACCGGTGCAGGAGGGCAGAGGTGTCCCCCATATCACCAAGCCTACCCCACCTAGAAAATGCCTGATGTACCAGACGGTCAGCCCAGCCCTGACTTGGAATGACTGGTTTAATCCCTCAGGTGGTACCACACAACGAGGACATCGGCAACGGCACAGCCTTGGAGACCATGGTGGAGCTGAACATCCTGAGCTCACCTAAGCTCACCCTCCACGTCCCAGCAGAGCTGCAGGTTGAAGAGCCCGCCTTCATTCAGTACCTGGCCGAGGCGGCCCTGGACCGATACAAGCAGATGGTGAGGTGAGCCACACATCCGCCAACCAGCCAAGAGCTCCCTCTGCTGGCTACAGGCTGACCAGACAATGGAGACGATTTGAGATGGTCTATATTAGACCGTCTAGTTTAGCTTGGTCCATGTCCTAGTTAGTTAGTGCTCAAGCAAACTGGAAAGAGACCCCAGGCCCTTAACCGTATGTGCTAGAATAAAGTGTTGAACTAGTGGATCGGTTTTAAATTATAGTACCCGTTTCACCATTGCTTTACCTATTTATTGCTTATTAATTGTCCAGTCATCCAAATGTTCCACTGCCTTGTGTTTTGCTGTATTGCTGTCTGCCCTGTTGTCCCGCCATGCAGCTCTCCCTTACCCGGGAACTCTGGCTTATTTTTTTCTGAACACACGCAACAAAAAAACAAGAAACAAAATTAAAGATTAATGACCTTTTATTGAACACTTTATGGGTTCTAAAAACATGGTAAATCTAGTTTACCAAATTGACAAAAAGTAAATAACACCGCCCCACCCCCCTGGTCTAGAGCACAGGTGAAATGGAAGATGCTCAGTGTATACGTTTTGGCTCTCTTTGCAGCAGCTCTCTGGCCTGAGGAGAGGAATGAAGAACTTTGCAGCTTGTCATTTACCGAAGAAAATCGTCGGTTTTTAGTTTCACCGTCACCCTGTAGCACTAACATAACTCTAAAGCGTACTTTAGCAAGTGAAAACCTACCTTGTGCGCAAGATTATCTCCAAGTGATGAACAGGCAGGAAACACCCAGGATTCGTCGGAAAATTACACTTGCAATAATTTCTACTAATATGTTATCATAGATTATTAAAAGGTAGACATTGAGCATGCTAACAAGGCGCAATATTAACCAGGCAGTGGAGCTTAGGGTTTATTATCCGCTTCTCAGTGGATTTCTGGAAATGTGACGCGAAACCTTTACTGATGTTACACGGACTGTGTGAAATAAAGTGCAATGTCATTTGTTAGACTCCACGTTACTTTTCTACGAATATCCCCGTGTTATTATTCCTCACCCGGCCGAGCCGCCCTAGGAGGGGCTTACGGACGGGCGCCTTTTTCCTTCGTCTCCATTGGCGCGATGCACGTCAGAAAACCCGCGATTTTCGCGCACAGCATCCTGCAGATAATCTGCGAGCTCAGGGACGGAGAGTCGACTTCATCGCGGTTTGGATTGTAGCACCCGAAGCTTTAATATGCCCGCCACATCGGAGGTGCACGGCACCATGCACAGCGAGCCTGACCGCCCGCCACAGGCAGAATCATCCTCGATGTTGCGTGACGAGCGCGGCTATCTGGACCAGGTTCGATACATAATGCAGCACGGGACCCGGAAAGGGGACCGAACCGGGACCGGGGTCATCTCCTTGTTCGGGTCTCAGGCCAGGTACAGCCTTAGGGGTAAGTGGCTTGCTTTCATGGAGACCCTATATAAAGTCTGAGACAGCAGAGACTCACGCTTAGGCAAGAAGTCTTACGGCAAATCTATATTGTTCCACTGTAAACTTTAAATTAGCTACATCAAAAGCGTTTAGGTAGTTTGCAAAACCTTACGGACTACTTTCAAGGTAACAAATACATAAAAAATTTGTGCTGACTTGTCTTGAATTGCAAACTCTACATAAAGGCCATCACGCGACATGTCCATATTCAACAAATACATGTTCAAAGATGCAATCACATCCAATAATGACTTTAACAATTACAAAGGCGTTAGGTTTTATACTAATTCATTTAGGTTTTATACCAATCCATTTAGGTTTTAAACTAATTCGTCCTCGTAGCTACACTGCAGACATTCCAAACCATTCCCTTCTCGTTCGTTTTCCCGCGACATAACGTCAGAAAGGAGGCGTGTTTCCGACGGGATGTGACGTTTTCATGTCATTTTCTTAGATTTTAGGGTCGCACAGCATCCCCTGGTGTGGCGGAGGGCGTTTGCAGGACGGCAATTACACGGGGGAGGGGACCAACGCACACATACACTCACACACAGAGTTCATTCCAGTCTTTACGGGGACGCATTAATTCCTGTGGGCATATCCCTAATACCAGCTATGACATCATTAACCTCTACCCAGACCTAACCTTTCCTATAAGTAACCAAACAAAATACAAAAATTTGGGCATTTTTAGTTCTAATTGCAGTCATAATGGGGAGATGTGGAGAAACATGTTCCCTCAAAGTCAAAGGTCACAATTTTGATCACATTTTGGGGACATGAGGTCCATATTCCTGCCATTCCCTTTTGCAGGTGACCGTTGGGATATGTAGTCTATAACACGGTTTTAGCTGGTGAGGAGAACCTGCCCTAACTTTTCACCAGGATACCTAATACGCCTAAGTCCATCCATCCATCCATTTTCCAAACCGCTTATCATATCGGGTCGCGGGAGGTCTGGAGCCTAACCTGGAAGCAATGGGCACGAGGCAGGGAACAACTCTGGATGGGGGGCCATATTTCTTAAATATATCTGACACATTACTTCTCATTTCAGACCAGTTTCCCCTCCTGACGACGAAGAGAGTCTTCTGGAAAGCCATCGTGGAGGAGCTGTTGTGGTTTATTAAGGTAAGAAAAACACGGGCAGAATTTCAGGAGGCACCGAATCTGCTGCAAAGCTCCCCAGATGAGCCCTTTGCAGAGTAACAAAGGCTCCCTTGCTTTAAAAAAACACCTAACAGATCGCGTGTGTGTTTGTGAGAGAGCGGGATTTGGTTACAGAATTGGTTCCCGTACGTACACAGCTTGTCCAACTGTCTCTCCCCCCCCCACTTAAACAGACAAAAAAGTCCAACTAATCTAAGACAGACACATTCACCACATCGCTGTGCTATATTTTACCACATAGAGTAACATGCTCCTGAAGCTATAATCAACCGTTGATCTCTGTCTTTGGGACCTTGTATATAAATATACATTAAATCTGCTATATAAAGATTCATCATTATTAATAAAAAAATAACAAGAAATTAATTTCCCACATTTTCCGTCTGCTTTCCACGGGATCTCGTCAGACATTTGACACACTCCACTGACCATATTTATCCAAAGAAACTTCGTATTTTGCCAGTTTACACGTTTTGCCAAAGTGAATTCCGGTTAAGGACTCGGCCGCCGGGTCCAACAGCCGGAGCCCCTCGCGAGCAGCTGTGTGTCGCCGCCCTGCAGGGCTCCACCGACGCCAAGGAGCTGTCGGCCAAGGGCGTGAAGATCTGGGACGCCAACGGCTCGCGGGAGTTCCTGGACAGCCGCGGGTTCACCTCTCGGGAGGAGGGCGACCTGGGGCCCGTCTACGGATTCCAGTGGAGGCATTTCGGGGCCGAGTACAAGGACCTGCACACAGGTACCGGCTCCGCTTGGGTTCGGTCCCCGGAAAATGCTCTTGATATTCATAGAACTGGAAACATCCTTTGGTGTTGGGCTTCTGATGATGTACATTCTGGGATTTGAACCAGCGACCTTCCTAATCTACCGAACCACACGCCGCCCGCATCTTTGGTTGTAAGTATCCTTCCCTGACCTGTCCCGGCAGATTACACAGGCCAAGGAGTGGACCAGCTCCAGGCCGTCATAGACACCATCAAGAAGAACCCAGAAGATCGGAGGATCATCATGTGCGCCTGGAACCCCAAAGGTACCGGGCTCCTCTCGCTCCCGCATGACAACCTTTGGAAGCGCCTGGGAGGGACCTGGGATGGCGGGGCCCTCTGATTGGCTCACGGCCGGCAATGTGATTTCATCTCCCTATCAGACTTGCCCCTGATGGCCCTGCCCCCCTGCCACGCCCTCTGCCAGTTCTACGTGTGCGAGGGGGAGCTGTCCTGCCAGCTGTACCAGCGGTCTGGAGACATGGGGCTGGGCGTGCCCTTCAACATCGCCAGCTACTCCCTGCTCACCTACATGATCGCCCACATCACAGGGCTCAAGGTAGGTCCGGCCACATTGGCAGGGCTGACGATGGGCGTGGCCTCCATATGTGGCCCTTACGCACTAATTATGTGGTTCTCAGATTTCCTGCAATGTGTACCACCACGATGACCACAGTTTAAAAGCCGAGGTACCTCCGCGAACCAGTAGGGGGAGCTCATGTAGCACCAGTAGTACGCATACCATAGTTTGAGAATGACAGCCCTCATCTACGCCAGACTGAGTAACTTTGTAAACTAAGTAAAATCGCAGGAGGGCATCGGCCTACAGGTGTGCAGGGTTCCCATGACGATACCCGTCTGACCGGTGCCCGTGTAGCGTGACTGCCTGCGACTGGCGTTCTGTCCATTCTGAGTTCTGAAGGTGTCTGGTTGGCCCGGGTCCAAACCCTTCCTGGGGGGTGGGAGGGCCATGACACTCGCCGGGAAGGGGTGCAACTTAGGGCTACAGGAATGATCTCTGGTTTTGGAGGAATTAGCTGAACTGAATCTGTTCAGCCTCGAGCAAAGGAGACTGAGGGGGGACATGATCCAGGTGTATAAGATTCTAACGGGTCTGGATGCTGTTCAGCCAAATGGCTATTTCAGTATTAATTTAAACACTAGAACTCGTGGCCATAGGTGGAAATTAGCAGTAGAATATTTTAAAACAAATTTGAGGAAGCACTTCTTTACGCAGCGTGTAGTTAGAGTATGGAATAGTCTTCCGGCTAGTGTAGTGGAAGCTAAAACCCTGCGTTCCTTTAAATCAGAGCTAGATAAGATCTTAACGACTCTGACCTATTAGCTAAGTTCTCCCCAAACGGGCTTGATGGGCTGAACGGTCCCCTCTCGTTTGTAAATTTATGTTCTTGTGATTCCCCCCCAACCCCCCCCCAGCCCGGCGACTTTGTCCACACCCTGGGCGACGCCCACATCTACACCAATCACGTCGAGCCTCTGAGGGAGCAGGTGAGCGGCTGCAGTGCCGGACGACGCATCAACCAGGAAGCAGAGCCTGGGGGGCCCTTCATTAGATACCCCTGCCGGGTCGGACCCGCTTTTATCTCCAGAACCTTTCCAAGGGTTCAGTGAAGTCATTCTGCACATCACTTCTGTCCTGAGCGGTTAGGGTTAGCTCCTCTGATCTCCCTGTTACCTTTAATAAGTCAGGCCATTCCCCTCGGGCCTCTGTCACTCACGAGGTGTTTTCACCCACAGAACTGCCACAGTCTGGCTGTTTCATGTTCACTGCGCCATCCTCTGTAAACTGTACACTCCGTAGTGTGTGAAAATCCCAGTACGGCGGCTGTTTCATGTTCACTGCGCCATCCTCTGTAAACTGTACACTCCGTAGTGTGTGAAAATCCCAGGACGGCGGCTGTTTCTGGGATATTGGAACCACAACGCTCGCCACCAGCAATTGCACTATATTTATAACCAATTAGCACACACCTCTTATCCATTCAAATGCTCAGCCAATCGCTAAGCAAACCTCTTGATCCTGTTTGCTTGCTGTATGTATGCATCCATGTGATTGGCTGGTTGGAGGATCAGGCGGTTTGCCTTAGCCAGCTGGCATTACCTGATTAACTGGAATTCCTGAGGGTATTCCAAGCCCACCGGTTAGATTTTATTTTCTAAAATGGAAAACATAACTTTCATCCCTTCACATCAGTGTCAGACAGTCCACATTTTTGCTCCCTTCCTGAACCAAATGGGACAGCGTACCTGGGTGGGTGTCCATGAGGACGCTCTGGTTTAGTTGGTGTGCTTATATTATGCTCCCCTTACATTCAGATTATAGCTGTGTGTGTGTTTGTGTGCGAGTCAGACTGACGCGCCTTCTGCCCCCCCCCAGCTCCAGCGGGAGCCCCGCCCCCTGCCCAAGCTGAAGATCCTGAGGCAGGTGCAGCGCATCGACGACTTCCGCCCCGAGGATTTTGAGATCTGCGGCTACAATCCCCACCCCGCCATTAAAATGCAGATGGCGGTCTGATGTTACACCTCACCTCTGCTCCCTGCTTTTTTTCTACTTTAAACATCCAATCCTGTTTTTCTACCTTAATGTCTTTCCTCCTAAAAACTGTAAATGTTTGTGTGTATAGGTCTAAGTTAAGAACTCACAACTGCACAATTGTCAATTTGATCTTTATTATATTGAATAAAAGGTTTTGTTTACATATAGATTTTGTATGTTCATTAAAAGGCAAAAAGTGCTCAGTTAAAAATCAGTTGATGTTCTAAAAACCACATGGGATACAAAAGATTGTATGCAAGATCAGTTCGAATTAAAATCTTTAACAAGCTGTGCAACGGTCCCTTCTAAGGATTAAACCATTTGTGCGTAGGTGGGGGAGTACTTATTGATTTCTAAGGCCTTGCCACACCTCCCCCTGGGGGTAGTGGTACTTCCTCACTGACTCTTCCTTCATTTCTGTGGAGTACCCCGGATCCTGGTGAGGCACAGGAGCTGCATCAGTGACGCCCTGTTCTCCTTAAGGAGAACCACATACAACACATTCTACAGTTTCAGAAATAAGGTGTTAAAGACCTCGATCGGCAGACTGCTAATTTGTGCAGTTACCGGCTGACGGAGTGTAGCACTGCTCTCACCCCACCAGGGGGAGCACATCCAGCCTTTAATGAGTGGAGTTGGCAGTTTCTCTCCCGAAGTCTGAAGGCATTAAGGGTGTACTCACACTAGGCAATTCGAACCGCGCCCGAGTGCGTTTGACCACCAAAGCGCGGTTCGTTTGAC